>OX419752.1:14938700-15538700 GCA_948477245.1 Thumatha senex | reverse complement strand
AGTATATTCCTTGTCGAAGTCATCTTTATATACAGCAACGTATTCATGAATAATTTACTGAAGCTATACTTGGCAGTAACAAGAATTATTTCGTTTTACCTAACTATGAAGGGGTAGAAATTGCTAAATTGCCTACAAGGTTGCCAGGAAGAAATTGCTTTTTAGCGATAAGGCCGCCCTTTGTACAATTTCTGTCTATAAGTTTTGTAAACTAGCTTTAACTTGGTGTACAAATAAAGTTTTATTCTATTCTATTCTATGCAGAGGCATATTCAACGTCCTCATTTAATCACAAACGATTTTGATCCACGTAATAGATGGCAGTATTGCCGTGTTGTAATGGATTGTGCGCAGGTTGTGGCAACCTGCTATTTAAAATTTTCATGTTGCCTATTTAGCCTAACCTGGCATAACGTTCTTCATATTACTGGCAATCGGGATCAACGGGTTAACGTGCCTTCCAAGCTTCCGAAGCATTTATTCGACTGGGCAAACTAAAAAACAACGAATTCAATCCTACTATTCGTTTTCATAACACAATGTGAGTACCAGGCTTTCAGACCTTGTGCGAGATATCACATTGCTATTGTAAGCATAATGTGGTATTATTATTAAATGTTCGTATTGTAGTGTCTACACCACCGCAGCCGCAAAGGTATCCGGTATCTGTTCACCGTTTGTATGTCATGTTACTTTGGTGCTTAGTGTTTCAAACTCTAGAAGTTTCTTGGTTTCCTTCTTGAAATGAGAGAGACCTCGGTAAAGAAGAAATGTCAAAATATCGAAGCGCTCGTGGCCCCGCGGTCTCAGTGTTCGGTAAACGATCACTGAGGTACGCAACTTTCACTATGGCTGGTCGTCGGATGGGTGACCACTTTGTGGCATTTACATTTGCGAGCGTTTCCGTGCTTCGGAAGGCACGTTAAGCCGTTGGTCCCGGTTGCCAGTAAAATGGCAGTCGTTAAGCCTGGTTGAAGGCCTTATAGGCGGCTTAAAAAATTTCAACAGCAGGTAGCCACAACCTGCGTCTGTCTATTTCAACACGGCAATGGGCTCACCACCTATTACGTGGGACAGGAATCCACACGGTGAAAAGAGGGCATATAATATGCCTCTGCCACCCCTTCGGGGATAAGGCGTGATGGATATTTATATTTATTTTATTTATATTCAAAATATCATTTTGCCCTCTCTATAAAGTAGACAGAAAACAAATATTTATTACTAGCTGTCCCGCCCGGCTTCGCCCGTGACATACTTCGAACTCCGTGGCACCCATTTAATCTCGTTGTTTATTAATTTCACTGCTCTCCAGTCCCTACCTACGCCCGCACGGGCTGGTCGAATTATGGTCACACGAAATTAATTTCTTTGTGGTTTATTTTGAATCTGCGATAACTCGTAAAGTATTCATTTAATTTGCAAGGTGAAAAGGGACAAAATAATCTTTAAGAAATGCTGAAGCCTACTAACGTAATAAAAATGATAAGAATTAATAGCATATTTGTGTAAATAGCCTTCAAAAAACCGCTTTATAATTGATGGGTTTTTAAAGTATTAAAATGGATATAGTATGTTATTCTTATGAGATAGACACATGTCAGGTTTAGGCAGCGTTTTTGTTGTAAGCTCCCAGACGGCTTATTTTTTCCGACATCCCCAACAAATATCGTTATAGTTTGGTCAATGTATACAAAAACTTAACAAATTATACATAAAAACCTTCTATAATAATCACACTAACTATTAAAATAAACTGCATCGTAATTCTTTTCGTATTTTTAAAGATCTAAGCATACATAGGGACAGACATCGAAAAGCGACTTTGTTTTATAATATGTAGTGATGAACAATTATTTATTTTTTGCAACAGTTATCTTAAGGTGAATAGTAAAATAACTTCTGTTTGTTCAAATACATACGTTTTACAATATATATATCATACGATTGAGACTTCACGCGAAATAATTACTTACTTACAATCGCCGACATTTCGGACGCGTTGCAGCGCATGTTTTGTAAAAAGGTAAATATTTTGATGAATAGTATGCAGTGGGCGCGAATTTCAGCTAAAAAATTTCATAGTGTCTCTGGGTGTGATTTATCCAGATCAAATAAAGATGGACACGCCCAACGAATGAGTGAGGAACAAGGACTATATATTGTGCGAAAGTAGAAGGTAGAAGTAGTCAGGGTTGGCGGAGACTTACAGACCACGTGCGCAGATTGCTCAAAAACGGAGAGGTCAAAAGTTTGCTTGTCTGCCACCTTAGTGGGATAAAAACATTGCTTATAATATATACCCAGACGTGTACATATGAAGCGATCAATAAATCTGCAGTAAGAGAAAGAAGTAGGTATGCATTGATCGCGAATCCTGGTTGATCTGTTCTCTCTGGCTACCCCGTCAGGGATACAGCGTGAAGATAGTTGAATAAAGATCGCTGGAAACTGTGTTCAAAGCTATGTCTAGTATATTCCATGATTCAATTACATGGCAAGTTTAAATTTCATATATATTTATAACAATACAATACGCACTATCATAAAACAATAAACATTATTTAAAGGCAGTTAATGTAACATTCAGAGCCCACTTCAGTCCACGCCACAGCGAGTGTCGGACACAAACACATATTGCGTACACGTCACTCGCATGTGTGGTGGAAATGTGTGGCCAATTAGCTGAAATCTACGTCATTCACAGTTATGTATTCCTAGTAGTTAGAATATTATCTTCTGTATACATTTATATTGTTCAGAAGGAACAAATATATATATTTGTAATAGATAGTATGGGAAAATGTTCCAAATGAAACACAAAAAAGTGATAAACTTTTAAAAAATCTAAAAGATATTACATACATACATACATATTGTCAGGCCTTTATCCCTGAAGGGGTAGGCAGAGGCATATTAAAAGCCCACATTTCACTGTTTCCATTGTTGTCCCACGTAACAGGTGGTGAGCCCATTGCCGTGTTGAAATGGACAGGTGTAAGCTGCGGCTACCTGCTGTTGATTTTTTTAAGCCGCCCATAAGGCCTTCAACTTGACTTAACGACTGCCATTTTATTGGCAACCGGGACCAACGGCTTAACGTGCCTTCCGAAGCACGGAACTGGGGTGGGTCTAAAGGGCCGAATTAATTTAATAAAATGTGTCTATATTAGATGTTAAATTTGAAAGAAATTTTGAACCCGTTGCCTTTTTAGTGAGATGGTAACAAAAAGGATAAAAGGTCCTATGTGCTAGAAACTAATTAGCACGACCAATTTAAGTCCGGGTAGTCTTGGACTCGAAAAGAATTAAAGATCTAAAAGTCAAAATATGGAAAAAAAATATTAAAAAGTTATAAGCAGTATACGAAAGAAGTATGCATGGATCGCGAAGCCTGGCGATCTGTCCTCTCTGAGTACCCCGTGAGGGATACAGCGTGAAGATAGTTGGTTAGTTAGTTATAAATATTTTTTTTTATACACTTACGATTTCTCTCATATTAATTTTATCGTAAGATTTTCATACTTCGTAAATGTCAAAGTCCACATTCACTCCATAGACAATATAACAGATATACTTCGATGATTAATTCGTTCTCGTTCAAAGAGGTTTCCTAATAACCCGTAACCATGGCTACTCCACTTGTTATTTCAATACCTACGTAAAATATTGATTATAACATCGTTCAAGTTCTCGAGTTATATTTAGGTCAAAAGGAAAACAATGTCATCTAAATGTTAGACTTCACAAACATTTACCTATTGTATTTCGTCCCAGGTGATAGGTTTTGACAGTAACTCTCAGCCTGGGGTTTTGGCGTGAGACAGCGAATGACGCGGTCGCCACTCCGTTATTAATTTTTCAAACTAGTTTATTTTCGTGTGTTTATGTGTAAAAATTGTGTTTAAAACATAAAAGCTTCGACAACGTGCACAAGTGTTGTAAAATTAAATAACTTAGTGGAGCGCGGTATTTTCTGTTACCTTCCAAAATTCACATATAACTGCAGTAAAATTTACCATCATTTTACTGCAGTAGAAATTAGAACTTTGAACAAACCTACACATGAATACGCTGCTATCAATAAGAATAATTTACTACTTTTGAATGAAGAATATTCATTATCTACTTGAAAATTATCACTATAAGAAAAATTAATATAATATGCGTCGTGGCTAAGTCCAAGCCGGACATCGCCAAAAAAAAAAACTCAGCCTTTGGTTCGTTACACTGGGTGTAAAGGGTTGAGTAACAAGGTTTTAATACATACCGACGAACAAACATATTGACGAATGAAAAAGCTCTTATGTAGACGCCCATAGAACCTGTTGAAGGGTCAAACAGCAATTATCTCTCTATTGACAAGCTGGACTTTACGCTAAGATGGTAAACATTACTACTAAAAATCCTGCATACCCTTTACAATAGAACGTGCTTGACTAGGATATCAGGAGCGGGTTACAGATAGCCTTCGGCCACACCCCTCTGTGCTTGACGGGATCGCTTCCCGGCCGTATAACTTTTGATAAATTGACCGTTTTGTGTGTCTGTTTCTGATGGTTTGCGTTTGAATTATGAGCTGTATATGCTCCCCTGTGTTCAGTGGGATGGAAACTAGTCGCCATTTTTGTTAACCGTCATCATCCTCGCGTCAATAGCGGTTGGCGTCACCTCGGAATCCGGCATCCTGCGATATTTCACTGCAATTTTAATGACGTGTCCGCCGTGTAGTACATTATGGCTATTTTTTCAAATTGAGGGCCCTTATCAAAACCGGCAAGGTTTTGTTGACATTTATGATTACAACTCCGCTCTGCTAAGTAGTAGCGTAATGATATGTAGCCTATAGCCTTCCTCGATATACGGGCTGCTATCCAACACAAAATAGTTCTTAAATTCAAACCAGTAGCTCCTGAGATTAGCGCTTTCAACCAAATGAACAAACAAACTCTTCAGATGTATATCCAATACTTCCATGCTAATATATAAAGCTGAAGAGTTTGTTTGTTTGGTTGAACGCGCTAATCACAGCAACTACTGGTCGGATTTGAAAGATTATTTTTGTGTTATATAGCCCATTTATTGAAGAAGGCTATAGGCTATATATAATTACGCTACTACCCTGGAGAGCGGAGTAGTAATCGGGCAATTTTTTATGCATTACTGTAAAATTTATAAGCGATGGGATCTAATAGGTGCGACGAAAGTTCGAAGTATGCCACGGTCGAAGCCGTGGGGGGCATCTAGTATTAGTATAGAGTATAGAAGTATAGATTAGTATAAATAAGCCATATAAAACTTCATTTTAAAAAACCTATCGAATAGTATGTTTACTAAAGTGTTTGGTTTATCATTACTCCCGCTTGCTTACCTAATATACCCTTTGTGTCCTACCCTCCAAAATTAATAAAATAATAGATTTAATTTGCCTGAATCTTTTTCGCGGCAATTTATAAATTATATGGAAATGTATTCATTCAAAAAAGTCACTGCAGTACTCTAATTTAGAAATGCGACGTGTTTCAGTTACACGCGGGCAGATGGCGCTGTCATTAATTTCTGATTACAGAGACATTAGCACCGTCTTAGACTGTTTTTGTTGCGAATTAGCATAATACTGACACTGTTATGAAATATATATACACTCTTTTGAAATATTTCAACGAAAATTGTTGCTGTATTTTGCTTCATATTTTGCTCAGCCCTATAGATATTATTTTTTTATAGGAAAACCTTTTTTAAATTCACGTTGGCAACACTGTGACTGATTTTATTTCAATGCAACATTTTTATCATGAAAAATGTTGCAAATTATTGTAACAAAACTACCAACATTTTCTTTCAACGAGATACAATGTGCCTGACTTACCCACATACATTCCTTCGTAAACATTCTACTCAAAATGTGTCGAACAAATCCTTCTTTATGTTGATAGAACTCTGTTACTAAATGGGCGCCTGGTACCTTACCGTTACTTTATGCAGTGTTACTGGGATAAAAGAATTGATGTTTTTATATCAAAAGGTGTTCAGGGAGTTTTGGAGTCGAGTTTCAATATCACATTATTCGTTGCCATAGAAGGCTTCCTCATTTTGAAGTGATTATGTGCAGGCGTTCGTTCTAATATAAAATGTACGATAAGCGTATTATATTCAATCACGCCTCTTTTCCCAAAGGGGTAGGCAAAACATACTAAATACCTAAACGTCCACACAGATAATACTCGTACATACATATTTACTTAAGTAGTCTTTGAATGAAAAAATAACAAGAATTAATGGAAGTATGAAACAATTAATGAATCTGCAGAAAGCTAAAGAAGTATGCATGGATCGCGAAGCCTGACGACTACCCCGTTACGAATACAGCGTGAATATAGATAGATAAATAGTCTTCAACAGTTTACAAACATTAATGATTCTACCTTCCTATTTACAAACATTTTATGCACTAGCCTGGTTAGAGAGGCGCTTTTGCAATCCATGATCGACGATGGTGATCCGTCGATGCAGCTCCGAGGATGACACACAGCGTTTGACTAGCTGTGATGGTTGGATTCTGGCATAGGGCCAGTGCCCTGTCGTCGTTGTAGCTATGTTTTTTTTAATAAGTGGCGACCCCCATCTTGACCGCCCAGAAATATACCTTTTCACGCTTCTCTTAAAGGACCCAGGATTGTAAGAGGAAGGAAACACGTGCGCTGGCAGAGAGTGCCATGATTTGTATGGTGCGACATATGAAAGATCTATGTCATGTATTGAAAATACAACCTCCAGCTCGAACGATTTGATCTGAAACGAGGGTGTACTTCTGGTAAAACCTCGATAGCTTTTATATGAAACTATATTTTAAAATAAAATTTAAATTTTATATGTATTATTTCAATAAAGGAAGAAAGCGATTCATGATGTTTTATTTGTAGCGGTTCCAAGACGTAAAAAAGGGTTCGGTTCTCGACCTGTAAGGTCCTTATATAAGCTCTTTCGAGTGTTCGAGAATCTTCTGAATAATATAACTGGTTGTCAGTTTTATTATTTACAAAGACTATTTAGAATAACATCGTCTAACCTAATATAACTAAAGGTGCTTCCACACTTGTTCAGGGGCCTCTACACAGTTACCTAAGCATAGATCAATGTGACACACACGTTTATAGTTTTCAAATGACCATTCGGTTTTATTAATGACTCAACCACATACCAAATAGAGAAAAGAATTAATAATGGTTTGTTGTTCAATGTTTATCACTTAGGACAGAAATTCTGTGAGTTAAAATGTTCAAATAAATATCCAAGGCCTGGCGATAAATAAAATTGTAGCCTTGTACGACCCTCCACCGAATGACGCAGAAAGGAGCTGACCCAAAAGTATAGCTTGACTTTTCGGAGGATGACTTGCTTAGGATCAAGATTAATTGGCAGTGGAGCAGAAAAAATGGACCACGAGGATTCGCAGTATTTCCGAAGAAGGCGATAATACACACATCAACACGATCTAGGGATATTTTTAAAAAAGCGAATTACTATCAATGTGTTAATTATTTATATGACATGTATATATTTAAAATATACGTTATTTAATATTCTACCATTTTTTAATAGGTAGAATATTTTTAGATTTCAGGATTTTATGGAAAAAAATGAAGCATAGACGGAAACCGTACATGAATTAACTTTTAATTTATGAGAAAAAACTGAAAAAAATAGAAAAATCATTTAATTTGTGTTTACAAACTTGAAGTTAGTAGTCTGAGAAAGCGCCCATGATGTTCATAACACATCGGCAACGATTCGGCATGCTCAGAACAAGGTTGTCAATTTCTGCTGCGGAATATTGTCCCATGTCCTTCTGAGGTGCGCAAAAAGTTGATCTTCTGTAGCCAGATTTTCAGGAACTCCCTTCAGAGCTCTTCTTTGCAGCATATCCCACGCATGCTCAATGGGATTTAGATCTGGCGATTGAGCAGGCCAGTCTAAGGCCCTAACATTGTGTGTATGTAACCAAGCTGCTACCGTTCTCGCCGTGTGTGCCCGGGCATTGTCGTGCATGAGCAGGAAATCTTGCCCCATTTGTGTTCTGTGGGGCAAGATTACGGGCCCCAGCACCTGTTGGACGTATCGTTCTGATCCGTCCGTCCTCCAAGACGAATTCCTGCCCAAACCATAATTGTTCCTCCTTGGTATGGGTGAACTTCCTGAGGGTTCTGAACACGGCTCCATCGTCCAGGAACTCGCCAAACACGCGTCCTTCGTGAATCGGGATGGAAGCCGAACCTGGATTCATCCGTGAACAGCACATTGGACCATTGCTCACGGCCCCAGTCCACGTGGTTCCGAACCCATTCTAATCGTCGTCCACGATTGCCTCTCCGTAAAGGTGGGACCCGGAGTGGTCTACGAGAGCGTAGATTGCTTTCATGCAGTCGCCTTCTTACAGTTTGGTCACTCACAAGCACTTGGTGTTCCACTCGCAGCCTTTGGACCAATTGAGTCGCCGTTGCATTTGGTTGAGCTCGCGCAGTAATTTGCAAAAATCGGTCTTGTCTGGGGGTAGTGATGCGACTTGGCCCCCGGTGCCTCTCCGCTACTTCACCTGTGGCACGATAGCGTGTCCACAATCTTGAAATTACATTTTGGTGGGTCCCTATGGCCTCAGCAACATTACGCTGAACAGACCCAGGTTCCAGCATTCCCACAGCTCGTAACATCTCCGCCCTCGTCAAATGTTGGCGTTGCATGGCTACAATACCTCAATTTTAACTTTGTCTTTCGTTTAAAAATGAAAAAAAAACTGTAACTAAACGTAATTCGTATTGTTTTCTAAATTTCGCACAAATGAAAATTCCCTCTCCTACACATCAAGACATTTTTATGCCACCAAAACAAAAGAATTTTCAAAAATTTGAATTTGGAATTAGTCTGAGATAAATTACAAACAATTCGGTGTATAAAAGATCCCAATGCGGCCAGTATTTTTCGAGTTATTTAATTGAGTATGAAATATCCCTAGACCGTGTTGATGTGTTTACTAAGATGATAATGTATTTCAACACAGTGGTTTAGTTTCTACACTCTAAAACTAGTTATTTTATTTGGATACAATAAAAATGATATTTCCTAATAAGTAGGTAATGAAAAATATCTTGGCAACGGAATTAAATCGATGGCTGTATGCGGTGATGTCGGTGCCTGCCGTGAAACAAAATTAAAGGTAGTTTATAATCTATGCAGACACGCCACTCTTATAGCATTTTAGCTTTACTTGGTACAATTTTTTCTTATTTTTTTTTTTGCAGTATGAATAAAGTCCTTAGTGTTAACAATGACGTCCTAACAGACCAAAGTGACGTCCTGCAGAGATGAAGTGAATATTATGGAAAGATGTATGCAAGAAAAGACAGAGATGCCACGTCGGGAAATGGAGCTCACTTCGATGCTCCGGATCCCGATGTCATTGAAGTCATTAGTATGAAAGAAATAGAACAAGCGATAAGAAGTATGAAATGTGGTAAGGCTGCGGGAAAAGACAGAGTTACTGCTGAGATGATCAAGTACGGTGGGTCGCGTGTCTGGGACACACTATGTCTGTTATGCAACTTGTGCTGGCGGACGGGTGAGGTCCCAGATGACTGGCGAGTAGCAGTTGTAGTACCTATTTACAAAGGGAAAGGCTCGCGCCTAAACTGCTCCAGCTACAGGGCGATCAGCTTGGTCAGCTTAGCTAGTAAGGTGTATGCAAAGGTTATAACGGCACGAATGCAAGAAAAATCTGAAAGGTATTTATGGGAGGCTCAATGCGGATTCCGACGTGGAAGAGGTTGCATGGATCAAGTGTTTTCTCTCCGCATGATCGCGGAAAAGTTTCTGGCTCTTAGCCAGAAGGTTTTCTGCGCTTTTGTGGATCTAGAGAAAGCATTTGATAACGTTGTGAGAGAAACGCTGTGGGACTTGCTGCCAGGATATGGTGTGGACGGCTCGCTACTACGGGCAATACAGTCGCTTTATAGGGACTGTAAGGCTTGCGTGCGAGTAGGGGGGGATGTGTCACCTCTTTTTGATGTCTGTACAGGCGTCAAACAGGGATGTGTCATGTCCGCCTGGCTGTTCATAGTGTATCTGGACAGCTGCCTACAGAAGTTGAAAGATTTTAATATGGGTGTGAATTTGGGTGACTTTACAGTAAACTGTCTGCTGTACGCTGATGATGCGGTGCTCATGGCCTCATCAGAAGCCGACCTACAGGCATTAGTCACTAATATGAAAGAGGGGTGTGTAAGTAAGGGTCTCCGCTTGAATGCAAGTAAAACTAAGGTTCTAGTATTCGAAAGAGGTGACGTAAGAACTAAATGCGAGATTAGGGTAAACCAGGAACGTCTAGAGCAAGTGAATGAAATTGTGTATTTAGGAAGTATGTTTAGCGCGGATGGAAGATGTGATTCGGATGTAGAACGGCGAGTAGCTGCCGGAAACAAAGTTAACGGTGCTTTGTCCCAGTTAGTAAAGCGACAAAGCATCGTAAAAGAAGCACGAATGGCGATTCATAACGCAGTGCTAGTGCCAACTTTGCTTTACGGTAGTGAAACCTGGGTATGTCAGCAGATGCATGAAAGTAAATTGAATGCTGTGGAGATGCGATCACTTCGAAAATTGTGCGGCGTTACCTTGGCCGACCGAATACGTAACGAAGTGATACGCAATATGGCAGGTTTGAATGAAAGTGTCAGCGTTAAGCTGGAAAAGGGCGTGCTCCGTTGGTTTGGACACGTCCAACGAATGAGTGAGGAACGATTGACGAAGAATATATATTGTTCAAAAGTAGAGGGTAGAAGGAGTCAGGGAAGGCCGAGACTTACATATGAAGACCACGTGAGCAGATTGCTCAAAAACGGAAAGGTCAAAAGTACTCGGATACCCAGACGTGCGTGTATGAAGCGATTGATGAATCTCGAAGAAGCGAAAGAAGTATGCATGGATCGCGAAGCCTGGCGATGTGTCCTCTCTGACTACCCCGTCAGGGATACAGCGTGAAGATAGTTAGTTTTTTTTTTTAGTTAATTTTTTCTTCATTTACATGACTAACTACAATTTGTGCAATATAGTAATTCAATGACTAGGAATGCAGAAGTTAAGATGCATTAAAAAGATTTATATGAAGCACGAACTGCGTTTTGGCAGCCGTTGCACGAGCAATTCGCTCTAGCGACAGATTACGAAGGCACATAGATATTGCAAACTCGTATGGAACAGCATTTCCTCTATATGTGTTCGATGGTTCATAAATAATGCCTATCTCATTATGCGTATCGATGTTAATCAATTGTGAACTAGCCAATCGCGTAGGAAACAGAATACATTCGATAAATTATGTATTTGAGGCCTTATTTGACTGAAATTGTGTGTATTTTTGTCTTCTTGATATCATCAGTTCCAAATATTTTGTTATTAATTCAAATAAGATAACATATTAAAATTACAGTTATGAAACCAAAATGTTGGTTTGATTTAGAACCCTTTGATTATATTATTTTAAAATATGTTATATGAATTTATAATGCTATCCACACCACTTTCTCGGCCAGATCATTTGGAATCATGTTAACGCACTGTGCAATTAATGAAAACGTTCCCATTAAGGGTTCATAGGTCCTTAAGGTTTAGGTTTAAAGACTTTATTCTCAAAAAAGACTTACAGTCACTTACATGAGAACAATTTTTTTACTTAATAAATAATTTCATACTTCGGTCGTCTAAAGTATAAACAACAAAGAAAGAAAATTGGAGTGAATTTAGTTAGTGTCGTTTACAGCAATGGATTATGCATTACGCACTGGTATAAATTCGTTTTAAACAATTCAAAACAATTAGCATCTCTCACAGGTTTTGGTAAATTATTGTAAAGTTGAGCTCCTTCAAATGTGAGACCTTTCTTTCCGTAATTTGTTCTTATTTTTGGCAGAACAAACTCGTCTGACTTGCTCGTATCGTGCTACGCTTAATAATTTCAGACTTTTTTAAGAAATATATATTGGTGTGAATAGACTTATTGAGAATTTTTCTTATTAGTAGACAAGTATTGTAAGTATATAGTTGCTTAATGTTCATAATTTTGTTTTTTTTTTGTAAACAGTTTTAGTTGGTGTTAAGTACGGTAAATGAAACAGTATTTTTATAATTTTATTTTGTTTCCTCTGTAGTTGTTGTAATTTGATTTTTGTACTACTTCCCCAAATCTCAATTAAATATTGTAAGTGTGGTTTAACCAAAGAATTAAATACATTAATTCACAGCTTCGGTGGAATGCATTTGCTAATGGATCGTATTGCACTTATGAGGGATGACATTTTACGTTTTATGTGATCTATGTGAATTTTCCAGGATAAATTTTGATCCAGTCTTAGTCCAAGGTATTTTTCCGCTGACTTAAGTTGCAAAGGTGTGTCATTTATTAATAATGGCTCATGAGTAGGTATGGGTTTATTTTTTGATCTGAATATAATATAGCAAATTTTGGTTATGTTTAAAGTTAGTAGGTTCTGTTGAAATCAATTTGATAATGTGTCTAAATCTATTTGTGCTTGTTAAATAATACTTTGCAATTGTGATCCAAAATAAAATAGGCATGTGTCATCGGCGTATAGAGTTAGCCGTGAAGTCCCAAATCTTGTATGTCATTTATATAGATTGTGAATAAAAGGGAACCGAGTGAAATTAACGTTAAGAAAAAGTTAACGTGAAGCAAAGAGATATTACAGAATAAGATAACAATGAAATAGTCATACGAGCCTACTGCAATCCAGTGCTGTACCTATTTTCTCCAATTTCCACCATAACCCTCGGTCTTACGTATTCCACATCCAATCCTTCCCTTTTCTACGTCGGAATAGAAGGGGTATCTTAATTTTGCAAGGTCGCGGTCTCCATTTTAGAAATTTTCGGCTAATCATATCATATATGTTGCTTGCAATGCGTATGGACTGGCCACTGGCCAGTGTACCCATCTAAATACTAAAAAGGTTCTATAAAATTTACTGCATGTTGCTATTTGGCACTATATCTAATCCGAAAAAAGCGTTAAAATAAATAAATTTCGTTCACCCTTAAAATATGTACCTAAATTACCAGGAGGTCATAGACATATAGGAGTCGCGTGGCGTCTGGCTGTCTGGTGCGTATTGATTGTTTGCGACTGTCTTACGCATTTTGAGGGAGAGCGTAGGGAATTTTTATCTCTGTGTGACCTGTTTTCTTAATATTATGACCGTTAGTTGTGATATTATTTTTGGCATTTCATTTTATTTTAGATTACTATCCAAATTGGAAATAAATAGGCAGAGAGAACCAAAATAGTTAGGCTTCTGTTTATGTAATGGTGTACAGATATCGTCTATATTCTCCTGCTATCCTGGTGCCTAGAATACACAAATTGCACTAGTTTAATCACATAGCATCGCCTTATCGACGCTATTATACCAGAAGCTTTATGAGCGCGCGTGTCAATGCAAACTGTATTCCCGTGTTAGCGATCTAGATATCTAGACACATTATGGGTTATTCAATCCATTTATTAATGGAGATTTCATAAGGGGTAGTATACAAGCAATCAATTTTCTTGTTGTTTGCCAAGACTTTAGCCA
This sequence comes from Thumatha senex, assembly GCA_948477245.1. Classification (NCBI taxonomy): domain Eukaryota; kingdom Metazoa; phylum Arthropoda; class Insecta; order Lepidoptera; family Erebidae; genus Thumatha; species Thumatha senex. Next base: position 15,525,066 of record OX419752.1, on the reverse strand, counting down.
TAACAATTTTTCCCGCCGAAGCAACAATTTTTTTATGTAAAGACAAAACTGTGGTCTGAACTGTCACCTAGTCCTCTTTTTTAGCGCATACCGAATCCACATTGCTGTCATACTTATAAACCAGGATCTACTTAGTATCTTGGCCGCATCGAAGTTAATCAGAATATTAAATGAATGAGTTGGCAAAAATTAATCTCTCCTTTGCAAAGTCTAAAAATCTTTTGAACTTGCTAATGCATTTGTCATACCTTATTTTGTTACTGGTGAGAATATCCGTGATATGTAGAGCATATGACCAATGTACCCGAAGCACCCGAAGTCTATTACTCTACCAAAAATATTGTAATCACATAATAATTGATTTATTTAGGTACTAGGTTCAACATCATACTCTTCCTTATTAACTTTAAAGATGCGTATCTTTGTGTTTTCAATAACTTCTGGTCCAATTCCTTGCTGCTCTGTTTACGATAAGACTTTAATGTAAAAAAAAAACATTAGCATACACAGCAAACTCGTATTTACTAAATTCACATAATGTTTTAGTCGCTACATCGTGTAAAAACATTAAAATTTACTTTTTTACAAACATGCCTACAAAACCTGCGCTCATTTCTAACATTCGTTATCTCGACAATTATAATAAATGCCGGGAAAACATCAACCGTGTGTGAAATGCCGGAAGGGATGACAGGATGAGACCTAAATGTGCTTTTAGTATGTTTAGAGAGAGTATCAAATGCTTAAGGGAAAACGGTTTGTTGTGATTTCTACTTATTAACTTTTTATCTAATACCCTGACTTTGCTTATTATTATATTATTTCTCAAGCGACCCGTCAAGATTTACGCGTACGGGTTTATATCCTTCTACAACCCCTGGTTCTTCATGCGAAATTTGCTATAACAGACAGTATACTTGTTAGCCACTATTAACAGCCTTCTGAGCTATTATACTGGCACTCAATCTTTGGATTTTAATTTGACGTCAGATGAGTTCATTGTCATCTTTGGGACTCTCATTAATGTTCACCATTTGAGCGGTAAAGTCCTAAGAATTTGTTTCTAAGCACGGGGTTCAGTTTCTTCTTATTACCTTCCTACTTTCTCTTGTCTTCATCCATCGATCTTATTTCAAAATTATTTACTTTCACGGATTTATACCTAAAACGTACATAACAATTAAGCTCGCACTAGTATTATAAAATTAGTAATGATATATCAGCTTCGATCGTATCTAAGAGGCTCTCTTAGTCACGACTTCTTTCTTTGCCGTAGCATTTAGGGTCAGATGACAAAGCGAGGAAGGATATGCGGTGTTCCACAGGGTTCGTTTCTAGGTCCGCTCCTATGGACTATCTTACATTACTGGATGCTTTACTTCTCTGGGAAGGTGGTGTAGCTTACTACGGTGCCATTTTAATTTTAGAGCTGTACTATGTGAAGCCTGATGTGATAACTTAGTATTCTTCAGGATTCACTTATTACGGGCATAATATATTAAAAAAATCATCCATAATAACGTTTTGAAAACTAAACGTACTATTTTACTAAAACAGCTTCAAGTAATAAAGAAAAGTTTCATTACAACTGTTCTAGTGCATTTGTGTAACGCTCGAACAAACAAACAATTAGTTTATAATTGTTACAACAAATAGTTTAAATGATTAAAAAAGATTATCCAACTTAAGTATGTTACATGGTAATTTGAATCATAAGTTTTAAAAACAAGTGCGTTATATTAATTTTAATGATGTTTTTTATATTTATTTTCTTGTTATATGTCCGACACGCCTAGTTGCCGTTTTTAGGCTAGGTAGCGTCACGGGTATGTGCACACAACGTGCCTTACTAAGTAGAAATAGTTTATTACAATCTGAATTATCATAAACGTAGACAAATTAGTTTAAAACAGCTCATTCATAAATCATAGTTCTATTATCATGTACCTACTTCTTTATTTAGGTAGTCTACAAAAACCTCTTGATATTGTAAATTTTCGATTGCTGATCGAAAGATTTTTTTTTATATTTGGCGACCCAGAAATATGCCTTTTCACGCTTCTCTTAAGAACCCAGGATTGTAAGAGGAGGGAAACACGTATCTTGATGGAAAATCTCAAAAGATATCGTACAAGATCGATATGGAACTCGGAATCGATAAACATATCCAGATAACTTGTAACTTACCTGTATGTATGTAATACACATGTCTGATTTTCACGACAGTGAAAAAAGGTTGCTTACCATTGAATTAAATAGAGGTATAAGCCTATCTATAATAAAAAATACTTCGTGTTTAAAATGTATTTTCCTTCTTAACCGACGCCTTTACGCTCCTAAAATATAAACATGATATTTTACCGCCATAAAACGCCCGCCATATTTTCAAAATGGCGTCAGCTGTCAAAAATTAACGCTAGGTGTGTTCTGAAGGGCATTTTCCGTGATTGATTGCAGGCGAGCGATCGAATTAGAATATTTGTGCCGTTAGAGGCATGTGTGGGGAATAGCCGGTTTAGTTAAGTTAACGATGTGAATGATCGAGATTGGTTTTGACCGATAACCTCTTAAAGGAAGGAACGATTTTTCACGCCAATCGTACACAATTAAGGAGGGGACAGAACGTCTTTTTCACAAAAGCTTACAAATTTCTTTCATGCTTAAACTGATAACCATTCTTTTAGTTTAGAATTGAATGAATGTGAACTGTCCAAATGAAATAATTTATTAAACTCCTACGTTAATATTTCTTCATAAATTAAATTAAATTAAATTTGTCGCCTTGGACCTGAAAAACTGCAATAACAGGTCGCGATAACCTGTACCTGTCCATTTCAACACGGCAATGGCCTAACCACCTCTTACGTGGGGCAAACTGCACACAGTGAAATGTGGCCGCATAATATAGACTCTCTTTATGTGGGCGTATAATAAATATAGGCTCGATTCCCAGGTCGGAACATATATTTGTGTGATCTGCAAATGTTTGTTTGAAGTTTGTGGTGTGTCCTATGTATAATATGTATGTATTTAGATTTTTTTTATTTTATTTTATTTATTTGGAAATTAAGTATGTTTATTAGTGGTCTAGATCTTATACCTTGGGCTAGACAGCGTTGTGTAAAAAAATGTCCCTCAATATTGAATAAAAGGCATAATTGATAAACAAAAATAATTTTAAAAAAACTAACTAACTAACTATCTTCACGCTGTATCCCTGACGGGGTAGTCAGAGAGGACAGATCGCCAGGCTTCGCGATCCATGCATACTTCGAGATTCATCAATCGCTTCATACACGCACGTCTGGGTATCCGAGTACTTTTGACCTTTCCGTTTTTGAGCAATCTGCTCACGTGGTCTTCATATGTAAGTCTCGGCCTTCCCTGACTCCTTCTACCCTCTACTTTTGAACAATATATATTCTTCGTCAATCGTTCCTCACTCATTCGTTGGCCGTGTCCAAACCAACGGAGCACGCCCTTTTCCAGCTTAACGCTGACAAAAATAATTATTTGGAACATAAGTATCTACCTACTAACTTTTAAACGATTTACACAGCTATTTGGTTTTAATCAGCTCGACTCCAACTTACCTGATTGACTGAAGGTCATGTGTTGGATACTCCGATAGGATTTTATTAGATATATACCTACTCATCTGAACAATAATTACGTACCTACTTAATATAGTTAGACAAATAATGGATGTGACATTATGCGACTCTAGCTTTGGCACCCATTTATAATTCTCTAATATTTATGCGTCAAATATATTCACGCTACTGCTAGGTACCGAAGAAACCTACCCTGAATTTTATTTATAAACATAGGTTATTACGTTATAATTCCACAATAAGCAGAGAGACCATGACCTACAACAACGACATAACCTTTTTGAAGATTGCACGAAAAAAGGTTTCTTAGGAATATATTCTTTGTAATGGTAATTAAATAAATATACTATATTAACTATATTAGCACTTAAGTTTTAATTACAATATAAAAAAAAGATTGTAAGCAATGTTTCAGAGTATCCAAGCCAACAGAACATAATTTTAAAAAAATCTTTTCAAAAGGCATTTCAGCTAAAATCGAGTTACTGACATGACTGTAAGATGAGAATCGTAATCTGTGATGTGAAATAAACATAATTTGATTCGTGTCGACAGCAAATATTGAACAGACACTTTCAAATATGGCTTTTCAAGTTTCAACCTCACCCCAAAAACTTTAAAATCAATAACTCTGATGGTCGCGACTAAACGTTTGCGTAGCGCCATCTCGTAGAGGGTGAAGACACTCGTATCATCGCTTAGAAGACTTCTCTTTGTTCCATGTTGACTTTTGCATCCGGTAGATGGCAGTTTTATACATTTTTTTTATTTTGTTTCAGGTAAATTGAAATCGTTTTGGCTGTCACGAAAATACATCTGCATTAAATAATAATGATAAAACTGAATGTAAGTATTATTATAACATTAAATTATAAGATCTGAAAAAATCTCTTTTTATTTATTTTTCAATTAAAAAGAAATTAATAATATATTTTCTGTTAATATTCGCAAATTATATTCAGATAGACATTTGGCGGGAAGAGTGACAAGTGCGGACGCTTGCTATATATTATTTTCTAAAACTAGTGCATTTATCTTGTTTTATGTGCGGGAGTGGTGGTTTCTTGGACATAAAAGTTGTGTTAACGTGCTATAGTGAAAAACAATGATATGTATGCAGTGAAATGCCATTTTCTCTCTTGCCGCGAAACGTCCACTGACAAGATTAGTATAAGAATCACCATTATACTGAGGGCAAGGACCAGGAGGTAGCCTGAGGACGCGAAGTCGACTGGACAGGACTAATTAGAAGATAAGATTGCAGAAATATGATATAAAAAATCAGATTTGGCTAAAAGGTCTTAGGAACCAGGCCATTAAATAATTATTTAAAAAAAATATATTCACATACTGTCTGCGAAAACTATAGTTAATATTATGATTTTCATTACAATTAGGTACTTACCATAATACTTAATCAAATTTATTATAAGTGAATTATTTTGTATTTTATAAAACGAATTCCAATCAGAACAACATAAATTTATTCTAAAAACCGTAAACTTAGAAATACATTAACTGAACCGCTAATAAGGATAGCTTATCGAACAACTTCTTCATCTTAAGTGTTTTTCCTAGTTACTTTCAAACCCTATCTGGATTAACTGCCGTCTAATCAGTCAACCTCATAAGGGCGCCTATTTCTTAGGTTCGTTCTTTAGTCAGGAGTTGCATTTAAGAGTTTTCCTAAAAGATTACAGGGGGATTTATTGTATCATTCACGTGGCCAATTTTTATTTCGGAAGGGGTGGCAGTGGCATATTGTACCGACCACATTTGCTGTGTGCTTTTTTCTGCCCCGTAACAGGTGGTGAGCCCATTGTTGTGTTGAAATGGACAAGCGCAGGTACAGAGGCTTCTTTAGAAAAAAATAATTTAAGTTTCTAGCTTTTTTTTTGCAATTGTTTTATGGTCTGGTTACTAAGACCTTTTAGTCAAATATTAATTTATTCATATTTCTTCAATCTTCTTATTGTCTAAAAAGTCCCCGTCCTCTACGTCTTAGTCAAGTCTAGTTTTAAGTCTAGGTCAGTCTCACCCCAGCATAATAGTCATTGTTATACTGAGGTTTTCAGTGAAGTTTACGCGGCAAGATGGAAAATCACATTTTACTGCATATATAATATACTCTTTCACTATAGCACGTTAACATAACTTTTATGTCCAAGAAACCAGCACTTGCACACGTAAAACAAGATAATTGCAGTAGCTTTAGAAAATAATATACAGCACTAATCCCACCCGCATTCCCATTACTGTGACTCCTGTAAACCAGGATCTACAGCGATGACCAAAACACCAGAAAAGATACATCGAGCTCGATCTCGGTGAAGTCCCAGGAGAAGTTAGCATGTCTTGGAACCCGCAACGAAATTAATCAGAAGATAATTTGAGGAAGTAGGAAAAGTATATATACAGCAAGTAAATGGTGTCAGCCATTTTGCCGCCTAAACTCAATGGATTGTAGCCTACGTCTAGTGTTGCAAACGTCTATAAGCTAAGATGACCACTTACCATCAGGCAAATCTTCTGCGTGTTTGCTGAATTATTGGTGTATAAAAAAAACCTCTGCAAAGTTCTCCCTGCTGATTTCTAAGTGCCCGAACTAGATTCTTTTGCAAGAAATAAGCCTCCATAATGACCAGGCACAAATAAACAACAGGAGGTTACCAAAAAATAATTGATGGTTAGAGAGTTCAGTCTGGCCTTCCAGTTCTATAAAGCGCATACCACAAAGCCACGAACTTCAACAGCGATACCACTTGCAAGTGAGGTTGGACCCTATAAACGTATTTTACCGACAGCGATGCCGAGTCTGCTATTTCAATCGTGTCGGAATAGAATCGAAATCGTCGCTTAATAGAAAGCCAACTGTACATATTTGACTGTTTCGTAGCCTCCTATTATAATCGTACTCCAATAGACTTCTATCGGTCAGCCGATAAAATTCTACAGACACGTAACGCGCTGGTGGCCGCTAATCAGTAGCATTTTTTAAAGACTACTAACATTTTTACAGCTAAAAGCAGCTATTCTGGTTCTATTCTACGGCTTGTCAATAGTAGACTCGGCCCTCTGGGATCTCGTATTAACAACTCGTAGCAAAGTGCTACAATATTTACGCACGTAGCCCTTGCGTAGCTTGTATGATGTAGCTTGTAGAATGCAAGGATTGTATAATGCTACAAGTTAGACGCTCCAGTACAATCTTTTTTATCACTTATGCGTTTATCTCCGAAGGGGTGGTAGAGGCATACGGCCTCATTTTACCTTAAGCAAACCAAAAAATATTTTATTAATATTTCGTAAAATCTTCGAGACTCAAAAAAACCTCAATTGCATCGTCGTTATTAGGTTCAAGTGATTCAAAATAAAAAGTCAAAACATTACTCACGAATCAATGTCACTAGCTTTCTACTACGCCATAGCTAAATATTTCCTACAAGCAATTTCTAAAATTCCATTTGGTCCCACCTTCCCCCTTCCTATCCTGAACAACACGGGTGGGGCAGAGACGTCATCCTTACACTGTGGACACAATCGGGCCCAGAACTGAAAGACTGCCTCTGTGTCGCGGTGGGAGTGTACCCGACTGCTACGCAAGACGTCGTGGGTTCGATTCCCACCTAGGATAACACTTTGTGTGATGAGCACAATGGTTTATTCTGTATCTGGGTGTTATTTATCTATAATATGTATTTATTTAGAAATATATAATGTTTATCAGTTATGTGGTTACCATAGGATAAGCTCTGCTTAGTTTGAAATCAGGTGGCGTTGTATGAGTTGCCCCAACGATATTTATTTATTTATTTCTCAGGTCTTTCTTATGTCGCACCATAAAAACATGGAGCTGTCTGCCAGCGCACGTGTTTCTCTCCTCTTACAATCCTGGGTGCTTTAAGAGAAGCGTGAAATGGCATGTTTCTGGGCCGTCAAAATGAGGGTCGCTATCGAAGCCCTGCGGGTTTAGATAGCTGCCCTCAATCGCGGGTCTTTGTCTTTGCTTACCATCAGGCGGGCGAAGCCGTTTTGCTGTGCTAAATATATAAAAAAAAATGTTTGTGTACTAGAGTACTCAGGTAAGAAGTAAAACTTCTTTACAACATATCATTTTTCTACTGTTTACAACTTCACGGAAATTGGGTAGATAAGGCTTACATATACGTCGATAAAGAAGTTTCACTTCATAACAACATGGCGCGTAACCAAAAAACGTGAGATTTTTTTACTTATAATTGTATAAACATCTCTCATTCGTCGAAAAAGAAGTTTCATTTCAAAAACCAACGAAAACATTTGTATAAAACGCCTTATTCGTAATTTTTCCCGTTCTCAACAGTCACATAAATACATTGAATGTAATTTAAATGTAATAATGTAGCTATAAAATGTTTTTATGTGTATCTGATAGCCTATTATCAAGATTCGGGCACTAATAATGATTAAATATAATATATAAATAAGAATATTGTAGGCTTCATAATGATCTCAAGTACGACAGTATCAATTTTTTGTAGACTACAGGAGTTTTCCCTCATCTATTTCCCATAAAAAACTTTTAGCTGGATAATTCAGGATACTAGCTACCTCCATACCAATTTTTATCAAAATAAATCCAGTCGTTTGAGCGTGAAGAAATAACAAATTTTCACCCGCGTGGTGAGGTTTCCTTAAGAAACATGTTCCTAAGATAAAAAGTAACCTATGTGTTAATCCAGGGTGCCAGCTACAGCTACACATTTTTGTTTTTCGAATTTAATCCAGCCGTTTGATCATGAAGGAGTAACATATACATTTACACAGTCTAAGTTTTTTTTTAACGTATTTAGTCCGACCCTTCGGGGAACTAAGCGTTTATGTATCATACTATAAGAATAATATTATATTATTTGTGATCAAACATTCACGCCATTTTCTCTAATGGGGTCGGTAAAAGCACTCCTTATTCCAAGCCCACTTTTCACTAGTTTATTGCTAAACTCATTAAATTCACTTTGTTGAAATTTCATACAACTAGTTTATGTCTGCGGCACCGCCCGCGGGGTGCAGTTTTCCCGTTCCCTTTTTCCACGGGATCCTGGGATAAAAAGTATCCTTTTTTAGACTCCAGTCTATCCCTGTATACAATTTAATTTAAATCGGTTAAGTAGTTTTAACGTGAAAGTGAAACAGTCAGCAAGATACTTTCGCATTTATAAAGTACTAGCTGATGCCCATAGCTTTGTCCGCGTTTTAAAGGCTTCCCATACACATACCCTTTGTAGTAAGCTAGTATGTTTCCTTAAGAGATAGACGTAATTGACTTTTCTGTAGACCTACGAGTATAAGATTTTAAGATAAGGTAAGATAAAACTTTATTGACAATAAAACAATCATACATGTATCCACCAACTAACAGTTTTAGCACTTTAACTACGTCTGGCCGCAACAGCCATCAAGACAAGCCCTGTCCAGTCACGTACTAGTAAACAACTGTGTTACAGGTAGGTTAGGTTGTTATATCTGAAAAGGTTGAGGCAGCGTTTTTGTTGAAAGCTCGAAGATGCTATATTTTTCTCCGACACCTTCAACATTATATAGTCATATTTTAGCCAATATACATAAAAACTTAACAAATTACAATTATACTAAAACATTCCCCAAGAACCATTGGTAAAAACAACACAAAAATCGGTGCAGTAGTGTTTGAGTTTAACGGGAACAGACATAAGGGCGCCTCGGGAGACTTTCTTTTATAATATGTACTCGTAGTGATGGATTTCGTACATAAATGAATTAAATTTCTTAATCATTTTCTTCTACTTATACTATACTAAACTACCTTCACGCTGTATCCCTGACGGGGTAGTCAGAGAGGACAGATCGCCAGGCTTCACGATCCATGCATACTTCTTTCGCTTCTTCAAGATTCATCAACCGCTTCACACACGCACGTCTGGGTATCCGAGTACTCTTGACTTATCCGTTTTTGAGCAATCTGCTCACGTGGTCTTCATATGTTAGTCTCGGCCTACCCTGACTCCTTAAATATTAAAATCTTAATCTACCACAGTTAACAAAATTTTACCGAATAAATGCCTATATTTGGTTACACCCTCACGCTGGGAGAAGCCATATTTGTTAGTGGTCCTCCGGTGTCAGGCGCCACACTGCCGTGACCTCGGCGTATACATTGCGTTAATGTTTTGGGGTAAACTTACCTAAAGGTTGTGGAGAGCTCAAGTTAAGCTATAGCTATGTTGTTTAATAATCACGCCTGTATATCCGAAGGTGTGGCAGAGGCATATTGTACGCCAACATTTCACAATGTGCATTCAGTGAGCCCATAGCTGTGATGACATAGATAGACGCAGGTTGTGGCGACCTACTGTTGAAATTTTACAAGCCACTGATAAGGCCTTCATCTTGACTTAGCGCCTGCTCTGTAAACAATCACTGCGTCAAGCAACTTTCAATATGACTGGTTATGCAGAGATTAACTTTAACTACGCGGATTATGGGATATATTGAATGAAACAATTATAAATGAATGCTCTTTTTTTTTATAATTTTATTAAAGTTAAAGTGTAACGTTATTTAATTGCCATAATAATAAACAATAATTGTCATTTTTTAATAATAAATATAGATTCTAAGATGACAAAAATTGTAAACCATTTGGTCTTTTAGAAATTACATGCCGCGCACCGTCCGGCGAAACATGTTGGTAACTATAGACCAAGTATAAGAACATCTAAGTCAGCCATGTTTCTCGTAATAAAGTATATTTCATTTCATTTCATTTCATTTCATTACGGATGGGCGACTACTTTGTGGTATTTCCATTTACAAGTGTTTCCGTGCTTCAGAAAGCACGTTAAGTTGTTGATTCCGGTTACCAGTAACGTGGCTGTCGTTAATCCAAGTTGAAGGTCTAAGGTTTAAAACATTTCAACAGCAGGTCGCCACAATCTGCGACTGTTTATTTCAACCACGTGTTACGTGGGACAGAAATGCACACGATGAAAAGTGGACGTTGCCAACCCTAAGGGGTGATTGATAAATAAACAATTGCTCTGTCTCTTAAGCAATTTGTCGTAATTGTTTTCTAAAAATGAATATTAATTTTCAGAAAATTCATATTCAAGCACTATTTAATAATACCGTTAAAATATTCTTCACAACTTATCTCTCTACTACTGTAGAACTGTGCAAGCTATAAAATATATTAAAGCGCTATCATATTATGGTAGTGTACTCGACCATTATGTATTATCTAGTTGCTTGGGTGATGAAAAGAACATCAGATGCTGGCAGGGGGTGAAAATAATATGATATTCGATCATAAAGGAGTCGGAATTTAGTTTTTAAAGAATAAGTTGGAGTCTTAAAGTTCTGAGAGCCATTTGGTGTAAAATTTTATTAGTGTTGCTATAGTTGGGAAGGAAGAATATGTCTAAGGGTCCCCGCCAAGGTCCCTACTAGGAAAACACGTAAGATGAAGAAGAAAGTCGTAAAAACAAATAGCCAAACTCTTACAGACATGTCAGACATACATTCTTCATTCCGATTAGGGTAGGCAAAGATTATGCTTTTTTACTTTCTGCAATCCTGATATATAACTTTCAAGATCGTGTTTATACATAACTAGTTGTGCACCATGGCTTCGCCCGTCATATAAGTACTTCGAAATCCCGTTGCACAGAATAACCATGTCCCCTTATCAGGTTTTTTTCATACATTTTATGTAGACAAACTTCATCACAAAATAATTTCAACACGACGCAAATCTCGACAAAATTAGCATCATTTTTTTGTTGTACTGCATCAGTTTCTCCATTGAAACTAGCCTGAACCTTGGTTCGTAGATCTTTTTTCATATGATACTAAAACAATGAATAAAATATGTGCTACTTAACTGAAAAAAAAAAGCCTTTCATGTGCGAGACTAACTCGCCCACCGAGGGTTCCGTCAGAACAATTTATTGATTTTTTTTTGTGACAGAACTACAAATAGTTTACACTGTAGATTGATGGCACTTGGTGGAACTTGCTACACATCTTGAACTAAAACACTTGTACTGTTCCACTTATTTATTACTTAAACCTGACTGGTTTCGCCTTACGGCATTTTCAAAGGTTGGCACATATACAAATAGTTCTCAGAAGAAGTCGGTATAACTTGCCAAATTTTATAGTTCTAGGCAAGGCAAGGAATGTTGCCCACTCCCTCTCGGCGTCCTAATTGGACACAAAAGTAATAATATGCCGCGGCCTGTCTGTTACCTACCTACTATTTGTCTGTAGTACAAGTGTAATCTTATGAGTATAGGATGACGCCCCCTGACACGCTTGTGTACCTATATAAAATACATAGAGTAAGGTGTCTGTAGGTGCATATAGATTTCTTGTTCTGTGGTTCGTGGTCAACGGGAAATTTAAATTTCCTTGAGAGTTTCGAAATATTAGTTGTTAACGACATAAACAGCCGTATATTTTTTTTACGTTAAGTTAGGACTTCGTATTTTTCACAATTTCAAGAATCTGCCAACCTGCGTATATGGTTTTCGTTTCACCACTTTCCCGAGATAAAGGATCTTGTCAGACTGACGGACGAATTGACGATAGACGGACGTACTGACAGACAACAAAATGATTTTAAAAGGGTTCCGTTTTTTTCTTTTGGGTTACAGAACCCTGAAAATCTCTTTCTTTAATATAAAAAAGCTTTTACTATGATTCACAGCCCTATAAAGTACCAGGGCATCATAAAACGCAGACCTTTGCAAACTCCAGATAATACGTGGCCTGATATTAATTTATACTCCTTTTATATTCTGTGGGGGTTGCCTTTTATTGTCCATAGACAATAAGTGCTTTTGACAGTTAAGTACAGATTTCACACTTGGGAACAAAAAATCGTTTTACAAAGCTTACTTGTTCGAAAACTTGATACTTATGCTCAAGCATAAATCATAAAAGCTAATTTTGAATCATAGATATTGTTGTTAGTTGTCTTCGCCAATCTTGGGCAGGCAAAGGAAACTTAGTCCACACAGTTTGTGTTTATTGTGTAAATTTTCTTATTATTTATTTTTAGTCAGCTGTCAATGTCCTCAGAGTCCTCAGTCATAGGTCCTGATGGTCCTTGCCCTAGTAAAGCAGTTGACCCTTTACTAGGGCTTTCAATGGAGATTTAGCACTAACACAAAGAACACCGCTGTTCACTGCAATATTACAATTTCCTTCACTCATGCACATTTCCGAACACTTTATGTATCATAATTCACCGTTATTAAATACAAAATCACGAATTGTACACTAGTTTTGAAAAATATAAGACGGCAACCGTGCGTCATGTTCAAGAATTGGCGCCAAACCCTCTTAAGGCATAGATAAAAATTAATAATTACATATTTTTATTACATATGTAGTTGCATTTAACACATTTGCGAAGTATTGGTGCATAGTATGCAAAATAATGTAGAAAAAGGCGCCTGTGAAGCCAAAATCATTTAGCAATTTGAGTTGTTCATTGATAGACCCATTTTACACCAATTACCCTTACCTTATTATTTTGATAATCAAAATTAAACTAAGAAAGTGGTAGTTTCAAATTGCCGGATAATGCAAGTAATTTTTCATCAAACTATTTCTAGATTTTCAGCTAGATACGCTGAAAATTCATTAACTGTGGGTAAACGTTTATGACCAACAGTATAAAAAGAAAAAATCTATCGTCTAGTGCAATTTTTTCAATAAAAATCAACCACAAATAGGCGTGGACGCCATTTCCCAACGCTTGTTACTGTGGCTACAAAACTTTTTATCAAATCCTGAGCTCCCGCTATTTTTTCTCGCTTCATTAGTCTATGGGCTACATCTACACCAATATGAAATTATCGCTACAAAACTCGAGATACTCTCTTACGGCGTATTAACAAGGTTGAGTTTAGCTTGAACATTGCAGATTAAATACAAAATTAAGATTGCGCAACCTACTTTGACATGACGTAAGCATTCTCTTTTTGCAAAACTCATCGTGATTTGGTCGTGCCAAATTAACTTGGAAGGGATGTGCCACTATTTAGGTCTTTTCATCAATGACGTGGGGCAACTGAAAAGGGACACGAAAAAAAGAAAATAGCTTGTCATTCCAGTTTTTTTAGGTAAAATTACAACCTAAAGATAAAATGACGCCATTTCGTTCCAAATTAGGGTTTTGCTCGTAATGGTATATTAAAACGGTTAAAATTTTTCTATTTGGTATTATTTTCAGTAGGTGTCTAACATTTAAAAAAAAATAGTTCGAACGCTGGATTTTCACGAAAAGATGGTGTGGAAGCCGATGTATGAGCTCTCCATCACCATCTTTTCCAATCCACGTTCTCTCCAGCCCGGCCCATAATTTATTTAGATGAGACCTATTTTCACTCTTCGCATACATCGGGTAAATGTTGGCAAGGACAAGGTGAAGACGGAGTATTGGAGCCTGTATCAAAAGGGCAAAGATATATTATTGTTCATGCGGAAGGTGTTATTGGATTTGTTACAAATGCACTACTTGTGTGTAAATAAAAAAAAAGTGGCGATTATCTTGACGAGATGAGTAGTACCAACTTTAAAAAGTGGAATATTAAAAACTTGTGCCTAATTTACGAGAGCCATCCATAATAGTGATGGATAATGGTCCTTATTACCGTATTTGTGTGAATAAAGCCCCAAATACGAATATTTATTATTTTTAAAGTATTATAACAAAGTTATTATAAAATAAAGTATAAATTAGTTTTTTATTATTATTATACTTATATTCGCGGAATGGGTTACAAGGAATGTCATTTTTTTATACCACTGAGGTGGCAGACAAGCGTACGGCCCACCTGATGGAAAGTGGTCACCGTAGCCTATGGACGTTTGCAACACCAGAGGTGCACACTCGCACTGCCGACCCTTTAAAAACCTTCTAAGACCCCTTTTGAAGAACCCCATACTGTAAACGTTCGGGAAAACCCAGGCAGGGAGTTCATTCCGCAATCTAAGCGTGCGCGGAATAAAGCCTCAATCGGACGTAATCGTATGCGAGCGCTCCAAACTACAAACCTACTTACGAACTAAAAAGCTTATGGATTTGCGGATAAATTTTCTTGTCTGCCACCTCAGTGGTAAAAATAAAAAATAATCTTTTAAATCGAAAAAAAAGCAATCGACAAGATATCAGAAAATAATAAAAAAATCCTTTACATGAGACAGGCTAAGATCAATAACCATACTGCTTTGTATTTATGGCTTCGTGTATTAGTACCTATCAATCTATATTAAAATTATTTTAGTCTTCGTCTTAGTTAATTGGTATAAAAATGACTATATTGTTCCACCCACAATAGACAAAGGCCTCCTTAGCTTCCTGCCTAAAACTAATAAAAGAATTTGGCTACGGCTATCAAAAATACTAAGAAACTGTAATTGAATTTACACTGTCTATTTCACTCGGCCTATCACCATTTTCGCACAAGTGCACAACATTTAGACACGATGGGAGGTCTCCCAATCGATATCAATCCCATTAATCTCAATATATCCGTTCTTCCGGAAAACTCCTTTGTCTATGGAAAAACTTTTAATAAATCGATTAACTGCCGACAATAGTGGTTTGAAAATCGTTTTCAATTCACTATCGGGATATAATCCTGAACTGTATGTACCATATAGACGATTTTTTTTTGAGAAATTATGCAAAATGATTAATAAAAAATAACTTCTATATTTAGATTTACAATATTTATGCTGAGTTTAGTATCAAAGGAGTAAATATTGAATCAAAACTGGACATTTACGGATAGAAAATGGCTGTGTTCGGGATGCAGCGCACAAATGGCGCGCGCATGCGTACTAGTCCGCTCGATATATGCACCCCACGGCTATCATGTGTTAATACCACTGATATATCGACTCTAGAGACCTGGAGAATATCTGGTATGCTGGATAGAGAAATTAACACTGCCACAGAATCACGAAACACTTTGATTTCAACACCAGTTAAACGAAAAATTGAACTTCTTTTTCTCGTGTTTCTTCTTGACAACCTGCAAGAGAGTATTAGTACAAGATAGTAAAATACAATGGTTATAATCAGAATAGGATCTTCGTTGTTGTTTTCCGATAGTCTTCTAGTGATGAGGGTGCAACGCCACGACCGGGTTGTCCGGGCGCAGCAGTAGTAAAATCGTACTGCTGTGACAGGACAATATGGCCGTGGCGAGCGATGACGGTGACGACTTGCGGGCGTGTGAAGCAGCGTGGCTCGCGCCGCGCCCCGCAGACCCCGCGCACGCGCGACTAGACCCCCCCTCAAACCCTCCCTCGTCCACCTATATCACCCTCAATGAACGCCCACAATCAACTATCGATTTTCCAGTAAAAAAAATGGTTTAATTCATCAACACGCGTCTTTGGGGTTGTCCTATTCTTGGGATGGGGTTCTTGAATGCTGGCTTCTCTATTAATGTTTCACATCTATAGTGAGAATAATGTAACTGAGAAAATCAAAATCTTATTGTAAACAAGTTAAATTACCATTATAAATTCGGTTTTAAGTTTCATAATTTTGAACGCTTTTATAAATTTATTTTAAAAGAGATTGTGCAAGCGCAGTTTTTGTAGCTGTGAATTACGTAATGTACGCAGTGATCCCGAAAATGCAAATATTTTGAGCCTGACTTCCTGAAGTTGCTGATCCTAGTACAACGTCCTATCGAATGGTGTATTTAAAGTTTTATCTATATCACTTAATATAAAAATAAAAATAACCTGGGGCAACTGTGTGTAGTCAATACGTGAAATTATCCAAAGCCTGACCACAATAATAACCTGAGTCTTTGAAGGGTTCACCTGAAGCCCATAATTAAGGCTCCATTCGCATACACGCTCTAAGTCCAAATTCAATGCAGTGATTGCTACCGGCAAGTGATTCAAAGGCTCTTTTGTATATATTTGTAAATCATCTGCGTAAAGGTGGTAGGATTAAACTATGTTTGGGAGATTTAATTTATAAATATAGCAAAGAGTAAAGGAAATAGAACTCCACCTTGTGGAACACCAGTTGTAATATTACACCAAGAAGAAAGGGAGTCTTCTATACGTGTACGTTGCTGGTGGCCAGACAAATAACTTTGAAACTAATTAATGACTCATAGTGTTCTGTAAACGATCACTGAGATACGCAACTTTCACTATGGCTGGTCCTCGGATGTGTGACTACTTTGTGGCATTTACATTAGCGAGCGTTTCCGTGCTTCGGAAGGCACGTTAAACCGTTGGTCCCGGTTGCCAGTAAAATGGCAGTCGTTAAACCTGGTTGAAGGCCTTATGGGCGGCTTGAAAAATTTCAACAGCAGGTAGCCACAAACTGCGTCTGTCTATTTCAACACGGCAATGGGCTCACCCCCTATTACGTGGGACAGGAATCCACACGGTGAAAAGTGGGTATATAATATGCCTCTACCACCTTCAGGGATAAGGCGTGATGGATATTTTTTTTTCTAATCAGTCACCGTAAAGATATGTGAAAAAAGCAAAGAATGCCAAGTAATATTTCGAAATCCACAGTATTGAAGGCATTACTAAAATCGAGCACTGTGACTGAACTGTGAAATTGCCTTTTTCTATGCCTATTCTTAGTACTCAGTACTGTGTCCAGGAAGAAATGGAGACAGACAGGGATAAGCAAAGAGTTTGTACAGAGGAGGTATTGAGCTGGTTATATACGAGGCACTCTACAACATTTGAAAACAAAAGGTAATATAGTTATAGGGCGGTAATGGGAAAAAGACGATGGGTTACCCTTTTTAGGGAAATGTTTAATTTGAGCTTCTTTCCAGGCGGATGAAAGGAGATACATTTTAATTGCAAATAAATAAGTGAGTCACGACAGGAAAGATTTGACCTTAGATAAGCATAATCATGTTACGGCTTTAACAGTCTTTTCCAACTGCATTCGATGTAATTGACATTATGCTCTTCTTAACATCACTATCAATGTAAGGATTGAAGAAGATGGCGTGTCTCTTCATGCTCCATTTGAAGAACCCAGGGTTATAAGAGGAAGGAAACACGTGCGCTGGCAGAGCATTCCAAAAGTTCATTGTTCGACAGAGAATTTAAGAATCGCTCAGTTCCAGCGAAAATGCTCTCCACTCCGGTGGCACCTCTGCTCGGCATGCGTTGTTCGGGATTAAAAAAGATAACCTGGGATCAGGTTAAAGATCTCTTCAGAACACTTGCCTTGGTAGATAGATACGATAAGAGTAAGGAGTGAGAGCAGCGCGATAGCAACATAATAACGTCCTAGTTAGCTGAAACTTCAATTGTGAATTACAGAGAATTTGCGTGGACTCATTAAAAATTACCGAATCTACTTTTTTTTAAGATAAATTCTACACGTAAAAATGTAAAACATAATTATAAATAATCAAGGTTCAATTGTTTTAGACGATCATAGATAAATGTAACCTGATGATGTCAATTTTTGTCTCTGTCTCCATGTCTTCTCTTCTTCCTTTACCATTAACGGAAAAAAAATTGTTACTTTAGCGACACAGGAAGGCCGTTGTTTTTTAGAAAAATCATAAAACACACACTTACGGTATCAAAACAATCCCAGAGTAGAGTATCATTCGGCACGTTAAGAATTCAATAAGAAAATTATTGTTGTACTTCCACAAAAACGTTGGACAAATGTTAAGTTTAAACTCACCTGATGTTCCTATTTTATTATTTCAGTGCGTACTTAATTTATAGTTTCTAATACTAAAACTCAGTACCCTCCCTTATTCAAAACAGTATGATAAACTCATTCTGAAAACAATAAATACAAATTTCATAATACAAATGTCTGTATTTTCTGTTAGAATAAAATGATACCAAATAATGAGAACAAACTATGTCAGGTCAACGACCGGAGGGCCGTGGCCCTCTCGACATCGCCATTCGGACTCACAGATATTTGCTGCGAACGTGCCGAAATAGGGATGCATTGAATAAAATTTTCGAAAATTATAAAAATTAGTTTAGACGATTTCGGAAATTCGGAGTGATTATTTTTTGTTGATTTGGCGATGTCCGGCTTGGACTTAGCCACGACGCATATTATATTAAATTTTTCTTAACGTGATAATTTTCAAGTAGATAATGAATATTCTTCATTCAAAAGTAGTAAATTATTCTTATTGATAGCAGCGTATTCATGTATAGGTTTGCTGAAAGTTCTAATTTCTACTGCAGTAAAATGATGGTAAATTTTACTGCAGCTATATGTGGATTTTGGAAGGTTACAGAAAATATCGCGCTCCACTACGAGTAAGTTATCCAATTTCACAACACTTGTGCACGTTGTCGAAGCTTTTATGTTTAAAACACCATCATTTTTACACATAAACACCCGAAAATACGCTAATTTAAAAAATTAATAACAGAAGGGCGATATTCGCTGTCTCCCGCTAAAAGTCCTCGGAGTGATTACTAATTATTCATAATTTTGATTTGACGATTTGATTTAAAGTTATTTTTAAATCATGTACTCTCTGGATCTATTAGTTAGTTACGTAAAATATTATTTTACGTACCAGTAGCTTAAGCGGCTAAGCTTACACTTTTTTGTGATCACCACCCCACTGTGAGGAACCAGTTGACATACGCAAATATTAGTTTGTGTCCTACCCGACGTGGCCATCTAGAGATGATACGGATTAGAGTCACATCTTCTACTGTTCATCCATATGCTAATTTGCCACCTAAGTCGCATAAACATTTTGCTCTCCTGAACCTTACCTGCAATATTGCGAGTTGCGACCGTATCAACACATATAATTTCGCAACACTGACTCACAACACAACTAAAGAGACTGAGATAAGACTAAAGGACTGAAACATCGCAATGCCCCACAGCTTATGAACATCCGAAAATTATAAAATTTTGCACTAACACTCATTTCCTGAGCGCACACCCTTCCTCTGTTCCGAATATAAAGGGTGAAGGAAACAAAGAGGAACCGCGACAATATCTTTTTATTGTGTTTATCTAAAGAAAATTGAGTCTCTCAGGTACTCAAAAGTTTGTATAAACTGTAGGCACTTAATTACCTCTTCATCTGAGCGTAAGGTGGTTGTGGCACTTGATATTTTACAGCTTTGCTAGAGCTGATCTCCTACCCCTTTGTATTTTGTTTTTCCTACAGGATTCTTACGGAAAATTGACAAGTGGGGACGCTTGCTGTATATTATTTCCTACAACTAGTGCATTTATTTTGTTTTATGTGTGGGAGTGGTGGTTTCTTGGACATAAAATTAGTTGTACCGTGCTATGGTGAAAGACAGTGATATAATATATATGCATTGAAATGCTGTTTTCTAACCTACCGCGTAAAATCCACTGAAAGCCTCAGTATAACAAACACCATTATACTGGGGTGAGACTGACCTTGACTTAAGACTAGACCTGACTAAGACGTAGAGGACGGGGACATTTATATAGAAAAATTAATTTAGATTTGGCTAGAAGGTCTTAGTAACCAGGTCATAAAATAACTACAAAAAAAAATAATAAATATTAGAGAAAAGAATAAAAATACCACAGACAAAGGTTGATGATTTCCTGTGGTGATTTCTGTAAAATAGAACGTAATAGTGTACAGTTCAAATTACATTAAATAGTTTTAAATTTTGCTTTGTTCTTTAAATAGTGAAAAATCGTGTACATTTTAGTCTAAATTATACTTATCATACATATTTATTTTGTCAAAAGTATTTATGATATTGTTTATATTATTTTTTGTACGTACACCTACTATAAAATATTTTACCAAAGCGGAGTGAAGGGGTAGTAGCGCTATTTCAGGACTGCCATCGGCCTCCTCTAAAAATTGTCAACTTTAAGCTTAGAGGAGGCCAAATTTCGCACAGATCCTTGCAACACATGCACTCTAAGTTACTGCATTATGTTCATTTTTTATTTCATCTCCTTATTTATTTTTATCACTGTGTAGTATATGTTGTTCTGTTCTGTGTGAAATTAAAAACAGTTGTTTTTGACCCGTTTATATTATATTTATCATTTAATGTTTTCTAACATGCGCCTACTCAAAAACAATGCTCCTTGGATTTCTTTTTTAGTAGTTGAGATACTATTAGGTGAAGATCCGTGTACGGTTTGGTCTACCTTCTGTGTATGCTTGAAATGACCTCTACACAGTTGACGCGTCTATAGTCTGGGGTTCTTCAGAAAGGCTTTTATAAGCTATATTTCAAGTGTCAAATCCACCGCTTGTATGCCGAGTGGAATAATTTTAGACAGGCGAAAATTCGAAAATAAAACCTGCAAATTAGTATACCAAGTCTCTAGATTCCTATTTTGTTACATTTTGAAATAGAATACTAGAAAAGAGTATTAATTTATCAGCCACGCGTATCAACGAAATACATCCGGGAAAATGTGGACATATAGTATGCTCCTAACTACCCCTTCGAGAAAATGCATACCTATATAATATCTTTGTGTGTTGCTGATAAATTTCACCAAGTGGCCTTTAAGAGGATATTCCTCTTTACCAAAACAACGTCCTCTTATTGATGTACTTGTAATTTCTTCAACTGAGTTTATTTTAATATAATATAACATAACGTAAGTTGTATAATAATTTATGTCTCAATAAGTCGTAAAAGATAATAGCTATATTTTCATTGTTGACAGTGATAATTTATGAAAATAATCATCTTTATCACCGTCATCATTAGACTTTATCGCTCTTCTAATGACCTAGGATTTTTGTGTGTCATACTTTAATATTCGTCTTAGTCTTACCATTACACTTAGTTAACATTATGTCTGTGTCATTATGTGTATATTTTTTAAAATTAGTGTAAAATTCAGGTACTAACGCGATCAAGCGATACTAACTTTGAGATATGAGAATAGGGAAATTGTCAGTGTTGTTTGTATTGGTGCGTGGATAGACAATATGAGGGTAGATTCAGAGGATTCTACCTCAGAATCGGAGTGACACCGCCTCTTCAGTCTGCTTGTGACCACGACAGGTGCAACCCAATCGAAACATCAAGCTGTTTAAGGTAAATAAGTATTTTCGCGTTAATACCTGAATTTTACACAAATTTTAATCATGCAAGGCGAAAGTTTAAAAGTAAGTAACATATTTTTTATTTAATAAATTGAAGCGCTCGTGGCCCCGCAGACTTAGTGTTCTGTAAACGATCACTGAGTTACGCAACTTTCACTATGGCTGGTCCTCGGATGACCACTTTGTGGCATTTACATTTGCGAGCGTGTCCGTGCTTCGAAAGGCACGTTAAGCCGTTGGTCCCGGTTGCCAGTAACATGGCATTCGTTAAGTCAAGTTGAAGGCCTTATGGGCGGCTTGTAAAATTTCTACAGCAGGTAGCCACAACCTGCGTCTGTCTATTTCAACACGGCAATGGGCTCACCACCTATTACGTGAGACAGGAATACACATGGTGAAAAGTAACATTTAACATTGTATATTATATGCCTCTGCCATCCCTTCCGGGATAAGGCGTGACGGATAAAAAAAAATTACCATTTTTTTTAAGAAATACAATAATTAAACTCAAATTCCACGATCAAAGTTCCACTCTTTTTAAGTAACTAAAATACTGAACTTTAACACACAACGTATCAAACCCAAACGGCTTAAGAATGTAACCTACAAGACTAAAGTATCTGACCGGTATAATTTTTTCACCGTAGCAACAGCTGGGCCACCACAATCAGCTTTGATATAATATGAATTAAAGTTCATCTTCTTTTTGAACGGAAACCTATTATTAATGTTGCTGTTATTTTTTGTCTTAGGAATTATTGTGCACAAGTTTGACGATTACAACTCCATCGTACCATAATCTATGTATATTACTTTGTGCATAAATAAAAAAAAGAATACAATATTTTTGCTACAATAGAGTAGGATCTGCTCAGATACCATAGAATAATGCAATATCTATTGCAGACAGTTTTGGAAAATCCATCCCTACTCTCCTTTTTTCCTTAGGTATTCTGTAAACATTCCACAAGTTAATTGAATAGTTCCAAGTAATTGATAATTATTATGGATAGATACATTAGAATGGAAATATTATACCAGAAATTTGACAACTTTAATCTCCATAAAGAAATTAAGGATATGACTGGACTGTTAAAACGACCTAAACAACACCTGATAGTTGATGACAGTGGAAGATTGCTCTCAGATGTAGAATCAATAAAGATAGCATGGAAATCTTACATCGAAAGTATGTTTGGCGATAGTAATAGGGGAAATACCATTCACATCGCAGATGATTCAGGTCCTCCTAGTATCGGATCTGAAGTTATTCAAGCTCTTAAAAAAGCAAAACCTGGGAAAGCACCTGGACCAGATAAAATTCAGATAGAAATCCTTAAACTTATTGAAGAACATCTTTTAGATGGGTCGACTTCAACCACTCCTTTGGTATATCTCCTGAGCTATATACCCTGTTAAATAAATTTGTTAGGGAACAAATTTATTTAACAGGGTATATAGCTCAGGAGATATACCAAAGGAGTGGTTGAAGTCGACCTTTGTAACTCTTCCAAAAAAGCCTACAGCCAAGAGATGCTCCGACTACCGAACCATAAGTCTCATGAGTCACGTTTTAAAGTTGTTCCTTTCTATTATTCATGAGAGAATTAGAGTGAAATGTGATGAACAATTAGGTGAAAATCAGTTTGGCTTCAGATCAGGCGTTGGTACGAGAGAAGCATTATTCGCATTAAATGTTCTTGTTCAGAAGTGCAGAGATATGCAAAAAGATATCTTCATATGCTTCATAGATTATGAAAAAGCTTTTGACCGTGTTCGACACGAAGTACTTTTGCAGCAATTACTGGACATCGGACTTGACGGCAAGGATGTGCGAATTATACAAAATCTTTATTGGCATCAGACAGGTACAGTAAAAGTCGACGGAGAAGAGACTGACGAAGTTGCTATATGTCGAGGTGTGCGACAGGGTTGCATATTGTCACCGCTGTTATTTAACGTATATTCTGAAGCAATTATCTCAGGAGCATTAGAGCATCGAGAATGGGGTGTCGTAATCAATGGCCAAGTAATTAACAACCTGAGATATGCCGATGACACAGCTCTAATTGCATCCACACCAGAAGATCTACAGAAAATAGTGAATGTCATTAATGAATGCAGTTCAAAGGCTGGTCTTTCCATGAACATACCGAAGACCAAATTCATGGTGATATCGCGAGATCCAACTCTTAACCCGTGCTTAAAGATTGCCGGAATACCACTAGAAAGAGTTCAAAAATACAAATACCTAGGCACATGGGTTAATGAAAAATGGGAGTCTGACAATGAGATTAAGACCCGGATTGAAATAGCTCGTGGGTCATTCAACAAAATGAAAACGGTACTTTGTAACAAAAAAACTAGACATTAAGCTTTGAGTCAGAATTCTTCAATGTTATATCTGGCCAATAATTTTCTATGGATATGAGGCGTGGACTTGCAAGGAACAAATTCGCCAAAAACTGGAGGCTTTAGAAATGTGGCTTTACCGTCGTATGCTTCGAATAAGCTGGGTTCAAAAAGTCACGAACGAAGAAGTTCTACGACGTGTCAAAAAATCGCGAGAACTCATGACACACGTTAAGAGAAGAAAGATATCTTATCTGGGACATGTATTGAGACATGAGCGCTACCATCTTCTCCAGACAATTATGATGGGTAAGATTGAGGGGAAAAGACGCGTCGGAAGAAGAAAGCTATCCTGGCTCCCCAACATCAGGCAATGGACCGGTATCACCAACGTAGAGGAACTTTTGCGCCTCGCGAGAGATAAGAAGCGATACGCAGAGCTGACGGCCAACCTCCAGTAGTGGAGAGGCACTCCAAGAAGAAGAAGAAGATAATTATTTTTTACGCACATACGTCCTATAAAACTTATTTTATTTCGTTAAGTTAATTACCTACATTGACGCCCAAACTCGGTTTTCGCAAAATATTGATATTCAGCAATCACCACTTATTTTTCAGTAAATTTAAAACTCTTCAGGGCAAGACATGAAATATGTATTTTTAATGACCACTTCGGGAATAAATATGAGACATTTAATACTGTGCAAAAAACGACTGCAAATCTATTATCACATTGTGCCTTAGTGCTCGGACTAGATATATTACTTGAATATATAGTGATTTATTGTCGAGCACGGGTTTTGTGAATGTAAGAACGCTGAAGGTTGAACGTTGTCAAACATTTGCGAACAAGGCTGGGGCATTTTTCGTTAGTTAAATAAACGACTTAACAAGTTCAAGTTGTTAAATACGGAATGATATTTTTGTTTATATTACATTATTTTCTAAATACACTCCCGTTTATATCCCGCAAGGAGTAAGCCGTATCCATCTTACCGTTTGCTTTGGTGATACCCAGGTTTAGGAAATTATGCTTTACTCGTTGACACATCAGTCACACGTAATACATAATTTGGCGTCAGTCACGAAGTAAAAATCAAACAAAACCTGTCTTAAAATCAAATGAATCAATAAGCCAAGAATTCAATAGCTTAGATTGTGACACACTTGTGTGTTCAGCCGAGATATCATAATAACCAACTGCATTCACGCTGCATCCCTGATCATAGAGAAGACAGATCGCCGGGTTTTGCGATCCATGCATGCATCTTTCATCATCATATCATACAAGTCTATCAATCAATCTTTCAGAATCATACAAGCACGTCTGGGTATCCGAGTACCTTTACACTTTTACGATAAATTTAGTGAATTTGACATGCATGCTCAAATTTGAAGATCAATGATGTTTTAGAGACACTCTGAACAATGAGATCTTATCCCCATAAAGCTTAATAGAGAGCAGGATAACGATACTGAATGAGTTTAAGAAAGAGACAACGATTGCTTCTGTTGGATAATCTGCGAGGCTAAGGGAGATAGAAAGATCCACATGAAAATAAAATGCGCAACTCGTTTGAGGATAATTTTTGTGGAGCAGGTGTGTGAATAAGTTCATTTCAATAAAATTAAAGCTTTTCCGGCCATGGCGTCCGCATTCTATTAAGTTACAGTCGTTACCCCCGCTTAGAATGGTAAACAATTTTTTTGTTTCCAAACTTTAGTTTAGTAGAACTTTTTACCATATTTAGTAGACTAGCTGGTAGTAACTATAATGTTGTACTAAACAGTGGTTAATATTGGAAGTGTTGAATCTGAAAGGTAAAATAATTTTGAATCCTTCTTAATGTCTTTTTCGGACCGGCAATATCACATACGACCCTCATATCGGTTAAAATATAGATAATCTTCTTAAATATAAGATATGGTAGGTATGGTAAGGTATTTTCTAGTTGATTACTATAAGTAGATTTACTAAAGTGGAAATGTAAGGAAATTACTCCCGGGCGCAGAAATAATGACTTCCGTATGATTGCTACCGGGAATAACGTACGGATGATGATGTCGGTTAAAACGAATGATTATCTATCAAATTTATTTACAAGGCCTCTTCACATGGACTTTTTTATTGACGCGTAAATATTTACACTCTATTTGATCAATGATTTGAATATTTGTAACTGTCACTCTCATTGTTTTGACAAATTTGACTTTGATTGATTAACCATAAACTAAACGTATTCATTGACCAATGGTGACCGACCTCCATCGATTATAATTAAATTTTAATTGCAAATTATTACCCAAATTAATGTTCGCGGTATATGAAATGTAATAAAACTGGCATATAATAATTTTGTAAATTCACGTTTCTTATAACTGTCAATGCATTTCACGCGTTGGCGGGAAATTTGCCCGAATGTAAACAGATCGTGTTTTGTTTTTTCTTATTCTTCTACGGCTCAAAAGTGAAAGCGTCATTGGACCGAATCGCCATTTAGCGATCGGGAATTACGTAAAATTAGTGTTAGGTTTAACGTGAAGTTGTGTAGTCGGTAATAAAATGATGGGCTTATATTCCAGCGGGGCGCTGAGCGGCGTCGAGGTGTTGGAAGGCACGGTCGGAGGCCTGGTCGGTGGTGAACTGGGACGCGGGCTGGTGGGAGGTGAACTCACGGCTCACGTCCTTAGCGCGCAAGCTGCTGCCCATGCAGCCGCAGCTGCTCATCAGCAGCAACAGATTTCAGCGCAGCAGCTCAGTGAGTACCCAGTAGTTTCATCCCTTAAAATCATGATAATTTAGAAATTTAAATTGTCACTTGTTGATAGAATCTTGATATCTTGAATATAAATGTTTTAAATAATTGAAATAGTGCAATAACCATTGTTGAATACACTTAGATTTTCATTGATAACAAAATATTATGTTACTTGTTAACTAACAGTACCTATTTATATCATATCTGATTGTTACTAACAGCAGTACATAACAATTCTGCTAAGGTGGCAATATTTCCAATTAGAACTCCATGGTATAAAATCTATTTCTCTAACTTTAAAGAGACTTTTTAAGACTGGCAACACAAAATTTGTACAATTTTTGTGTCTTCACTTGTACAAATTTATTGCATTTTTTTGTAAATCATGCATTGTGACTTAAGAATGTAAGTCTGATAACAATGAAGAGACTTTGTTACCTTTTAGCCTATGTGGGCCACTGTTCTCCTCTACCATAGTATTTAGGCCAACATCACTGCACCATAAAGGTGCTTAGAGTTTATAGTATGCCTGTCAAAGTAAATCTCAAGTAAAAATAATGAATTTATAAATAAATAAATACAAATATTGTGACACTTCACACAGCGCTATCTAGCCCAAAGTAAGCTAATATTAGCTTGTGTTATGGGATCTAGATAATTGATAAACATGCTTATATATTTCTAAATACATACATATTATACATAGGAAACACCCAAACTGTATAATGTTCATTGTTAATGTTCTGACCCGGGAATCGAACCCGGGTCCTCTTGCGTAGCAGTCGGATACACTCCCACCGTACCACAGAGGCAGTCATAAAATTCATCCATCACAAAATGGGGTACATTAAACACAATGCCATCTAGCCTCAAGCTAAGAACTCAATACCTTATTGAATACCTATACACATAATATATGTATACATAACTTTTTGTAAATATCTGCTTTTTTTTATATCACTGATGTGGCAGACAACCTGATGGAAAGTGGTCACCTTAGCCTATTGATATTTGCAACACTAGAGGTGCAGCAATCGCGCTGCCAACCCTTTAAAAACTATTAAAGACTGCCCAATGAATGAATATGTCTGGAGGACTTACTTGTATCAATGCTACATCCATTCTGGTCCTCCTTAATCTTAAGTGTTTCCCCAGTTGCTTTTAAACTACCTGGATTTGGAGCCAGAGATTCACTTTTGACTGTTAGAAGAAACTATGGTTCAACTATAAGTTTCGTCATTGTTGGGAGCTATTTATCTATCACGCCTTATCCTTGAAGGGGTGGCAGAGGTATATTATATGCCCACTTTTTACCATGTGTATTCCTGTCCTAAGTTGAGTTTGCCGTGTCGAAATGGACAGCCGCAGGCTGTGGCGACCTGCTGTTGAAATTTTTCAAGTAGCCCATAAGGCCCTTTACCGGGCTTAACGACTGCCATTTTACTGGCAACTGGGACCAACGGCTTAACGTGCCCTCCGAAGCATGGAAACGCTCGCAAATGTAATCTCCACCAAGTAGGTCACCCATCCGAGGACCAACCATAGTGAAAGTTGCATAACGCAGTAATCGTTTACAGAACACTGAGTCCGCGGGACCACGACTGCTTAAACAAACTTTCGCGTTTATATTATTAGTAGGATATGAATGTAAGTTTGTTGCTAACGAATTGTTGCTTATTTGGTTTATACCGCGGACCCCTTACATTTGAAGACAGGAGTATTAATTCTCTGCCCCCATTGGTTTGGAGTCTGCACGGTGAGGAGTACGAGATTAAAAAGGTTTCCTTCCAACCCATCGCCTTCCAGGCCTCAATAGGGATTCCATTGTGTCCGACAGCTTTCCAATTCTTCATACACCGAGAGCAGTCTGGACTTCTGCAGACGTTACCGGTGGCACTACACGAGGCCCTAATTCAGAGGGCACCTCTTTGTGATGTTTATTAAACGGCTCGTGGAAATACGAACGCCATGTCTCCTTTACCGCGACGTCTTCGTATGTCTGATTGCCCTCAGGGTCTTTTACACAGCGGCACTTGGAAATATCCTGTATCGCTTTGAACTTGGAACGCGCCTACTTATAGATGAGCTTCTGCCCCTTCAGACGAACTTATCATATAGAGGTCGTAAGTGGTCACGTCTGGCCCTGGCTACAGTTTCAATCACAAAATTCCTACAACCTTTATCTTCATTTTCAACAACTATCAAATCTATTGAAGTGCTCGTGGCCTCGCTAAATCAGTGTTTTTGTAAACGATCACTGCATTAAGCTAATTTTGATATGGCTGTTCACGGATGGGTGACCGGTTTGTGGCATACATTTACGAGCGTTTCCGTGCTTCGGAAGGTACGTTAAGCCGTTGGTCCCGGTTGGCAGTAACATGGCAGTCATTAAGCCCAGTTGAAAGACTTAATGGCGGCTTGAAAATTTTCAACAGCATGTAGCCGCAACCTGTGTCTGTCTATTTCAACATGGCAATGGGCTCGCAACCTGTTACGTGGGACAAAAATGCACTCTTTGAAATAAAGGCTTATAATATGCCTCTGCCACCCCTTCAAGGACAAAGGAGTGATTGATTATATCATTGCCAATTTACTTAATATTATGTAAATAACATAATACTAAAATTACAGCGCTTTTTACATTTGTTCAAAAAATTTCAATAAATCGCCAAACTTAAAGCTCTTTTTGTAAGTTTCTTTTTATTTTTCATAATGTGCAACAGTATATGTAATATAAATTATATAACATATTTTTAGTGCTGTGAGAAGCAAGTTAGTATTATAAAGCCACCCATCAAATATGGCATGTTTTATATACTAACTGTTTGCCCAATAAGTCCAATTCAAACAATGCGAAAAGGATGACTAGCGTGCAGAAATGGTCTCAATATTGGGCATACCGACTACCGAGAGTCCGGGACCGTAATAGTTTCGTGAGTAAAGCCACAGCAAATAGTAGTGTCGGTGGTACCTACAATGTCTACCAACAATCCCATGTTACAGAAATAGATTTATGACTGAAAATAATCGTACTATTTTGTAGCTTGTAAGATTTAATTGAGAAAAATATATAGAGTAGAATAAAAATTTGTAAACGATAGTCTAATGCTATACTGAAATCAATATTTACTCGGATTATTAATTTAATTATTAGATTTAAAGTACCGTTTGTATACTGACATTGGTTTCTGGCCGTTAATAGCAATGTGTGGGGTTTTTATCAAGATCGAAAGCGACAAAAGGCTACAGACTTACGGTGGGAACACCGTAATGGTACTATTACCACAGAATAAGTAATAGTACTAACGTACAGAAGTTTCACTCCCTAACAAAAGTCAGTTTTACCTAAAAACATACCTAGACTCGCTGCCTGCAAGCAGAAACTTATAACTGCGTGCGAACGTTGAGTTTCTTTGCGCGCCAAAGTTCGATTACCGAGCTGCGAAGTTCGCGCGGGGTTGTTACTTAAGAATTTCATGTAGCTAGTTGATTTATTTAGAGTGCGACTGTCGTGCGAGCCGAGCGACAGCGGCAGCCCACTGCCTTTAGCCGCTCCGAGCGGTGCGCTGCCCGAATATACCTAAACTGCGGAGTGACACCCCCCCCCCCCCCCTGTTTTTACTTCTCTGCACTTCATTTAGTGGCAAGTTTATTTGCCGTACCATTTTTTTTTTAACGTGTGGAATTCCCCTCCTATGTCATGCCGGACTCGAACCGGCTAAAACCACACAGTCCCCGCCTAACTGTCTAATGCCGGACGCCCCAGGTAACTCCTCGGAAAGATGTCCCAGAGCTCCCGGCAGACTTTGGCTATCACCGCGGCCTCACCTGGGCTTCGGGTGTTATCCCGCTTCTTTGGGGGTTGGTTCGGGTACTATCCCGCTTCTTGGGGCATGAGGCGTGCGTGACATTTCCACGTCATGCCGACGTCTTGGGCCTGCTTCTGTAAGGACGGCGAGCAGCCCACCCGCCGTCCTCAGGCCCTCGGTCATGGAGGCCGGTAGTCTTGGGCAAAGACAAGTCTGTGGCGTTGCCGCCGCAGACTGCGGAACTCGGGCGGGAGAGTCCTCTCCCGTTCCGTCTCCGCCACCTCTTTCGCGAGCATGACCTGCTCGCAGAAAGACGCAGCGGAGTCCCATTTGCTCCCGCTGGAGACCATGGCTTGCACCATAGTTTCCAACGAGAGAATGTCTACGCCCAGACTCGCCACGAGGTCTTGCCGCTGCTGCGCCCACGCTCAGCACTCTACCAATGTGTGGAGCGCTGTGTCCTCGCTGCGTTCTACGCAGTGCTGGCACTCGGCTGTGGTCTCCCGGTGTATACGCCACAGATACTTACCGAAGCCATGGCTCCTCTCCAGCCACTCATCCATGACCGGTCTGACCGCCCCGATTGTGGCGTTTCCCCACCTTGGATGCTCAAGTCGCACATTTCTCGGGACGTAGGCCTATGGCTCTGCTCCCGCGCCTCCTTGCGCCATTTAAACAATGACGCAAGGGCTCTCGCTTCCAGGACCCATGGAGGGGTCCCGGCAAGGAGACATGCCGCCTCGACGGAGATCGTGCGGTACCCTCTTATCACGCTGACGGCCATCGCCTTTAGCGGGCTATGTAATATAGCCGCATTGCGGGCCGTCAGGTTCTCCGCCCATATGGGGGCCCCGTATAGGGCCATGCGCCGCACGATCCCGAGGTACAGTCTCCTGCAGGGAGCGGTAAGGTTCATGTTCATTCAATTATGTTGGGCAACAACCGCGATAACGCAGCTGTTGCCCCCCTCAGTTTTGGGACCAAACTTCGGAAATGATGTTCGAAGTTCCATCTGCTATCGAGTACGAATTCCAGATACTTCATCGAGGGCTCGATACCGATGCTAACGCCCCCCAGTGTTATGCTGGATCCTGGAGGAGGCCGTTTCCTAGGCCCGTGAAAGCACAGAGCCTCGGATTTGTGCAAGGCAACCTCCAGTCCCAGCTGCCGAATCCCACGACTTGAGCAACACCTGCCGTGGCGTTATTTGCCGTACCATAGAGACTCCTCTTATCAAGATATATGTTTCTCTACTCTTTACAATTAATATTTTTAACGGCGTGTAAAAGTGGCATGTCGTTGAACTATAAAAATTGTAAAAAAAAATCTATATGTGTCAATATAAGGATACACCTGTATGTGAATACTTATGACTTAGGTTTATTTATTTAGTTTTTAGAATTGTAACGGTATCTTAAAATACAATATTTACTTAAATGCCGTCGATTTGACACAATTTTTGTGGATAAATTTGTAAAGCAATTATTATGCTAAATTTTTCACAATTTTTCAATAAAGTGGAAAAAGACAATACGATTCGAGACGGGGATTGAACCCATGACCATTGCCTAACCAGGGCAATGTTCTAGCCACTGAATCCCCGCCTCGATCCAATCCCCGTCTCGAATTGAATTGTCTTTTTCCACTTTATTAATAATTTGTGACTTTTTTTTTAATGTACGAGAAGCTTATAAAAAAAATTAAACTGTGACAATTGCATTTCTTCACGCTATACCGTTGTGACATTACGTCCTTTTTAGGTCTGTGTGGGCATTATTTTAATATTAAATTCGTTATTACACAGAACCATCTCCCACATCAGGCCGAACGACCCCCGTGTCCAACTTGGCTAATGGCGCAGTAACCGCTTCGTCGGGCACCTTATCGCCATCTCCAAGCAAGCTGTTCGTCGGCGGGCTCTCATGGCAGACCAGCTCGGAGAAGCTCAGAGAATACTTCGCAATGTTCGGGCCGGTGTCAGACGTGCTTATAATGAAAGATCCGGTCACACAGGTAAGCGAGGATTAGTGGTGTTAGTAGACTTATTTGTAGAATGGTGGGATGTAGAATCACAAAACGAGCATTTTTTTACTTAAAACTAACTAACTATCTTCACGCTGTATCCCTGACGGGGTAGTCAGAGAGGACAGATCGCCAGGCTTCGCGATCCATACATACTTCTTTCGCTTCTTCGAGATTCATCAATCGCTTCATACACGCACGTCTGGGTATCCGAGTACTTTTGACCTTTCCGTTTTTGAGCAATCTGCTCACGTGGTCTTCATATGTAAGTCTCGGCCTACCCTGACTTCTACCCTCTACTTTTGAACAATATATATTCTTCGTCAATCGTTCCTCACTCATTCGTTGGACGTGTCCAAACCAACGGAGCACGCCCTTTTCCAGCTTAACGCTGACACTTTCATTCAAACCTGATATTGCGCATCACTTCGTTACGTATTCGGTCGGCCAAGGTAACGCCGCACAATTTTCGAAGTGATCGCATCTCCACAGCATTCAATTTACTTTCATGCATCTGCTGACATACCCAGGTTTCACTACCGTAAAGCAAAGTTGGCACTAGCACTGCGTTATGAATCGCCATGCGTGCTTCTTTGACGATGCTTTGTCGCTTATTTATTTATTTTTTTACTTGAAATGTGTTATAAATATAAAAAAAACTGTTTCGATAAATAGGTTTCGATCAATAAAATACTGATCTCTACTTATGATTTAGAAAGGATTAGTAGTATTTTAACAAAAATTCGAAGGACCTTCATTTAACCTTCAAATGACGTCATCGTTGGCATTACGGCAGTAACGCCTTTGCATAGGAAGAGAAATATAGCACAAAGCCATAAAATTAAAAAAAAACAAATGTTCATTAAATTGAGGCTACTACAGCCTAGCGATATCTTGCCACTGATGACGTCATTGTGAATTAACTATTAAAATATTTTAGTAAAAATTAAATATGATTAATATAGCCAAAATATTAAAAATAGTTTCTCAGAATACTCTATATTCTCAAAACCAAAATAAAAACAAATGGTAAATATTAGTAAATTTCCAATCTCATGTTACTCACTCAATCGTTAATTCATTCAATCCTTTAATAAAATAATACCCACGAAGAGTGTTTCATTTACAATGTAAGTTATTTACACTATTACAAGAATGTCATAAACTAGACTAAGGGCAGTATTCCAGAACGTTTCTCAAAACTCAATCGACGCTTGAGAGTAGATTTTATAAGGCAAAAACTAGCCTCAAGCGTTGATTGAGTATTGAGAAACGTTCTGGAATACGGACCTAAGATACATTCACGCATATTTATTCTAAAGCTTGTAAAAAGATGTGTGTTATTGGTCATTGTGATTCTACATGTCACCAATTTAGTATTAAGTAACAAATTGAAATTCAATTATGTTTTATATTTAGCAACATGCGAAAGTGAATGATTTAATGTTATAAGTTAGGTTACTGGTTCTTTTATGGCGAAATCTCTTTATTTTTAAAATTTGTAAAATCCCTAAACGTCCGAGACTGCCAGGACTGAAATGGTCGTGCTAATTAGTATCTAGCACATAAGACCTTTTAACCTTTTTGCTACCACCTCACTAAAAAGGCAACGGGTACAAAATTTCTTTCAAATTTAACATCTTAAATTGACACATTTTATTAAATTTTAATTTCCGTGCTTCGGAAGGCACTTTAAGCCGTTGGTCCCGGTTGCCAGTAAAATGGCAATCGTTAAGCCTGGTTTAAGGCCTTATAGGCGGCTTGAAAAAGTTTCAAAAGCGGGTTGCCACTGCGTGCACCTGTCCATTTCAACACGGCAATGGGCTCACGACCCGTTCGTGGGACAAAAATGCATACGGTGATATGTGGGCCTCGGCCTACCCCTTCGTGGATAAAGGCGTGACAATACGTATGTATGTTACTATCAGTAAATGTCTCGATCTCATCGTGACATTTCACGATTCTGAGAGATCCATATACCTTACCCTGTTCATGGTCTTTTTTGAAATGTTGAACGCTGAACTTAGTCGAGATTCTCGCTGAGCCAAACGTTTTGTAGCACATAACCTATCATAAAATAAAGTAATTAATGTATACATTCGCATGTTGCTAACATTGTTGCACCGAATATTCAACTTGTTTAATATCAGACTTTGCCATTAATAATGTACAACTCTTGGGATTTTGTTTGACGGGCATATTAAATTGAACAGTTCCTAAAACTGGACTAGTTCGGTCATCGAACATGACTTTTACTTTCAAATTCTGGCAATTTCAGATATAAACATAAGTTTGAAATTCACTAATTTAGGGCTCAAGTACATGGCAGAGGAGTCATTACATCATTATGTCTGAGTCCAATAACTGCGTAAAAATATAATTCCATGTTTTTTTAAAGACAGCGGTAGCCAGACAGCAGTATGAAGTCGGTCAGTCTCGGATTTGATTAGGTATCGGTTGGATTAGGTAGTACTGTAGGTTTGTGTGCTGACTGTATAAGACATATAAATTGAAAACTACCCTCATTAATAATTTAAGAAATAATGCTCTAGTTCTTTATATTATATGATTATATATAGCTCAAAAAAATCGCAATTAATTTGTATTCACAACCTTGATGTAGCGTAAAGGAGCCAATCTATAATGCACTCTACAAATCCTGTATCTAACAATAAAAGTTCTCACGTTAGACGAATTAATCGTCGAACAGTCTGTGCGGACTTCATCTACATCGCCATCATTCGCGGTATCCCGCCGTAGTCAGTAGTAGTACCATTCATATCCGCGGTATCACTCAAACATCTTGGGCGATCATTTGATTTTCGACTCCCAAGTTTAACTTATGATGCTGAAAACTTGAATACCACCTTGATCCTGTCAAGATTGGTAGATGTCGCAGAACATAATATATTCTCGCTTGAACGCCGACCATTTGACCAGGTGTCGATAAGGAAAAACTCAGCGCAGCTACAGTCCTCAGTCAGTCGGCGATTGCCCAGCCAGAGGACTCTGAGGACACGTGGTGTTCTTCCCAGGGCAGGTCCAGAGGATGATTAGCCAAAGCAATCTACGCAAAATCCTCTCTGCACTGACTGCGTGACGAATTAAGTCATACACCATCTCTCGCCAAAAACGGTCACCTCAGTATTAGCACCAGCTACTTCCTTAATATATTGACCGAATCATAGTCTTGACGAAACCAAAGCAAGAAAGCACTGACCTGAGAGCTATCGGCCTAATATACTGCTGTCAACCAGCTTGTAAATCTTCGGGTGGGTACTGCTACTGCACATCATGCCTCACCTTAAGTCACGTGACGTACAGTTAGGCTGAGACTGAGAGATACGGAAGTATCTCTCAGTTTTCCACTGCAAGCGTGAACGAGCCGTCATGGTACTGTTGGATTTGGAGATATTATTCGATTGCGTGTAGCATAACAGCCTACAATACAAGTAGTCTAATCTATTAACTATGTCACTTGCGAACTGTGTTGAGCTTTTGACAACGATGAGTGCGCAGTTCTTCGTTTCTGACTCGAATACGGAAGACTTCAATTAGAATAATACTACAAAATACTAGCAACTATTATGAATTTACTTAACCTAAACGTACCTAGAGCATTATTTTTTTGTAAATGCCAAAACGTCAGCACACTTAGTTGGGCTATGGTTGATCCCAGTATATAAATTAAAACTAATAAATTAACATAGACAAAACCGGCATGCTAGACTCACTAACATAGAGACTCGTTAGGCATAGACTACACGGTTTATCATAGACAACTTTCTCTTTTTCTTCATTTGAATCTGTTAGTCCCCTTTACAATGTTGCTATGTAGGTACCGCTCTTCTGTCACGTCGCTTAACCACTGTGTGACTATTCACAAAACCGTTTAAAATACTACTATTCTGGTAGATAAAAAGCTCGTTTTAGTAGGATTACGTTTTAGGTCTGTTTATATTGAATAAATATGGTTTTGGTATTTTAGTACTTTAGACAGGTATATAAGAACTAAATTACTATTATAAAATATCTCAGCATGAATTACCTCTTTTTCTTTAGTACGTAATAGAAGTAGATTTAGGCACTTTACTATCTGCTGCGGGGACAACTGCGCGGCTCTGTGTGGGACTACCAGTCCCGGAAAAGAGCCAGACTACCCACTAAACTACCAGATGGTTCTGCCTTGCCTCATCAGGGCTGCAAAATAGGCCAGAGTTTAATTTACTGCAATAACACTAGAAGGTTGCCACTTCAGAAAATAAATCAGCCGAATTCTAGACGTAATTCACGTTGTATCTGATTATTTCTATAACTGATTTTGTTTCTATTCGGGTAGTCTACTATAAAAAAAATATATAGTAAGAATATTTATTCAGTAATATTTGTATTTAATATGTCTGCATGATATTTCGTTTTATTTTTTATTACGGTATTAGGTTTAAACACAGCAACACTGAAATC
The DNA here is from genome assembly GCA_948477245.1 of Thumatha senex. Classification (NCBI taxonomy): domain Eukaryota; kingdom Metazoa; phylum Arthropoda; class Insecta; order Lepidoptera; family Erebidae; genus Thumatha; species Thumatha senex. The sequence continues at coordinate 15,487,933 of OX419752.1, read as the reverse complement.
CCTAAGTATGATTATTTAGCTAAAATTACATTTTAGAATATTACAATTTTGGTAGGAAATCACGGTAAATAGTTTTTTTAATAGTAACATTAAACCGCTCCAATGACAATGGTAGAAAATTAATATTATTTTGAGGATAATATTAGAATAATACTTGTGCTGTCTAAGGATTTTGTATTTGTATATATGTTTGCTCAAAGATCGAAAACGCTCAGTGAGCGGAAAAATAGCTCACAACGCGTTGTGGCAATCGCAGAAAGACCAAATAGCGAAATTAGTGTCGTGGCTCTAATGAAAACGTGCACAACACGTTGTGGCAATCACAGAAAGACCAAATAGCGAATTATTGAACAAATACTTAAAGGACGTGGCGGAGGTTGGATCTCAACGCGTTGTGTGCACCTCTAGCTTAGGAGGTTATGTCAGAACACTTCAGAACAGTGACCATTAACGCCACGTCCCCTCTGTATTTGTTTAACAAACATTTCGATTTTGCGTTTTGGTCTTTCTGTGATTGCCACAAAGCGTCGTGCGCGGGTTCATTAGGGGCCGTTCAAGTATTACGTGAGCAGATTTCTTACCATTTTTTACCCCCCCGCCCCCCTTGTCATCAAAAGTAAGCAAAGCACTTACCCCCTCCCTCTATGCTTACGTAAACATTTTTAGTAATAAATGTTTTTTTATATTGTTATTTTTAAAATAGGAAAATTCATGAAAATATTAGGTTTAACTGATACACATAGAGTAAATGACAAAAAAATATAATCAGAAATAAAGAACATAACTAACATAAAGAATATTTTCGGAACACATTAACAGTCTTCAGTCCATGAAACCTGAATCCATGATTCTAAGTTATCGATGACATTGGATTGCTGCTCAGTGTTGTGAGTCTGCTCACTTTCATCCGATTTTGGAATGTCTACGTCACTCTCATCGAGCCATTCAACATCTTGGTGCTCTAAATTTTGAATAATGCACATCAGTTCATTAGCACGACGAGGAGCGACTCTTACAGGTCTAACTTTTCCCTCTGTGGGCGTGTTTACTTTTTTATGGATCTTCTCGATGTGACGATTTAATGATTTGACGGAAGCATGATAAAGACCACACGTTTTGCATGTTCGGCTTGAGAGCCTCAATTTTACCGTCGGACTAAAGTAATCGCAGGGCATTTGCAAAAAATCTTTGAGGGTAGTACTCAAGCGTAGAGCTAAATTGACTGGAAGATCAAGAAATTGTCCTCCTTCATCCAAAACCAAGTCATCAACTGTTTGTTTTACTTTTGCAGGTGGTGGAAGAAACCTGTTGTCTAGTAATCTGAATAGGCCACTTCTTGGACGACAGCATTCTGTATTTTTACATTTTACAATTTGAAGCAAGTATTGGCTTTCACGCACATGTTCTGAGTACCATTTAATGTCTGGAAATTCAGGAACATCTTGTTCATCAGCCTCAACATATTTTGCAGTAACATTATAGCCATCAATTTCCATTGAACTCCATACTTCAGCTAATACATTTCCTGCAAATTCGAAATTATATCTTTCTAATTGTTCATCAATTGTAATGCCACGTTCATCCAAATGAGACCCAAAATGGTCATGAGGCAGTATTAAACCAGCCAGTTCCCGACTCAGAGGAGCCATTCTTCGCTCTACTCTGTTATACGCACTCCTTCCAGGAGCATTGGTAGCTATAAACAATGCATCGAGATCATGTCGTTTAAAATGTTGTATAGCAAACCCTATGACTTTTTGATAACGCGGATTTTCATCTGGCCCTCCATCAACCGTCATAATTACTACTGGTTTTACTAGTCCATGGTCAGTTTTTGCTAATGGTCGAAACTCTTCAAGTTCGAGAAGCGTCTCGAAATCCTGAGCATGAGTATTAGCAGTAGATGAACTATGCTTTCCACTTCGAATAGCGATGAATGTTGGCCCAGAATATCCGACGGCTTGCGGTTGTCCTAGCATATTGGAAGTAACTTTGATACCAGCATAAACAGATGGTATTAATTTATGACGCTCAGCGATTACCCAATCGTGGTCAGGTAATTTGATTCTATATTCCATATGCATTAAAAGAGGTGCTTGCTTATTTGCCGCAGTGACGCCAATAGGGACTCGAGCTTTGTCATCTTGAGATAAGAAAAATACTTGATCTGGTCCAAGTATGGATGCTATGTTCTCTAAATAATGGATTGATGTTTCAGCGAACTTGCTATCTAAGTGGCTCTTGTGGTGATCAGTTTGAGCACGAATGAGCCTAACAGGGACTGTCGATACATGTCTTCGTCCCTCTGTAGAATTCGATTTTCTGGGAATCAAACGAAGATATGTCGCACTGCGACTAATGTCAAATCCTAGTTTACGCAGTTCTTGTGTGAGTTCGTCAAGAGTTTTTACGCTGCGAATAGATTCCGTTCGTCTCTTGTCATCACATGCACTCCCAAATAAAGCTATATCCGCAATTGTTTTCAATAGTAATGGTTGATCGCTTTCAAGTTTAGGATGTCCTACTGAATCCCTCAGAGATAGTCTTCTTTTTATTTCAGGATTTTCCTGACAAATATCTTCTAACTTTCATTTGATACCATCCCTGTGTTTCTTCTGGGCAACTGCGTTTTGAATCTTCCTGTTTAAAGTATTTTTTGCTGTTTTTAGTTCCTCGCGCAACTTAATGATCTGTTTATCAACTTCAGCGCAATTTGGCATAGTATCTCTGGCAGAATACAAAGCGTTCAGATTTTTTTCGAGTAGAGTAATCTTATTTTTCAAAGCTTCTTGAGAAGGTTTTACTCTTTGTTTATCTGCATTATTATTATTTTCGCATTGCTCTTGTGATTCATTGCCGGTTTTAATTTTATCTTCTTTCTGTTTTTCAATGTTAGAAAATGGCTGTATAATTTGTGTTTTTTCTGCAGGTTTACTGGTAGAAGACGTTGCCTAAAAATGAAAAATTTCTAAGAGTTCTGCTGGATATTCTCTTATTAAGCTACATAAATTCACCGTATTTAATAAAACCAGCGTTTAAATATTATTGAAAGCTTTTCCCCACAGAAACCCTTCACATACAGATATTGAAAACACCGTGTATTTTGTGACCAATTGCCGGAGTCGATCTTAAGAAATAAAATATCAATCATTTACCTTTTTACTTTGAGATAGGCCATCATATTTTTTACTCATAAATCGTTTTAATTGTTACAGAACGTAAAGAGAAACTTTGTACTTATATTTACTCACCTTGGAAAAAAAATGAAGCAGATTGGATTTATTTTTAGTCGCCGCTTGCAATTCTTCTTCAGTTCTCTTAGATACAATACTATCTAGTTCCTTATCTGACTTTGCTTGTAATTTATAATTTCGCCAAACTTCGTTAACTAACTTTTGTACATTTTGCACTTTCGTCCAAGTATGAGATTTTTTAAAACTTTCGAACAGTTTTTGGTATAACTTGGATTTGTCTATATGATATGACATTCTAATAAGATATTTAAATTTAAATAATTAAAACGTTAAACTTTGGCTAATTGCATCAACATAAACACAAATGATAACTTTCAATGCTTACAATACGTTTAGAATCCAAACAAAACAATACTGATAGATGCGCACTTGCAGCCGGCCGGCACGAGAGTGAATTATTAGACAAGTGAATAGCGCACGGTGATTTCCCTAATGCGCGGTAATTCCCCTAATCAGTTCTCAAAGCGAGTGCCTACGCATATATATGTATTATTTGCGGGAATCCCCGAAAAAACTTAAATAACTAATGATGACGTAATCATCATCTAGACCCCCCCACCCCCCATGTCATCCAAAATAAGCAAAACAGAGACCCCCCACCCCCCTTGGTGCTTACGTAATACTTGAACGGCCCCTTAGAGCCACAACACGAATTTCGCTAGTTGGTTTTTCTGTGATTGCCACAACGCGTTGTGAGCTATTTTTTCGCTCACTAAGCGTTTTCCATCTTTGAGCGTAACATATATACAATCATTGCAAAAATACCCTAATGTAGACTAACATTAGATAGCTCGGAAATAAGTATAGTATTATTTGTATACAAACCCGGTGCTTCGAGCAGTGGAAGTGAAGTAAGCGGAATAGGATGTGTGGGGACATGTAGCGATTAAGTAATGATTAATATTTTCATACATTTTGCGATCGAAGTACCGTGATTTTTAAAGATCTGAAATAAGTATAAAGAGTTTACTTAGGTGAAATATATTAATCATAGTCCCTGCTGCCTAAATTTTACTGCCTTTCAAGATCTCAGAATAGAATACTCTAGATTTTACTATTTCAATTATCTGTGTTTCCAGTAAATGGTAGCTTTTTTTGTTGTCTACTGTGAAAGAATATTATATCCATTTATATAACAGTTTCGACACAATTAACACCTGCTTTTAATTAGCCGACGATTGATGGTAATGCGTTTTTTAAACCGTAATTACAAGGCATTTAGATCTCGGAATAGAACAGTGAAATTAAACTCGAGTACGGTAGTAAATAGATAATTTAATTGCCGGTAGTAGAAATTAAATTGTCAATTCAAAAATATTATGACTACCTTCAACGTAATTTATACTTACTTGTAATAACCCTACTAATGTTGTTATAATAACCGTACTGAAATATTATTAGTCTTTTAGATCTCAATAAAATAGTGAACGATTTCCCTATAATTTAGCTATTTGAATATTTCTTTAGTACATTTTAATATTAATAATTAATACTACCATCTTAATAGTAGAAAATATTGTTGCCAATTCAAAATACTAATGTTCGTTGCCCTTCCTTTAGACTTCCTCTATTGAAATATCGTTATACATTATCATTATTTACTCAAAAACGCACTTGTGTAAACATTTTAGGTATATTATAATCTTACCAATATTAGATAGTATACACACTTGTTTGTCTTGAGTAAATTGTCCGTGGAATTAACCGTTGATTATTTGAATTAATAATTTGACTATTGTAGAATATATGTTTTACTAGTAGGTAGTGATACCGAGTATGTAACTAAGCTCCTCGCTACACTACAGAGGGAATAGACGATTTAAGTTATTACCATTGTAGTTGTATTTTAATCCTGGCAACCCTAATTGAAACTTGTTTAAGCATTCGTCTATCCCCTCTGGCTCCATCGCTCCCGCTCTGTACTAAGTGGTCGCCGCGCGCAGAGGTCGCGCGGCTTCGGTTTCATCACATTTCAGGACACCGCGTCCGTCGATAAAGTCCTCGCGGTCCCGGTGCACACGCTGGACGGAAAGCGCATCGATCCGAAGCACGCGACACCAAAATCGGCGCCGCGTCCCGCCAAAACGAAGAAAATATTCGTCGGCGGCGTCGGCCAGGACACCTCCGCCGAGGAGGTCAGGACTTACTTCTCACAGTTCGGTCTGGTCGAGGACACCGTCATGCTCATGGACCAGCAAACGAAACGGCATAGAGGATTCGGCTTCGTGACCTTCCACTCGGAGGAGGCGGTGGAGCGCGTGTGCGATATACACTTTCATACAATAAAAAATAAAAAGGTCGAGTGTAAGCGCGCGCAGCCCAAGGAAGCGGTAGCGGCCGCGCCCCTGGCTCTGGGCAAGAGACTAGTGCTGCGGCCGGGCCGCGGCCTGGTGTACGCCGGGGGCGTGGGCGCGGTGCCGGCCGTGTCCGCCGTGGGCGCCCACGCCTACCGCTACGCGCCCTACGCGCTGCCCATGGGCTCGGTGGGCGCCGTGGGCCAGGGCGCGCCCGTCGTGGCGCCCGCGGCGCCCGCGCCGCAGCCCGCGCTGCCGCAGTTCGGCGCCGCCTACTCGCTGGCCGGGGTGGACATGTCCTCGTTCCAGGGCGTGGACTGGGGCGCCATGTACGGCCTCCCCATGTACATCTAAATGAACAAAAACCACCCCCCGCCTTCTTATTTTATTTCTTGCGATAGAGTTCCTACGTACTTATTTTTTTTGTTATTTAAGGGTTTGTCTTGCCGTGTCTCGCGGTGGTCACGAGAGGGAACGATCAGTATTGACGTAGTTAAGGTGTTTATTGGCTCATAAATGTAGTGTTAAGGTTTCTGGCGACACTTGGCCCGCGCCGGGCCACAGAGAGAAAGCATTTCATTGTTTTTAGTAAAACGTTAATTTATTAAGGCGATTCATGACGGTTGCGCTCGATAGCGGGGAACGACTATAGATTAGATTGTATTTCCAGAACCTTTTTTTTTGTGTTGTATGTTGTGTCACTGAGTTTCTAAATGTGGGTAGTCATACGATGCCTATAAATTATCGTCGATTTTCCCGCGAATTCGTGTCGTTTCGTGTCCCCTTAACCCTAAATGTTAGGGCGAAGATCTCAAATAATTTAGTTGCGATAAAACATTTTTTTTCTTATTTTTGTCCTTGATATTTTGTAATTTAGTCGTAGAATTAGTGCACGGTCGTTTGGCAATAACGTTAACATGATAATATTTATAACTCGACTGTAATATTATGAATCTCATTCGCAGCTATGTATTTTTTTATTATTATAAGAATTAATATATACCTTATATATGACATATTTGGCGGTGATGCGACGCTGTGTGACCACGCTGGGTACAGTTAATTGCTGGTCGAAAATTGCTTATTGAAAGTCCGTAGATAAAACTTGAAAGAAATGGTCTTTAAAACAATCAGTATTATTAAACTAGGGTGCCATTTCTATAAGAACACTATTGTGCCAAATTATGCTCATTTTGTCACCATTTATTAATTTCTAAGATACATCTCAAAAAAATTCACTCCAACCAAAATTGCTCAGGATTTTTTCTTTGTTCGTTTAAAATATAGTAATTCGATAACTGTACCTTTAAGTCCTAAAAATCGTATTTTATACTTGTGTAATGGTCGGATTTAGTCAGTCGCGATCGGTCCTCCGACAAGAACGCACGTCTGTTACTCACCGCTTCGTCACACGGCGTCTGCCGCTCAGCTCACACACTCATACATATCTGACATGAGCGTAAAGCAATCTCATTCTTCATATAATATTATATATTGACATACGTAGTTATAGATGCCTGCGGTTTTGGTGTGTTTCAGGTAAAATATCTGCTTCGTTTGTGTCTTATACGGTAGAATAGTTCAATGATATGCTCGTTACTAAGTATTGTACGCTAATATTTTTACTATGTGGACTAATCTTGCTACGAGATTTGTATGTTCTAGAAATGTTTTGATCTTTAACACATCAGGAACGCACTCAGGCGTATAGTTTACATAAAAATAATTTAGTGTTTATGAGCGAATGTACTAACAACCCTTGTATCGTGACAATAAGCTAAGTATTAAGCCGCTGTAGATTGTCATGGCCTCGCGGTGTCGCTCGCTGTTTAATATATTTAAAAAAAGATATCGGTGAGTTCTTAAACCGGATCCAGACGGCGATTTTGAAACTGTTTTTATGGGTAGTCTGAAACCACATTTATTTTACTTTAAAAATGAATATTTCAACAACACTTTTTTAATATTTGTTTTTGAGGGTAGCTGCTAAATATATCTGTCGCACTTGCGATATTAGCTGCAGGTATATATTTTGGATATATCGGACGCACAGATTCACTTATAGTATTTTGATGAAGAAATCTTATTATTTTAAAGTTACACTACATTTATATTTTACGGGATTTTCCAGTTGCCATTACCCGGCTGTTTTTATACCTTAACGGGAACATTTCTATAAAATAATAAAAAGAACACAATTATCTCTATTATTTTCAATCCATTGTTAATTGATAGAAAAAAAAAATAGTGTAATGGTAATAATTGTTCACTGGACCAATGATACTCAATTAATATATATTTCGATTTTCCCAAATAATGTAATTACTGCTTTTATCACTAGCGCGGCAATAAAGGTAATAATACTTTGCCGCAAATACCGGATGATACCGCAATTATCAAAACTTTTTCCTCTATATTTTCATGGTCCTTGACTTTTCTTGACTTCGAACTGTAATGGTAAAATTGGGAGGAACCGCCGTCTAACCTACGGGGCCAACAGGCTAGCAGATAAATTCGCTTAGACATCGGAAAGCTTGGTGAAACTCCTTTACAACCCTTGCGTACATATTGCAAATGTAAGGTAGGGGTGAATCAAACTAGAAAACAGGCTATAAAAGAAAAAAAGGTGAATCAAGAAAACGCTTGAATCGGATCTGCTGTCGGTGGTATCGCGATGATCTTTTATAGAAATTTTGTATTTCAACGCATACTATCTTTCACACAGCAATACCAAATGTAAGAATCCCTCTGGAACAGCCATACATCTGATTTAACTAGTCACAGTAATATAGCGGTCAAATTTACTATTGGTACTTAATTGTCAAATTTCATTTAAATCCGTTAAAAAAAAACGCGTGGAAGGTAATTATTAAAAATCCGACGCTATCCGGTACTGTGCTATTTGCAGTGTACTTCAAACTGTATTAAAATATCGCTCGAAAACATGTGTGGACCCCATAAAAACAGTTTACACACTTATTTATAATATTTCGTCCTATATTTAAAAGTACTTAATTTATCATGGTAGCGATAAAGAAACGAGCAATACACGTTTTGTGACTAGAGATTTAAAAAGACATAAGTGGTTGTGTTTGTGCAATTTTAGATTTTAAGGCGACTAAATATGAAGGTCATTTAACGACAGTATTAAAATTGAGTGATTTTATTGAAAATTATTTAGTAAGACTTTACCTGCCAGCAATTGGGAGTCTCAAATTTGAATAATGATTCTTCAGAAATGTTGATATTTACTTAAAACTAGGAAACACGTACTTAATAGTTATAATTGCGATATTTTAAAAGACATTTCCAATTCTTATTTACAAAATAAGCTTAATACTTAATTTTCAACCTCAAGAGTAATCTCTCAAGTGGTAAAATTAAACTAATATCATATTAAATTAAGATAAAAAGCAATAAAAATGAATATCAGCCGGTGGGTGTTTCCCATCGACCGAAAATTGTCTATTACTAAAGTACTTATATATTTATATTAGCGTGTATGAGCTTGGTTTTACAGAGGCGACGCTGCGGGGCAAAGTAGTGCAGTATGCATGTGGTAGCTTGGTCAGCAACCTTGCCGCCGACGCACTTGTAACCGTGACGTGTGGGTAGATTTAAAAGTGTGGAATTCCGTTAATTTCAAATATTTTAACGTTCCGTAACCATCAAAAATAACAATACTTTATTTTATTTTTTTCGTACACGGTAAATGCAGCTTTATGTAAAATGTAAAACTACCCACTAATAAATACCTAAATTACTTTTAATTCCTCCCCACCCGTCACGGGTACCGTATGCTATGATATTCACTTATGTATACACTTACCTACCCTTATTATTAGCAGTATTCTTAGTGTAAGTAGGTTAGAACCTCCTGAGATTATGGGCGGAGCGCGCTTTTTCGTCAAAATGTCTATAAAAGCAGTGATAATTGTTTACATGACCAGTGAAGTTAAACCATCCAGCTATAACACCTATTTAAGTTACCGGTGTTGAAGCATGAGCTCAGAGTTGCAGTTCTTATTGAAACATGACAAACTATTTTAAATATTGTCCTTTTCATTCCGTATTCTTAGCTGTCCTGATTGTGCCCTGCGGATATGTGGGCAAAGACGAAAAGTTCCATAAACTACATTTTGCTAGTTTAAACCTAAAGAAAAGTAGGTACTCCATTCCAGTGATTGGCTGTTAATTTGAATTATTATATATTTCTAAGTATTAAAGCAGCCCAATGATGGAGCTGCGTTTAGTTATTTTCGAGAAGAACGTTTTTTTTCCTTTATTTTACATTTGCATTGAACGTAGTGGTATATTTCGTGATACCTCGAACTCTCTGGCCAGAAAGCGCGTGCCGTCGTTCACTCAACTACACCTTTTGTACAATAGCAATCGTTTCCCAAAACAGTATTAGAATGGTTGACTATTTTGTCCGTCGCCGAATGCTTAGTATCTTGCCAAATTAGATAGACTGGCGATGAGTGTGTGGACGCCAGTTCGGTAAGAAATATATTTAGTTGGTAAATTACTAAATTGTGGGTAGACGACAAAAATCATCAATATACAACTTCAATAACAGCTTGACAGGCCTAATGTTTCACTATTTCATCCTATAACAGTAGCGCTATGTTATTTTCTTCTCGGTCCCTAAGCCCTATGCGCCGTGGTATTTTTTCTTATTTAAATAATATTAGTAATTTATTCCACCAAGTGCTGCCATCTTGCGTCCACACACAGTGTTTGTAATGTACTTATAACTTTGTTTTAAAGTATTGTACTGTTCCGACTTCCCTTTGAGGATGGCGATTGTCCATTCACCCTGTCATAGTTACTCGCGGTAACTGGTCGCTGTATTCCGTCGCCATGTAAATAGGGTGACCGCAACTGATTCGGGTTTGGATTGATGTTTTCTCATTTCATTTCATTGTTGGTTTGTTTGTGTGAAGTAGATTTTGTCAAATTGCATTGATGTTAAACTGTTAGCGTGTCACCCTATTGCGACGGAAGCCGGTAGTAGGTATAGTTTGTAGTTTTAGAAGGAATTTGCCCGCTGTATGGAGCACCTAGTAATTACCTGATGTGTCATTACATGGATATAATATTAGAAATTAAAATTGTGTGTTTTATTTAGTGTGGGACTTCCCGCTGGGTTTGGTTTTGTTGTTTTTACACTTTTTTTTATCTTTCTAGATAGTTTGCACGTTGAACATGTAGTATTTAGTTATAGGGTTGCCAATTTACTCTTTAGCTTTAAATCTGTGATTTAACTACTTTAGGACGGTACATCATCTCATCATCAGGCACTAATCGAAAATTATAACTTTTCTACTAATTAGTTGGCAACCCTGTGGGAATTCTTATTTACCCCTTGTTGGGCGCCAACAATCTCAGTTGGTATAGGAGGGTGGGATCGGACAGACGTATGGTAAGTTGTAAAGAAAACCAGGCATGCGTATAACATTTGTACATTATATTGTTACGCAGTATTTAACTGTAGTTAGCGTGTCTTTATACGCGAGACTAACTTAAAACATCGTGGCGTTTGATGACGTTTCATCACTTCAAACATGGCTGATTACTACATTACTTTTGTAAATCCCTTATCACAACGTATCTGAAGTGATAATTTGTCAATATTTATATTAATCATTCGGGGCCCTGCTTCTAGCGTACAATAAGTCGGACAATCGTAGGTCTAGAATAGTTTCAACTAGAACATGACATTTTAGTGGTACTTATCTGTGATTCTACAATTTCGGCAGCGTTATTCGGTGATTTGATGAAAGTGATTGTATCATTAAGAATTAGGGCCCAGGCATGGTTGGCATATTTGAATATGTAAAATTAAATTTATTCTTCCATAAAAATAAATATTTCACTGTCAATTTAAGGGCGATAGCCACACGTGGTTGTGATGCGTGCTATTAAAATATTCCTTTTAAAGTTATCTCTAAAAGGAATATTGTATACGTCGACCCGTAGATTAGACCTTTAGACGCTTCGCTTTAGACCTCGAGGTCTTCCTGGTATGACTATTGTTTTGCCAAAATACCAGCCAAATTTAGCCAAAAGTGAATTAATTTTGCTCAACGGGTAGAAGTCGCAGTGAATAAATTAGTTTCACTGACGTATGAGCCAGCCTAACCTTGGTAACACTGCACCTAGAAAGTCAATTGCCAAAACCAAAGCAATGTTGCCAGTGTAGCTTAAGATTGTGACAATAAATAAGACGGGATGATGCCAACTAAGACGCTATTACTATTTAAACACTTTGTTGCCATATTCGTGAATACATTCCTCTCTAGTCATTTTTGCAATTTTTTCAGTCTTTGGCGGGAATTAGAATATAAAGAGTGTTATCTTGCTCAATATTTATTCTTGCCTAGTTGTAGCTTATTTCTATGAATAAATAAGCTTGACGCAGTAGATATGTGCCATACACAGTTATGCCATAGCACGCCATCAAATCTAGCGATGTGTGATTGCTCCAGGCTCTCTGGACCAATGTTACTACTACAGCATTTGAAAAAACAACATTTATATTCATTAAAATGTAAACTAAGATATACATAAATATACAATTTTGGATTGGTATAATGTTAAACATAAAATAGTAATATGTTGTGTGTTTTATTAATGTATGGCAATGCTAGAGTAGTGTAGTAGTGTAGAGATTTTGAAGTTTTACATATGATATATAAATATAACTAACTAACCGAAAGCAATAATGATTAATATTACTTCTGCACGCACGCGCTGCAGCTTGCATCATTGATTGAGAAGGTATTTAATGTGTCGTGTTTTATTAACATAACTGAGGGTAGATGGATATTTTTCGTAAAACCTATACTAGCACGATAAATAGAGTAAAATATCCAAGTGGGATTGAATAGCAATAAAAACAGCATGACACACTAAATTAGACAATTAAATTAAAGCATTCTGCTAAGTCAGACAGAGCACAACAGCGCGTGCCATGTTAGAATTATTATAATTATACACATGCATACAAATACAAATATTTTTGTATAATAGGTGTCTGTGTAATCGTAGTGTTGATAATCCTGTATTTCTAAATGGTTGGGCGCGGGAATGTAGGTAGTACGGCGTGAGGTCAAAGTCTGTACAATCCTGGATTCGTTATTATTTGAAATCTCTGAACCTGATAATATTTAAAGTGCCACTTAGCTACATGAACCATGCACAACTCGAAGCTAATGCCTTCAACCTTTTACGCCACTAGGAGCGACGTAATTTTTCCGCATTAAATTGTTTTTGCATACTAATTGCTTACAAAATTATTTCAAGTATGAAATGTCGCCTTAATCTAAAATAACCTTACGGAAACAATATTGACTACATAATACCTAAACTAGAATTTATAGATAATTAAGTAAACTTTTTATCTTCTATTCCATAATTAAAACGTATTGCCCAAAATTACCTGTACTGTTTGAGAGTAACGGTTTGGTTTGTCAGATTCTACTTGCTTTGACATTGCCCATAGTCGCCTACATTGACGTCATCAGCCAACATTTTTATTTACATTGTTGAATAAGCGACAGTAGGTATGCGACGCCAGTGTTTATTGTGTAGGGCGTTCGCGCCGACGCTTGAAGGCGTGCGGCCATATTTCTTTTAGTTTTTTTTTATATAATTTAAATAGGCCTGGAGTTGTCTGCTCTAGAGATTCTAAAATTAAAATAAATAGTTTTTTTTACGATAAATATGTACTCACGACTAACGGTTTTGCCTTCGGAAATTTGGCAGCACAGAGATGATGGTGTGATACTACGCGTAGTTTTGTCTTACATTCCTGTGTATATTTGTGAACGAATTATGCATTTTAGTTATAGTAGTAGTTTTAACTAAAAAATATATTTTACCGAATAGTTTTAGTAATGGGCCGTTTTTTTTGTAACCACTGGCTCGGAGTATTCCATAATTTTGTTGCTGGATTTCGCTAGTGTGATATGCAGTCATAAAATTCAATCGATTTTAAAATTTCTGTATTTTCCGTATCCCTAACGTATATTCTTATTTTTGATCTCATTACATTCGTATTTTAAGTGTGGTAAAATCGCTTTTGGCCTAACTTAGAATTAGGATAGATAAAAATGCTTACATTTTTTATTTTTAATAAATGACACACGTAGCGTTATCTAGTGGCAGACTGGAAGCTCAAGCTCATTTGTGCAATATAAAAAAAAATATTTTGTTGAGGTAAACTCCAAGGCCTTCCGCTGCGTTGAGGGGAGCAAACGTGGCGTACAGATTCATAAAAATTATAGAGCAACGCTACTTGTGGCGGGACGTATGTCACGTGGACCGCGTGCATCGGAACCTGTAGCGTTTCGACGCTAATTGTCTCGTTACAGGCGCTGCTCTATTAGAAATGGTACGTCACTCGGACTTCTGCCTAACTCAGCCGACCGCCTTAGTTATATCTGGGTGTGGGTTCCCTAACTCCGTAGCAAGTCTATGACACCCTACGTATCCTGAGCATAGAATGGTGTGTACGTCTATGCACCGGGAGTAAGCTTTGCCGCAAAGAGTATTAATAATGAATGTTTTGTGTAATTTTAATGTAGATTATTATTTCTTACACCTTTTTTTAGTCTAAAAAGGTGTTTTAGGCATAGTTGGGCACTCTAGCGCCCTCTTGCTTGTGGACGCAGTAGAGCGCAGGCCGCGCGCCTCCTTACCGCCATTTACAGTGACATGGATCATCTTCACTTAGTGACAACTATTAGAAAAAAAATAAAAATGGTAACAACACAGCTGTTCTTTCATTTATCCGCTTTTCTTTAGTTATTTTTGTACCTGTACGTTAGCTAAAACATAGTTTGGGGAAGAATATATTTTTATTGATAATTGTAGATAATTAGAGCTTTGGAATTTTTGGGCCCATGGTGGGCGCCAGTAAAAGTTTACCCTAATATGTAGGTAGTTTTAGACTTGGAGATACTGGATATAGATGCATGAAGTCATACGGACCAGTGTAGCGGTGGAGAGTGCATGTCTCTGGCGTCTGCGCAGCGGAGTGTGAAGATCAAGAACAAAATTTGGTGGCTTCCCTGGTGGAGACTTAGGGAAACCACTGATCGTTTTTCTTTTATCGACGGCGGAGCTAAACCTCTTGTCAAATTTATCTATTATTTTTATGCACTGCTGACTATTCTGCTGTAAAATTTATAGTAATTTTTTTTTATCATTATTAGAAAAAAAATATACATCCAGCATATGAATTGGACAAGAGGTTAGATTACACGAGGGCATGGTTTTTAATATTTGAAGGTACTACTGAAGACAGGATTGAAATAGATGGTGATCAACCTTTCCCGCGCAAGCTTTAGTTAGTGCAAAACTGGTTGGAGTTCTTCGTTACGACCTTTTTTTACGTAAATCTGTCCTGCTATATACGGCGCAAATGTCCTTGATATTAGTTCTATGAAAATCGATGACATTTGCGCCGTAGCGGATTGGATCCGAGATTTGTGAATTGCATAGCTAAACACCAATGTTCAATATTTCCCGATATTGGATTTTTTTCCTGTAGTAGCACTGGACTCGTTCGGTTGGGTGTCTGAACTTGTGAATAGAAGAAAAGTCCATAGATAATATCGAGATACCCATTATTTTTTAAATGGACAAAGGGTATGAATGGCAACAGTGAAACGAATCGTTTTTATTCGTTTTTTGCCATTTCCGGAATGAGTCTTGTTATGAATCAGCCTTTTTGGAATAGGTCATTTTTTTTTCCTTTTTTTGGTGCTACTACTGTCCATCTCAAAATAACTTGTTTCAAATAGTGCTTTTTGAAAGTCATTTCAGTAATGGGCCTTTTTCAAACTCTCCATTTCTGGAATAGGGCATTATCGTAATAATCGTCGTGGTACAATGTTAAACAAATAAATATTTCTTACACGGGACGACCAATTTATCTGTTTTAGGCTACCTACCAGCTATCATCTATTTCAATACCTACCTAATGCCTAAGTCGGTATTGCCGTTCACAGTAAATATTTAGGTATACGGATATTGCAGCTTAATTTATTTCTAGTATCGTTACCGTGTTACTATCCAGTAAGTTATGTACAATATTATTATTACTTTGTAAGGTCCTACTGGGAGTCTATCATTACGACCCTTTGGCCTACAATATTCACAAACCAGTCTTCATATCTTTTGTAGCCAGTTGGGATAGTGCATAATTTGTAATAAAACATCATTAAAGAAACTCTTTTTAAGCTGTGGTTGAAAATAAAAGACTGCTGGTGGTAACTTGGAGAACGAAAGCAAGTATGGACCTACCAATCTCTAGTAAAGTGCATCCCAGTAACTAGTAAGTAGTTTTGGAGATAAACTTACAAAAGGTGCTGGGTTTTTTTTTAATAAGTAAAATTCGTAGTATTAGATGAATGGTCGATTCGATTAGTACGTACTATAAATAAAATTTTCATTGTGATTTAATACATCCATGGGAGTAGCTTTTTTTAGATTATCTTAGTCTAGATTTTCGTAGTGTAGTAATGTCATATCGAGCGAGAGATAACCCCATACTCAATTATATTGTGCCTTATTGGCAATCTTGATTTTTATTACACGTTTATTTAACATCTATCTTAGAATATGGACCAAAACTTCAATTAATTCGAAAAAAATATAAATGATAAGCATATTTTTTCTAACTTTTATTTTTGTTGAATTTGAGAAGTTTTTCGGAGTGACCTGTCTTAGAAGTGTAGTTTCGAATTATTTAATAGAGTTGAATTGTAATCGATATAATAGGTATCATACAAAGAGTGTAGGTATCAGGTTTTGTAGTAGTACAAAGTAAATTATGTACCTAATATCTGCATATTGTTGAGTCTTCCTTGATAAACATAGACTGACATATAGTGCTCATTTATTTTTTCGTTTTCATATCCCGTTTCACTGGGATGCACTCAATTTTATTAAGATACTTTATGTTAAGGGCACCTATTTAGACCTTCTTTTAAAACGAAGCAGCTGAATGAACCAAAGAACGTTTTAAGAGTGAACCTACCGCAATGTTTGTTTTTTTTTTAATATTCTAATCTTAAAGATATTATGTGATAGAGCCTATCGAAAAAGGTCTGAAAAAGTGCTTTTTGTACTAACATAGTTCTCTCATCGTAGTTAAACTGCTCAGTAGAATGAAACCCCAGTACAATGATAATTATGGAGTGCCTACGTGTGACAATATCCATGCAGATCCATATAGTAATCGACTGGTCATATTTAATCTATAGACATTATACACTTAGATGATAAGATTGAATTTTGATGTTGATTTGAACGTAGATAGAGAATCTTATTTCGAATAATGGTTCAAAATATTATTTTATTATACCTACCTACTGTCAAAATAATAGTTTCATCGGTATCTCTGTCTTATTCTATGTGGGCGTCGTTACGTTCATAATTTCGATATACTAGATACACAATAGGGAATTAAAAACGCGTATTTAGAACGCAATGATACGAAGATTGACAGTTACTTTGTAACAAACACGTGGCGCCCTCTACAATGAAATATTTGCCAATTTTCTTCCCCACTGCAAAGTTCTAACAATATCCCATATATCTTTCAATGCGTTGAATTGCACAAGGTGCTCAATTAGATGTCAATAACCCGTTGTTTTTGAATAAAAGTGCCACCAGGAGGCATAGTTTTACTCGCGCAATAGTAAAACCGTTTTCGAAATTAGATTCTAATGACCACAGATAATAATATCAGACTGCATTGAGTTTGAGTCAAATAGTCTAGTCAAACCATGAAATTGTTAAAACTTTTCAAACTCGGTTAGGTACATAGTAGTATTTTATTTTATTTTGCCTATTTTAAGACTCCAGCTTATAAATCGGACGCTTTAGTCCGTAAAATGTTATCTAAGCCTCCTTAGGTATTTATGTCAAAAAATAATATTTTAGTTTTTGAAAGGAGTCTTGAAATGGTAAAACTTGGTTGTTTTATACAAAGTTGTAAATAATTTAGAGTAAGAATTGTTATTGATTACTGTGTGATGTATTTTATTCATGTACGGACGTTCGTGTATTATGATGACTTAGAAACTTAGGCATATCTATCTCTTTCTCTCGTTTTATTATTCAAAGTAGCTAATTATCGTCGGAGTAACTGAGTTTAGTGGATATGGACTTATTGTACGTATCTTTTTTTAAATTACTACCAAAGTCATGGGAAATTTTTAGATTGAAACATTGTGTGGTAGAAAATAATTAATTAGCTACCGATTTTATTTTATTGTCATGTGCACTAAGCTCAGTACGTATTCTCATTGATTCTCTAATATAACAAAAGTGCCCCACGAATTTGTATATCGTAAGCGTTCTATTTACATAATTAGACCGTAGTTTGTGATTGGTAATTAATTAAAATAATACATTGAACGGAATATATAGATTTTTTACTAGTATATCTTACATTTTGAAAGGTATTTATTGGCGATGTGATCGTTTTGTTGTGGACTAAAAATTACTGCATCGGACTAGTAAATAAATTCTTAGACCCATTTTTACGCGTACCTTGGGTTTAATCCCAAGGAAGCTAACTGCGAAATATGCATAATAATAGTTGAGACGATTAAACCCACCGAGGACCTGGCGCCATCCCCTAGATCCTGCCTCCTCTATATGTTGGAGTGACAGCTAACACTTTACTATCTTTCACTTTAATGCGAAGAGTACTAAAATTCACTCTGCAGACGTTTGATTTTTCTTTCTCTGTTGAATGAAACTTTTTTCGAGTGTCAGTAGTATTGTAATATAATATATCATATAATATGCCTCTGCCACCCCTTCGGGGATAAGGCGTGATGGATATTTATTTTTATTTTTTATTTTAGTAGTATTGTATACCTAATATATACAGTTTTAGGTAAGGTTTCCCAAACCTTGGTAATCTTTGTCTCCTTTACACATTACGCTTTTCGAACTATGCAACCATTAATTTTTTTTTTATATTTTGACACGTCAAAATGGCGTCGCCCTCCTGATGGTAAGCAAAGAGGACGACCCGTGAATGAGAGCTGCTATCTTAACCCGCACGCAAGCTTCCAATAGCGACCCTCATTTTCTTCAGTTTCCAGCTATGGAAGTACATAGGAACCTACCCATTTTTAGTGTGTAACACAGACATGCAATCAATGCCAAATACAGAGATTGCGATCAATAAAAATATAAGTAAGGTATGAACATCTACCTATTTGGTAGAAATTCTTTGGAGTCTATATATAGTCTATGTCAACTTCTAAACGATCACAGCGTCATCTTTATTCGTAAAATACTAATCATGGTAGTTTTTAATTGTGAAGGGGAGGAATATTATAATAATATGCAATGTACCGAAGAGTTCTGCTTCTAATATATTTATTCTACTTATTTACTGGCCTCGGTGTTATATCGGGCGCCCCAACGCAATTTCAAATTGAACAAAACGTTTAATAAATGGTTTACATTCATACCCGTGTTTTATTTTAATTCGCTAACCCCGCGGCTGCGGTTACAAGGAATAAGTAGGTATTAACAGGAGAAAAGTTGCCATGTCAATTACTAGATCTAAAACTCTACATTAAAAAAAAAGTAATAAACAAACCAACACTCTTATTTATAATCCTTTCAAATCCGTGGTCTTCTGAGTGTCTCCCCCAGAGGAACTAGAACAAAAAATAATGTAAAATTGGCATCAAATAGGTACGTGAAAGCATTGAATGAGTGTGTCTAGCCCTGCAACTTACAACTATTATACACCATCTTGAGAGGTAATGTATGGAATGACCAGACAAAGCGATACCTACTACAAATGTTTGTCAAGCACTGTAAAAGAAATGATATAATGGC
Organism: Thumatha senex; assembly: GCA_948477245.1. Taxonomy (NCBI): domain Eukaryota; kingdom Metazoa; phylum Arthropoda; class Insecta; order Lepidoptera; family Erebidae; genus Thumatha; species Thumatha senex. The sequence continues at coordinate 15,468,501 of OX419752.1, read as the reverse complement.
GCCATTAAATTATTATAAATATCGTTAGGACAACTCGCACAACGCCATCTGATTCGAAATTAAGCCGAGCTTGTACTATGTAACCAGATAACGGAAAAACATACTTATATATTTCTAAATTCATACATATTATAGATAAATAACACCTAGGCACAGAATAAACCATCGTGCTCATCACACACAGTTATATCCTGGGTAGGAATCGAACCCACGACCTTTTGCGTGGCAGTCGGATACACTCCCACCGCGCTACATAGGCAGCGCAGACAAGCTACGTCTAGGCCCGCATCAGCTCTTTGTTTTTGTACTGAGGTGGCGGACAAGCATACGGGTACGGCCCACCTCCTGGAAAGTGGCCACCGTAGTATTACGTAACGCAATTTTTGAAGATTTCTGATTCCCTCTCCCCCCTGTGTAACGCGCCATAACGTTTTTCTGTACGTACACCCAATAGTCCACTGTTTTGTTTTGTGGCACACCAGGAGTGATTTCGGTCCCTACGGGTATTAATTAACACCCGTAGGTAGATTGTGAGTGGATATTAGTAGTCATAGTAGGGTTTCTCTACTATTTGCAATTCAAAAACCTTGACTTATATTTACCCATTTTTACTATTTAGTCATTTTAGTCCAAAAGTATTTACTTTTTCACTTTGTTACATGAGTTGAAGTTTACCGATATACCTACATATATATTTACTAGTTGACGCCCGCAGCTCCACTCTCGTGGAGAAGCTTTCCCGTTTTCCACCGGAACTTGTTCCGAAGATAAAATCATGCGTTATTCTGATGCATAAGCTATCCACATGATCACATCATGTGATCCATAAATGTGTTTCGGAGTTTGTGTGTTTCCTACGTATAATATGTATGTATATAGAAATAAACATGTTGATTATAATGAAATTCGCTCCTGTGGAGCATCTGTAGCTATGGGCGTACCGCAGGGATCAATTCTAGGTCCGTTTCTATTTTTAATTTATATTAACGATCTGCCATTCTAAATACAGAAATTGTGCGACATTGTTCTATTTGCTGATGATACGTCACTTATTTTTAAAGTAGATCGTACGCTTACTGATTTTAACAGCGTTAATAGTTCACTTGCCCAAAGTTGTAGACTGGTTTACGACCAATAATTTGCTACTAAACGCTAAGAAGACAAAATGTATCAGATTTAGCATGCCTAATGTCAGGAATTGCGGTACAAATATAACATTGAACGGTGATACCCTTAATATTGTAGAATCAACTGTATTTTTGGGGATCACTTTAGATAGCAAACTGCAGTGGAACGCGCAAATAACGAGTCTTGCAGGTAAACTCAGCTCGGCAGCCTTTGCCGTTAGTAAAGTCAGGCAGCTCACTGATGTAGAAACTGCCAGGCTAGTATACTTTAGTTATTTTCATAGTGTCATGTCTTACGGCATTTTGCTGTGGGGTAAAGCAGCTGATCTACAAGTAATTTTTGTACTCCAGAAGAGAGCTATACGTGCAATATATAAATTGAGTGCTAGAGTGTCTCTTAGAGAGAAATTTAAAGAAATTGGCATTTTAACGGTTGCATCACAGTATATATTTGCAAATATCATGTTAGTTAAACAGAACATACATTTATACAATAGACACAGTGACATACATTCGATAAATACTAGAAATAAGCATAAATTAATTGGAACGCATCATCGTTTACAAAAGGTTCACGACTCTTTTGCAGGAATTGGCGTACGCCTATATAATAAAATTCCTTTAGACATTATGAACCTGCCGTTACATAAATTTAAGGCGGAAATTAAGACGCACCGTTTGAAAAGGGCTTATTACACAATTAATGATTATTTGAATAATAAAAATAAATAGAAATGCGTTGCTTGCTCTTCGCTCGAGCTATTTAGGATTCGAATGAATCTTGTGTTATATTATCAACTTGTCTTGAATCTGCATATATATATTGTATTTTTTTCTTTTACATTATTTTTGTTTACATTCTCCAGTATAAATAATTTGAAACGCCAGGCAACTAAAGGTATGGCTGCGTTTAGTCCCGGTAATAACTAATATACATAATTATATGTAATTTGACTTTGTTATTGTGTGAGCACTATGTAGACTTGGCTGTGCAGTTCTTGGGTATGTCATGCTCGCCTAAGTGTCTTGGCAGTGGTGGCGTATGTATCGGGTCGCCTTGTTTCCTACAATACGGTTGAATAGGGCGATGGCTGATATATGCGTCATACCCGTGAACGGGTGCCGTCTGTTGGGACTGGTCAGCTCATAGCTGTTATAGCAATTGTTACAAATAATATTATTTAAATTTAAGGCAAACTAAGTTTAGTCGACTGTTCTCACATAAATTCAAAGGAACTATGTAAGTGTAATTTTAATGAACTCAACATTTATTTTGTTTTTTTTTTGTATAATTTCTTTACTGTATAATTGGTCAAATATCATGTTAATCAAACTGTGTCCAATGGCGATTAGAAAAGAGTGGCCATGAGTTTTATTGCCAGGTTCTTCCTCTGGCTCTACCTATTGCTTTGCGAATCTGGCAGTAAATATAAATGTAGAAGCAGTAATCTTGACGTTCATAAGTGTTACTTTGTGACCTACATGAATAAAGATTTTTGATTTTGATTTTATATAAGTATGTTTATCAGTTATCTAGATCCCATAACACAAGCTAATATTTGCTTACTTTGGGCTAGATGGCGCTGTGCAAAAAGTGTCCGACAATATTTATATTAATTTATTCTAAATGAGAAAGAGTAACAAACCTAAATCTATACATTCTTTCAAAGTTTCGCATTCATAATATTAGTAAGAAGTATATCTGTGACTCAATTGTTTTTTTATAAAACAACAGGATTTCAATAAATAAAATCGATTTAAAAATATTTAAAATTTTCCTTATCCTAAAATTGATATGAACATGTGGCCACCACGGCACGGCGCCGACATGGCTGGTATCGGGCCTTTTTTATATAAAAAAGATTTATATTTAAAACCCTTTTCTTTAGAACAATAGATATTTTGGCAGCCACTATTTTTTTTTACTATTTTTTTTTGTTGAAAAGATTGTATGTCTTTGTTAAAAATCATGTAGATTTTTTTTTAAAAGGTGCCGCCCTGTTGTTTTGTCACATGTTTATTACAACAAACAAAGCTTTATATCAGTACTTACCCGTGGTACTACCGGTGGTACTACTATGACGTATAGTAGTACCACGGGAGATTTTATATTACCCCTGGTACTACTTAATAAATAATATAAAATACTTTATGTTTTATGTATCTACATAAATCGCAATCGAGAGCGGATACCCAGCGCATAAATCGCAACCTAAACAGGAGAAAAAAATAGGAGACTAAAACTAAAAAATATATTTTAATGGATTATAATATAAGATAGCAGGAGGTTTTTCTTTACGTATGAAATGTAGAGTGAGGGTATTGAGCTTATAAACTCTTTGAACTCGCAACCCATCAATATGAATTGACCGGTAAGAAGACTATTTTGTGCAGCTGAGCGCGTCAGTTTGTGGCTAGGTTAATCCAAATTTGTGAAGAATACACACAACGGCGAAATATTTCCCGTGGTACTACCAGTAGTAAGACCTTTGTAATTTGACAATTAGACCTATGTCCTTTGACCTACGGCCTTTGACCTGTCCTTTGAACTTTGTTCGTTGTTTTATGTCCTTTGACATTTGTCCTCGACCTACGCTCTTTGACCTTTGACATTTGTCCTGTATCCTTTGACCTATGCCCGTTGACCTATGTACTTTGACACATGTACTTTGACCTATGGCCTTTGACCAATGTCCTTTGACTTATGTTCTTTGACCTATGTCCTTTGACCCATGTCCTTTGACCTATGTACTTTGACCTCTGTCATCTGAACTATGTCCTTTGACATTTGTCCTTGACATATGCCCTTTGTCCTTTGCCCTATGTACTTTGATTTTTGGTCCATGTCCTTTGACGTATGTCCTTTGACCCATGTCCTTTGACCTATATATTTGACCTATGTCCTTTGACCTACGTCCTTTGACCTATGTCCTTCTCCCTATGACCTCTGAACTTTGTCCTTTGACCGATGTCCTTTGACCTATATCCTATGAACTATGTCCTTTGACCTATGTCCTTTGCCCTATGCCATTTAACCTATGTCCTTTGACCTATGTACTTTGACCTATATCCTTTGTCCTATGTCCCATGTCCTTTGACCTATGTCCTATATATTTGACCTATGTATATACTACCTATGTATATACCTATGTATGTAACAAACAAACAACAAATTAACTTTTACCTGGCTCCATCCACCTTCTACTTCTCCTATTTAAGTTTAATTTTTAACTCTCTTTGGCAATACATTTAGAAATTTCGAAATATACATTAAACATTTGCCTATAGATGCGTTTTTGTAATGCTTTATATTTCCATTATGCAATATCTAATTCCTGTCGTATTCTGTTCTGTTCTGTCCATGTAACTTGTACAAAATAATTTCGATGTATCACATCTGTAATAAATGCCCCGTGACGGCTCATTCCCTTTTTATTACAATCATCATCATCATCCGTGTCTGTCCTAGTTGCGTCTCGCGACGCCCGGGGTCCGCTTTCCTACATTTTCTCCTCCACTTCGCACGGTCATCTGCATCCCCTGTAGTGATACCATTGGTACGCATGACATCCCTTACGACGTCAAGCCAGCGCTTATTGCGTCTGCCCCTCTTACCGGGACCCGTGACTCCACACATCCACCGCAGCATTATTTCCGTGACACGCAGCTCCTGCTTGTGTCGCTCCAGTAATGGCCAGGCCTCACTGCCATGTAAAAGGACAGCTCTAATGATGGTTTTATAGACCTGTCCATTCAACCTGACCGGAATTTTTTGGTCACAAATGACACCAGTCATCACCCGCCACTTGGACCACGCGGCAGCAATGGTTGTCTTGACGTCGCAATCGATGTCACTGGACGCGTGAAATACAGATCGCAGGTATTTAACCTGGTCCATACGCTCGACGAAATCATTGCCTATGCGGACGGATGTGGGATCTGTAGAGTTTAATGCCAGGTACTCGGTCTTCGCCACATAAAGTTTCAGACCGCCGTTCTCAAGCGTCTCCTTCGACGCCTTCGCACTTCGTACCAACCTGCCCCTGTCCGCGTCTGCCTTCGCGATATCATCAGCATACATGAGCAACCACGGAGGCTGCTCATATGAGTCCCTGATGCTCTCTGACATCATCATCACATACGATCTGACATCACGTCAAACAAGGACAGGGACTTTCTACACAGCGACACTTGGATATATCCTTTGCCGCTTTGACCCAGGAGCCCGCCAGCTTATAGATGAGCTCCTGCCCCTCAGACGATTCCAGCTTATCATACAGAGGTTGTAAGTGGTCACGTCAGGCTCTAGCTACAGCTCTCTTTGTGGAACGCTTAGCAGCCCTGTATGCGTCGCGGTCTTCGGGAGATCCGGTCGCTTGCCATTATTTAAAGAGGGCTTTCTTCTCCCTAGTCTCCCTCTGGACTGTGTCGTTCCACCACCAAGTTTCTTTGTCACATTTGCGAACACCTTTAGACTCGCCGAGCTCTGCCTTCGCCGCTACAAGGATAGCTGCCTGAATCATAAGATTTAATAATCATAAAGAAACTGGGATAACCCAGTACTTTTTAAACCTTCAATGTCAGTGCACCTCTTTTTTTCATTATTGTGGGACACTTCACACAGCGCCATCTAGCCCAAAATATTAGCTTGTGTTATGGGATCTAGATAACTGATAAACATACTTATATATTTCCAAATACATACATATTATACATAGGTAACACCCAACCTCCGAAACACAAATTTGTGGATTACACAAATATTTGTTCCGACCCGGGAATCGAACCCGGGACCTCTTGCGTAGCAGTCGGATACACTCCCACCGCGCCACAGTGGCAGTCAAATGGCACTTATCACCGACAGCTGAGGCGAACTCCGGGGCTCTGGTTTCATGCAGCAGCCACCATCTGATGCGACGCTGGCACCGCTCGACATATTTGACTTTGGGCTTCACGCAGAGATCCATGACAAGGAGACAGTGTTGTGCAGTGAGTCTCTCCGGGTATAACCTTGCAGTTGGCCACCATGCCGATATTATGTCTCCTATTGAGTAGGAAATCCATTTGATTCGGGCGTTTAGCACTCCGGTAGGTGATGTGGTGTTCGGATTTATTTTGGAAAAACGTGTTCACTATAGCAAGATCGGCAGCCGCACACATTCTGAGGATAGTCTCACCTTCAGTGTTGCGGGTGCCGTATCCAAAGCCACCATGAACACGCTCAAACTCCTCACACCTCACACCCACGTTTTGATCGCCCCCCAAAACGATTCCTTGTGACACCGGAATGCTTCCAGGTACTCCCCCCTTGAGTTGGCTCCAAAACAACATCTTATCGGCACAACCGACCTGTGCCGTAATAATCCCATCGATAAGCACCCTTACGATCATAAGCCGGTCGCTACAGCGTTTTACCTCCAAGATGCCGCTCGGAGAGCACCACGGCCACCCCGTTCTCCCTACCAGGTGCTCCAAAGCAAAGGCCAGGCTCTGTTGCATTTCCATCGAGTCTCCTGCAGGAACGCCACTGCAGGAATGCACCCTTTTATTACAATGATTAATTTAAAAAAATATTACGTAACACGTTGTCCTAATCCCCCCCCCCCACTGTAACGCATCGTAACGTTTAACAAGACCCCCCCTCCCCCCAAATTGCGTTACGTAATACTTGAACGGTCCCCTATGGACATTTGCAACACCAGAGGTGCAGCAGTCGTGCTGCCGACCCTGTAAAAACGTTCTGAGACCCCTTTTGTAGAACCCCATACTGAAGACGTTCCGGAAAACCCTGGCAGGGAGCTCATTCCAAAATATGAGCGCACGCGAAAGAAAGCCTTTACCAGACCTAACCGTGTGAGCACTCCGGACGCAAAGTGTGAGAGTACACCCTGTATATGGCGAGCGGTGCGATGATAGAAGGTAGCCGTGGGCATCATATCAAACAACTCCTCAACAAGTTGTACAAGCGATAGAACACGCTGGCTTACATGCTTGTCTATAATTCTATTATATTATCTGTGATGACACGCATCGCATGAAATTTCGGAAAGTTAACAGACTAACTAATTGATGAATCTTGAAGAAGCGAAAGAAGTATGCATGGATCGCGAAGCTTGGCGATCTGTCCTCTCTGGCTACCCCGTCAGGGATACAGCGTGAAGATAGTTTATTTTTGGAACAGACTAACAAGACTTTTAACGATATACAATGTGCTTGTCCTATACATACATATCTCATTATCCGAGGGCTAATCTCGAATAATGACTGTCTCGGTGGCATAAGTGTATGCGACTGTCGTGTTCCCCAGTTCGAATAAATAAGGTGGGACACTTTTCACACAGCGCGATCTAGTCCAAACTAAACTTTGAGCTTGTGCTATGGGATCTAGACAATTGATAAACATACTTAGGTATATATTTCTAAATACATACATAATATACCTATATACGAAACACCCAAACTCCGAAACAAACATATGTGGATCACACGAATATTTATTCCGACCCGGGAATCGAACCCGAAACTACCACTTACGCCACTGAGGCAGTCAGTTCCTGGGTTGGAACAAATATTTATTATAAGTATATTAGCTTACTTTGGGCTAGACGGCGGTGTGTAAAAACATTTTCCCATAATATTTATTTATTAATGTGGAGTTCAACTGAAATTCACACTAATATAGGTACAGCGTATATAGGTTTGTGCCTATTAGCTTACTTTGCTCTAGATGGCGTTGTGTGAGAATATCCCAACATTATTTCCTACTTATATAATCCCAGTTACATCCGAAGTTATCACTTTGGATTCTACTATTCACGCCTATTTGTGTTACAGTAACTGCTTATCAATTACGCCTATATCGTCGAAGGGGGCGCAGATGTATACTTTACGCCCGCATTTCACCATAAACATCTTTTTGTCCCAAATAAAAAGTGGTGAGGCCATTGTCGTGTTGACACATGTGGTGTGTTGACATGAACAGGCGCAGGCTTGACTTTTTAAGTACCTCAGTATAAGTATAACCTTCAAATTAGCTTAATGACTGCATGTTACTGGTAAACTGGGACCAACGCATACGCTGTAAAAAAGATCAGGACTCTAACAGATGTAGATACGGCTAGAATGGTTGACTTCAGCTATTTTCATAGTATTATGTCTTACGGTATTCTCCTTTGGGGAAGTGCTGCAGATGTAAATAACATTTTTGTTCTTCAAAAGCGGGCTGTACGCGCTATATATAATTTGGGCCCCAGAATCTCTCTCCGAGAAAAATTCAAAGAAGTAAATATTCTAACCGTAGCATCACAATACATTTTTGCTAATCTTATGTATGTCCAGAAAAATCTATCACAATTTACTAAACTCTGTGATATACATAATTTAAACACTAGACATAAAAACAATCTTTTAGTTCACCACAGTCGGCTGCATAAGATTGGCGATTCTTTCCAGGGTAACTGTATACGCTTTTACAACAAGCTTCCCTGTGACCTGAGAAATTTACCAATAAATAAATTTAAAAAGTTTAATAAAAGAAAGCTTTGTGAAAAAGGTTATTACTCTATTCAAGACTATTTACAGGACAGGGATGCCTGGAAATGATCTGCTGGCAAATAAAATATTATAGTCATAATATATTAAATTGTAAATAGGCCATCACAAAAAAAAGCCTTCCTAAGTTTCATGCCGGTTCTTCTCAGGTGGGCCGCGTTCCGAACCGGTGGTCACTTTAAATATACAATTTTTTTTTTTAGTTTTAGTGTATGACATTTTGTGAGCGCCGTTGAAATGGTCTATGCAAAATAAAGACATTTTTATTATTTTTTTTAACGTCTTAAGGCCAGGTAGTCCAAGTCGCGTAGGCACCAAAACGCTTCCTCAGCCCCCGCCAAGACAGATTGACGATGTATTTTCCGCTGGCACTTCACAGTAAAAGTCATTGGCAGTAGCAATCGAAATGGAACATCTCTGTTATTGTGTTGGATTTTATTATAGGTTTATGATATACTAGTTGACGCCCGCGACTCCACCCGTGTGCTGAAGTTTTCTCGTTCCCGTTTTCTAAAGGAACTTTAGAGGCTACTTTTTATTTCGGGAACAAGCGAAATAAAAAGTAGCCTATGTGTTATTCTGATAGATAAGCTATATTATTGTAAAGTTTATTTAAATTTCAAGAAGCGCTCGTGGCTCCGGGGTTCAGTGTTCTGTAAACGATCACTGAGTTACGCAACTTTCACTATGGCTGGTCCTCGGATGGGTGTCCACTTTGTGGCATTTACATTTGCGAGCGTTTCCGTGCTTCGGAAGGCACGTTAAGCCGTTGGTCCCGGTTGCCAGAAAATGGCAGTCGTTAAGCCTGGTTGAAGGCCTTATAGGCGGCTTAAAAATTTCAACAGCAGGTAGCCACAACCTGCGTCTGTCTATTTCAACACGGCAATGGGCTCAACACCTATTACGTGGGACAGGAATCCACACCGTGAAAAGTGGACATATACTGCCACCCCTTCGGAGATAAGGCGTGATGGATATTTATTTTTTATTTTTTTAATTAAATTCCGTTCAGTAGTTTTTGTATGTAAGTATCATCAAACATTCATACTTACAAATTTTCGCGTTTATAATATTAGTAGGAGTTAATGATAATATATTTAATAAAAAAAATATGCTTTATGCACAAGTACCAAAAAAATTACCAAAAAAAAAATTATAATGTTTTGTCCCGTCTCAGGCTGCTAGTCACCGTTGTACTTCAAACCACATCTTCCATTCGCGCTATACATTCTGTCTAAGTATATAACTTCATTTAATTGCTCTAAACGTTTCCGGTTTACCCAAATCTTGCTATTAGTTCCTACTTTTTCTCTTTCAAATACCCGATCCTTAGTTTAACATGCAGCGAAGACTTTTACTTTCATATTTGTGACTAATGCCTGAAGGTTGGCTTCTGATGAGACCATCACTACCGCAACATCAGCAATTACCAATTTTACAACACATCATAATCTTTTAACTTTTGCAGCCAACTATTAGATACACTATGAAAAACACAACACAACTTCTGTGAAGTGTACGTAGCTCATTTTATATTAAAACTCTCATATACACTATACAAAGCGAACTCCGGGGATCGCGAGATGCAGCTAAGACAGACGCTCGGATGATGATGGAATGCTTACTGGTACAAATTTTAAATGTCACTTTATATAGTCAAAGTCAGCCATTATGTCTATAAATATTTAGTGGCTATAGTTGGGTATAAACATTTTATAAAAAATATCCGTAGTTTAGATTTGGCATTGAAAAACATTTTGAAAGGGGGCAACTTTGGAATGTTTTTCTATCAAGTGAAGTTTATTAGATTTTATAACAGAAAGCCGTTTTGACTAGATTAAATCCTTAACTATCATACATATTTTTTTCAGAATCATAAACCCTTTTTTCTACGATTCGCATTGTTTTAAAAAACTCAAAATCGTGGCCTCGGCAGGAATACCAAGCCTTAACGTGCCTTCAGAAGCACGGAAACGCTTTTAAATAGAAATGCCACAAAGTTGTCCCCATCCGAGGACCAGCCTTAGCTCAAATTGCTTAACGCATTGGTCGTTTACAGAACAACGTTAGCGGGGCTACGACCATGCGCATTACAATGCGTTGCGAAGCTGGAACTTGAAATATATAATGTTTTTAAACTTTCGCGATTGTCACTCATATTTATGATATTTCGAGTCTTATTCGCGACGTAAATTATTATGTACAAAGCCTACCGATACTTCCCGACGTTTCGACCGGATTACACCAGCCGTGCTCATGAGTTGACAGTTAGTTGACAGACAGAGAAGTATAAAAGCTTTGAAATATATAGTTCTTAACTGTCTATGGAGTAGCGCTCTTAGGGCCGTATTCCAGGACGTTTCTCAATACTCAACCAACGCTTGAGAGTAGATTTTATAAGGCAAAAACTAGCCTCAAGTGTTGAGAAACGTTCTGGAATACGGACCTTAGTCCCGCTTGTTTAGTGTTCAATAAACTGCGATAAGCAACTCACGGTACGGTTAGTCTTGAACTCCTGAGATAGGTGACTACAACCTGCGCCTCTCCTTTTAACTCGGTAATGGGCTCACCACTTGCTAAGTGGGACAAAAATGTAAACGGTGCAATATGGGCGTATAGCATGCCCTTGCCTACCTCTCCGGGGATAAAGCCGTGACAATATGTATGTATGTACCTACCTACGTATTTCGCTTCCCGTATAATGCCTACTAAACCCTTATTTTTCCTACGATATGGCAGATAGGTATGTCAAAAAATGCACACAATCCAACTTAATATTCCTCCAAGATCCTTAATACCTACATTTCACAAACAAAAATGTAACTATTATTTTTAGTCTGCGGGTGACATTGTATTTCACGGCTGGCAACACTTCACTTCGGCGAGAAAAAATTGCTCAAATGTCATTGTCAGGGGACAAAGTGTGAGAAATCGTGCGTAGCTTCTTCCCCTCAATTTATTTGACCCTTGTTATTTCAAAAATGACTGCCTAGATTTTGATATTCTCACCTAATCCAAGCGTAGAGTCCTGTTTGACTCCAATCTCCTTACTCGGATATTTTGATAAATGAGTTAGCTCCTTAAGGGTGACCTTCTCTATCTTAATGTAATCCCAGTTACTTTAAAATCCTACCTGAATTTGGAGACTGAGGCTCACTTTTATATGCAGGCACTAGATGACCAATCACGGCGGCTTCGACCGTGGTATACCTCAAACTCGCGTCGTACCTATTTATTCCATCGCTTATAAGTTCTGCAATACCTCATAAATAATAATAGTTTAAAAATAATTATAAAACCACGCTCTTTATAGGAAACCGCAAAAATCTTATTTTGCTAATTGAAAAATGGAATAATTATATCAAATTAGTGTATTGTCATCGGTCCTCTAAAATCTTCAAAGTTTGAACATAATCTGGCCCTTTAAAGTGGATCAAAATCGCGCCCAATAAAAGCGTGTTAAACTGTGCCCTACCTGATCGTCATTCATTGTTACTGCTCCGCTCTGCAGGGTAGTAGCGGGATGATTATATAGCCTTCCTAGCATTATATATTAGTACTAGATGACCCCCACAGCTTCGCCCGTGGAATATTTCGACCTCCCGTCGCACCTATTTAATCCCGTCGCTTATAAATTCTACAATGATGCGTAAAATTTGCCCGGTTTGTCGACATTTATGACTACTGCTCTGCTCCCCAGTGTAGTAGCGTAATGATAGCCAATAGCCTTCCTCGATAAATGGGCTATCTAACACAAAAAGAATTTTTCAAATCCGACCAGTAGTTCCTGAGATTAGCGCGTTCAACCAAACAAACAAACAAACTCTTCAGCTTTATAATATTAGTATAGATGATATGATTTTTTTATATTTCTATATACCTAGTATTGTTGGAACTGGAAGTGACTGCCGCCTAACGTCCTAACCCCGTAGAGCGCCTGCATATTTAATATTCAATAAATACTGTGGGGCATTTTTTTTATAATGATATGGAATATAGACGACTGATAAACATATTTATATAAATAAATAATATATTCCAAATACGTACATATTATAGATAGGAAACATCCAAAGTCCGAAACAAACATTTGTGGATCACACAAATATTTTTTCCTACCCGGGAATCAAAACCAGGACACCACCGAGCGCCATCGAAGCAGTCATTTTCATCGTTCGTTAGTAAGCAGCCCCGCTAGCTGGTGAGGTCATTTGGGAACCGGAGATTCCCTCACTCCCTTACTTAAAAAAGTAGGCTATGTCTTAATTTAGTCACATCAAATTTTATCCATAAATGGTCCAGTCATTTGAGCGTGTAGAACAAGTAAAGAGAATACATACTCAGACTTTAGCCTGTACTAAGTAATACTTATTTTTTCTTTTCATCTTACACCTCCAGGGGGCCGAGTCTACTACGAGTATTGACAAGCCGTAGAATAGAACCAGAATCGCTGTTTTTAGCTGACAAAATGTTAGTAGACTTTGAAAACTGACTAACGGCCACTGGCGCGGTACGTGTTAGTAGAATTCTATCGGCCGATTGATAGAAGTCTATTGGAGTACGATTGTAATAGTAGATTACTAAAAGTTGTCAAAATGTACCGGTGGTTTTCTATTAGAGCGACGATTTCGACACGATTCAAATACCGGACTCGGCCCCCAGATGGTTGACAGCCTTTAAGGCACTTGCATGCCTTTTGTCGTTGGCCACGCTCCTGAATTTCATAAGCATGTGTTATGCCTAATGCATCATCTTCTGCAATGTCTCACAGTCAAGTCAAATGCTTTTTAATTTGAAAAACAATTTAATACTTATAACGTAGTAGAAAATATTACTAGTCTGGATGCAGGGATAGATTTATACATATACCTCAGCCTACCCCTTTGGAGAAACGGCGTAACTATATGTATCCATGAATTATGTTATATACGAATCCGTGGGTTTATATAAACAAAAAAATAATAAATAAATATACATCACGCCTTATCCCCGAAGGGGTGGCAGAGGCATATTATACGCCCACTTTTCACCGTGTGGATTCCTGTCCCACGTAATAGGTGGTGAGCCCATTGCCGTGTTGAAATGGACAGACACAGGTTGTGGCTACCTGCTGTTGAAATTTATCAAGCCGCCCATAAGGCCTTCAACCAGGCTTAACGACTGCCATTTTACTGGCAACCGGGACCAACGGCTTAACGTGCCTTCCGAAGCACGGAAACGCTCGCAAATGTAAATGCCACAAAGTGGTCACCCATCCGAGGACCAGCCATAGTGAAGGTTGCTTAACTCAGTGATCGTTTACAGAACACTGAGACCGTGGGCAACGAGCGCTACATTTTTTATATAAACTGGTAATAAAATAAAATTATAAAGGTAACCCATTTCAACATAACATTGTTTTATCCATACTTTAGCGTAAATGTTCAAACACACAAATTACCGAAATTAAAAAACCAAATTCCTGTTATATTGTCATCCAACAGGTAATAATTAAAATGCAACGCATACCTGCCATGAAATATAAAACGTAGGTACCTGTTGTCGTCTATAGGAATAATTCAAACAACATATTTGTGGCAGGTTCCTATTAATTTGCGTAAAATAAGAGAAGTTTAGGAATCTGTGGTCACCGCTTGAATGTGCGTTTCCATAGGATTGTGAAATGGTTGAGCCAAATATTTTTGTTGAAGCATATCATTAGATATTAATTAGCGCATAACATACATAAATATTGTCTCGCCTTTATCCCCAAAGGAGTGGCATACTATACGTCCACATTTCACCGTATTCATCCACCAGGCTTAACGACTGCCATTTTACTGGCAACCGGGACCAACGGTTAACGTGCCTTCCGAAGCACAGAAACACTCGCAAATGTAAATTCCACTAAGTAGTCACCCATCCAAAGACCACTTATAACGATTGTTGCTTAACGAAGTGGTCGTTTACAGAACACTGAGCCAACGGGACCACGAGTTTTATACCACTAAATAAATTTAAAAGATTAAATTTCTTATTGCTAAAAATCTAAGAAAGTTTTGCGATAAACGCTATTACGCCATTAAAGACCACAGGACAATGACGGCTGGAAATGATCTGCGGGCTGCGTAAATTAATATGCATAATTTGTAAAAAGGCTATCAAAAAAAATCCTTCCTATGTTTCTTGCCGGTTCTTCTCAGGTGGGCCGCGTTCCAAACCGGTGGACACGTTATTAATATTAAATTTATCTATTAGTACTAGTGTATGGCATTTTGTAAGCGCCGTTAAAATGGTCTATGCAAAATAAAGACCTTTTTGTGCTGCTGTAAGCTAATGACCTGGAAGACTCCGATTACAGGTGGGGTTTCCTGAACGGATACGATGTGTTTACACCAACAAATACACTTTACACGAACTCTTTTAACGCTACTAGCCAGCGGAGAACCTGTTCTTCACCGCCCTCCTCCACCGTGTCGATGCGAGCCACTTGGCCGTTCTACAGCACTAGCTTAGGACGTACTTGCTTATCATTGTACTGAGATTATTAAATATATATATTTTAAATTGTTACAATTTGGTTTAGTATTCACAAGCCCCAGATCTAACATGATATATATAATAAATAAAATAAATAAATAAATATCCATCACGCCTTATCCCCGAAGGGGTGGCAGAGGCATATAATATGCCCACTTTTCACCGTGTGGATTCCTGTACCACGTAATAGGTGGAGAGCCCATTGCCGTGTTGAAATGTACAGACGCAGGTTGTGGCAGCAGGCTGCTGTTGAATTTTTTCAAGCCGCCCATAAGGCCTTCAACCAGGCTTAACGACTGCCATTTTACTGGCAACCGGGACCAACGGCTTAACGTGCCTTCCGAAGCACGGAAACGCTCGCAAATGTAAATGCCACAAAGTGGTCACCCATCCGAGGACCAGCCATAGTGAAAGTTGCGTAACTCAGTGATCGTTTACAGAACACTGAGACCGCGGGGCCACGAGCGCTTCCTTTATATATATAATAGATGAATTTATACGCAAGAAGACGACCTTATGTAAAATGTGCAAAAATGTTTAACGTAATTGAGTATGACAATTTTTATTTCTTTTACAGGACGATTCGTGACGTTAATACAGGCAATGGAAACGCACTCCTGCATGTTAGGGGGATATTAAAAATATATTTAAAAATGTCGTCGGTGGTCCACCG
The DNA here is from genome assembly GCA_948477245.1 of Thumatha senex. Taxonomy (NCBI): domain Eukaryota; kingdom Metazoa; phylum Arthropoda; class Insecta; order Lepidoptera; family Erebidae; genus Thumatha; species Thumatha senex. The sequence continues at coordinate 15,452,631 of OX419752.1, read as the reverse complement.
TGCAATAACACAGCGCATTGTTTAGAAAAAGTAAAACCAACATGGCAATGAACGTACGTGTTACGCATAGAAATGGCGCTTAAATACAATTTCTGACTTTTTTTAAAGAATGTATCGTTAATTTTTTGTGGTTCTGGATTTTAATGTGCACATTTTTTAGGTTCATGCCAGCTTAAAATCCCGGTTGCAATATTTGTAATTAATTCCCCTCCCTATTCAGCAATCCAACTTTGTTTGTTTTCAGGCGCTTATCTCAAAAAGTACAAGTTCGTATTGAAAAATTCTCTTGGTGTGATTTTCTGGATCTATTATTGAAGATATTTATTTATTTATTTACTTCATAACAATTACAATATCTTTACAGCTTAAAAACCAATACGATACTGTAAGTAACAAATATACATCATAATTTTCTTTAAATATTATAACATTTTTATTAAGAAATAAAATAAAAAATATATAGTAAGAATTCCATAATTAATCATTTTGGATACTTAATCATCCACTAATTAATAATTTCATAATAATAATAATTCAATAATACATATAATAATTTCATCATAGTAATAATAAAATAATAATTTCATTGCATATAATAACAATTAAAAAATGGATAGTATAACTTTAACCTCTCTTATAACCCTCCTCGATAAATGGGCTAGAAAAAATGCAATACAGTGAAATATGGGTGTATGCCTCTGCCTACCCCTTCGGTGATAAAGGCGTGACAATATGTGCCTATGTGAGCTAATAATCTTCAAATTTTATAGATAAGTAAATACCATCTCGATCACATCCGCATTAGAATTGGATCGTCTGTCCAAGAGTTACTTTTCGACATACAGACAGACACAAATATACAGGTTCACTTGTAACACTCATAATTTTCGTAAACTAAATGTATATGAAGTAACTAGACTCTCGTGGAAAAAATAATATTCCATACAAACAACTAGTACATAGAAACAAGCATCACGTGAAGCTTTGTTAAAATGGCGGGCTGGAATAAATGATGTATAAACGTGAGATAATCCACTCCGTCGCGCGCCTGTGATTTATAGCTCACCTAGCGGCACTAGAGGGTACAGATCTTTAGGGTAAGCGAGATATAGGATGAACAGAATACAGTAAACAGAAGAATATGAAAGAAGTGAACAGATACTTAAATTTTATTAATAAAGTGAAAAGAAATTTTGCAAAATAATTGCTTTAAAATTATATCCATAGATTAAGTGGAGTCCATCGCATCAATGTTTAAAAATGGTTGTGAAACTGTTCATTGATATAAAATAATTATGGTGAAGAATTCAAGTTGATTCGATACGGTTCGGGTAGTTCAGCGGCTAGAACATTGCCCTGGTTAGGCAAAGGTCACGGGTTCAATCCCCGTCTCGAATCGAATTGTCTTTTACACTTAATTAAAAAAAAATGAGAAAATTGCTTTAAAAATTTATCCACAGATACTTAGAGAAAAGCTTCTGGGTATTTTAGGCGGCAAAATGGGGGAAAACAGCACATGCTTGCTGTATATTATTTTCTAAATCTAGTGTATTTATCTTGTTTTATGTACGGGAGTGGTAGTTTTTGTGGACATAAAAGTTGTCATAACGTGTATAGTGAAAAACAGCGATACTTATATACCTATGCACTGAAATGCGATTGTCCATCTTGCCGCGTAAAATCCACTGAAAACCTCAGTATAGCAACTACTACTATACTGGGGTGAGACTGACCTTGACTTAAGACTAGGCTTGACTAAGACCTACGTCTTAGCCGAGGACAATTTAAATAATAAGATTGATATTTAATTTATCATTGATTTATAATTGTTTTTTACTAAGATAAATGAATAACCAAAAAATTATTACAAAAAGAAGGAAATAACTTCTCAGTAAAAGACAATATCGCAAAAGAAGCACGCCTCGCTATACACAACGTAGTGCCAGTGCCAACGTTGCTTTTATAAAACCTGAGTATGTCAGAAGATGCATGAAAGTAAATTGAATGCTGTAAAGATGACTTCGAAAACTGAGCGGTGTAACATTGGCCGACCGCATACGTAACGCAGTGATACGCAATATGGCAGGTTTGAATGAAAGTGTCAGCGTTAAGCTGGAAAAGGGCGTGCACTATTCGTTTGGACACGTCCAACCAATGAGTGACTCACAATTGTTTGTTTCGGAGTTTGGGTTTGAGTTTGTTTTGAGTTTGAGTTTGTTTCCTATGTATGTATTTAGAAATATATAAGAATGTTTATCAGTTGTCTAGATACCATAAAACAAGCTTAAGGCTTAGTTTGGGCTCGATGGCGCTGTGTGAAAAGTGTCCCACAATAAGAAACCGAAACAAGTATACATGGATCTCGAAGCCTGGCAATCTGTACACTCTGACTACCCCCTTGCAGATAAAACTTGTAGATAGATATCTGGTTTAACGCTAAAACTGATATACCAGAGCAATAAATCTAAACATTAAATGAGGTGCAGGTGTCCGAGAACGTACCATAATTAATCACTGAGCACTCGACGGACAGCCCTAGAGATAGATGATGTGGATTATCTACCTCTGCCTACCTTCAAGTTAGGCCTGGATGCTTAGTATAAGTAAGCAAATGACGTATGAACTACTAGGTGACCCTCCACGACTTTGCACGTGACATACTTCGTACTATAGCACCTATTTAATCCCGTGTCGCTTATAAATTCTACAATAATGTATACAAGTTTGCCAGGTTTGTCAACATTTTTGACTACTGCTCTGCTCTCCGGGGTAGTAGCGTGAGAATATATAGCCTATAGCCTTCCTCGATAAGTGGGCTATCCAATACAAAAATATCTTTTAAAATTCGACCTGTAGTTCCTGAGATTAGCGCGTTCAAGCAAACAAACTCTTCAGCTTTATATATATTAGTCTAAAGAATAATAGAGTACAAGTTGACGCCAGCAGCTCCGCACGCGTGGTGAAGTTTTCCCGTTCTCGTTTCCCACAGGAACTTGTTCCCGGGATATAAAGTTACCTATGTGTTATTCTGATGTGTAAGCTATATTATTGTAAAGTTTCATCAAAATCCATTAGGTAGATTTTGCGTGAAAGAGTAACAAACATCCATACGTACAAACTTCCGCGTTTATAATATTAGTAGGATAGTTAAGGAAGCGAAACGGGAGCGTGATTAAAGAGATTTCATTAATTTTTCTTAATGAATACAACAACATTAAACTGAAATAAAAAAGCTGTGCTTTATTTAGATTTATTTTATAGCTTAAGATATAAAAAAAGATATCTATGTTCTATAAGAAGGTATATAAGATTTATATCGATCTTATCGCTGTATCTGTGACGGGGTAGTCAGAGAGGACAGACCGCCAAGCTTCGCGATCCATGCATAGCATACTTTAGCTGCCTGCTGATTTATCAATCGCTTCATACATGCACGTCTGGGTTAGTACTTTTGACTTTTCCGTTTTTGAGCAATCTGCTCACGTGGTCTTCATATGTAAGTCTCGGCCTACCCTGACTCCTTCTACCCTCTACTTTCGCACAAAATGTACACCATAATCTTTGTAATAAGATTGGTTGAATTTGATTTCATTAATTTTGATTTGTAACGCCACGCCAGACAACATGTCGACACAAATTGTGACGTAGTGGTCTCATACTACGCCATATTGGGCGGCAATGCTTCCCTGTAGATCTGTGCCTGTAGATCTGTGCCTGTAGATCTGTGCCTGTAGGTAGTTTATAAATAGCGTATACACATGTTTCTCAGTTCATTCTGTCGTTGTAAGTCAAGCAATAAACAATCTACGTTGACATACTTGCTGTATTATCATTTCTCTATAGTGCCCTATAACCTCGTTGTAATCGATTGATACATACACATATTGTTACGCATTTATCCCCGAATGGATAGCAAATCGGAAAGGCATACTATACGCCCTCATTTCACCGTATGCATCTTTGTCCCACGTAACAGGTGGTGAGCCCAATCTTTTTTGAAATGGACAGCTAAATGCTGTTGAGAATTTTCTACTTGGCATAACAACTGCCATGTTATTGGTAACCGAGACCAACGACACTTTAACGTACATTCTGAAGCACAGTAACACTCGTAAATGCACAAAGTGGATTTTGGCGGCATCGACAATGTTTATTGTAACATGATAGACGAGACCTGAATTAACCTTTAAAAAAAAACCCCGTCTCGTCGAACGGCAGTCGTCTCTATAATCTGTATCGAACCACATGTGTGAGCGTTTCGTTTACAAGTTTCACTCCGGAAGATTGAGCTTGCACACACCCTCCTACTCCCAATTCTAGACTATGCAGACGTCAGCTACCCAGATCTCTCCGAACGCTAGTCAGATAAGCTTGTGCGTCTTCAGAATTTTAGTATCAGATTTATATTTGGACTACGCAAATATGATCACATCACTGTTTTTCGGAAAAGACTCGAGTGGCTACCTATTCGACTTCGCCGGAATGCTCATATTCTTTTCTTGTTTTACAGTATACTGTTCAACCCTTCTACGCCTACCTATCTCAAAGGACGTTGTGAATTCCTTCATGAAACTCATTCAAAGTGCTTAAGATCATCGGAGAATCTGAGACTAAAAATGCCGTCACATTCCACAACATTTTTAGGAAAATCCTATAATGTCCTGGCCGTACGACTGTGGAATGCGCTACCATTAGATAAACGTCGCGCGAAGTCCCTTGCTATTTTTAAGGACAAGGTTAAAAACTACTTTCTGTCCTCTAACTAAGTACTTAACTTTACTTGTTTACAATTTAACTATTATCCTCGCTATCATACTAATCTCTAGTTATATATTATGTAAGTACGCCATCAACTACCTCTTTCTGTCTTTCCTGATCATCTCTTTCCATACTAAGGATGTCTGGAAGAGATCGCTTTTAGCGTTAAGACCGCCCATTGTACTCTCACTTGTAATTTTATATCCTGAATAAATACTGTATTTAATGGTGTGCAATAAAGAATAATCTATCTGTCTAATTGATGCTGGCTGTGCATAACGGAGTCTACGGCCCGTATTCCAGAACGTTTATCAATACTCAATGGACGCTTGAGAGTAGATTTTATAAGGCAAAATCTAGCCTCAAGCGTTAATTCAGCATTGAGAAACGTTCTGGAATACGGACCTACAAGTCTTACATAATACCTATACTTACACAGACAGCACACGGTAATCGGTGACCGCGACCAGCTATAGCAAAGGTTTAAGCAGTTTTTTAAAGGTGTGATCGATTGATAAATATCTAATATATAGATAGTGTTTCTGTATCTCTCCTTTGGGGAAATAGGCGTGTGATTAAATCAGACCCAGATTCAGTACCGGACAACACTTCATTACATTTTATCTCAAAGCTCCCTCTAGCGGTGAGCTAATGAAATCATGAAACATAGCTACCCGAGTGTCGCATAACATTTTATCGTTCGGATTTCGAACCGTTTAACCTCCGCGGCTCTGCGATGAACTGCAGATCATCTGTGGGATATTGAGATATGTGCTTAGTAATAAAGGCGGTAGCGATTTTTGGCTGCTAGCGATTACCGCGCACGTGTAATCTCACGGGCATCTCCTCACTGGAACCAACGGTAAAGTAGGTATGTGGGTGTGAAAAAGAGCAGAAATCACACACAGTGTAACAAGTACATTATACTGAATTCATGGTTAAACATGACCCAGTACTTAACAACAGAAGGCCGACAGAGAATGTAGTGCTGTAAAACTAAATTCATAAGATAACACATCACTACCTAATTGTATTATAGCAGCTATGTGTGTTATAAGAATATGACAAAGTAAGCTACTCCTTGCCTTGCACAATCAATAAATGGGAGGCTCCAAAAAACTATAATACAGTTTTTTTATAGGCACATATACTACGGAGGTGACTAAAAATCACACACGTCATTTAAAATAGTTACTGTATAGCCTATAGAATAAAGATTGACAACATCGTCTATATCTAGTACAGTCGCTAAGCTGACTCTATTGCCGAAATGGTCAGGGATTGGCTGCTGTTGATATTTTTCAGCCTTCAACTTGGCTTAACGACTTCCATTGTTACTGGCAACCGGGACTACAACGGGGCTTTTCAGTGCCTTCCAAAGCAAGGAATCGTTCTTATGTTGGGAAATGTTCCAAACTGTTACCTATCTATCTCAAGATCGATCGTAGCGTAACATGCATTTAATAACACAGTGACCGTTTATAGAACACCGAGCTATTAGGGTTACGGGCGCTTAGAACTATAATTACTATTTGTTCTACAGAACTATATTGGAGTGCTTAAATATGACTATGGCCGATCACGACGCCGTCTACTGAGTCCAGCTGTGTTTTCAAACCATCCAGAAACCCAATGAAACATGCACACCGAATTTCATCCAGCTATTTAGAAGTGCGACAAATACTTTGACAGATAAATTATATTTATTAAGATAAACCCTATTTTTTCCCTTATTATGGACCTATTGCGTGCATCTACCTGCAATTCCGCCACTGTCTAATATGCAATGGAGCTTTCCGTGTGTATACTATTAATAGGCACCGTTAACAATTTTGTATTGACTCGTGTGTATCTTGATTGTGTTAGTAAAATCCAAAAGTTAACATTAGCAATATAACGCTCCGTCTATCACTAAGTTGTTACACTTTCAGTTATCATGTTCACATGTCATTTATTCGATCATTTTGTGGCGCGAACACTAATGGAAAATGGCAGGAAGCTACTAAACACGCCATTTTGTTTTTAATTATGAGATACAATAAAGCTGTCAACATTGAAAAGATTACGATGACGTTACTGTATTGGGCTTGCTGTCGTGAAAATGATTTATTGTTTGGCATTATAATTCAATTCCTTCATTTCGTTTCCGCATGGCTAGTCGAAAAAACAGGGTGTACCTAGACTGTGGTGGATAAAATTTAAAAAATAATAAGCGTGCGAATCATGCGAATACTATATGATGAATGGGAGGACACTTATTGTGTATTATTGTCTTAAAATAGTGCATTAACCTTGTTTATATTTATGAATACTTCTTCCGCTTCTTCGAGATTCATCAATCGCTTCAATCGTCTGGGTGTCCGAGTATGCATGGATCGTGTAGCCTGGCGATCTGTCCTCTCTGATTACCCCGTCAGGGATGCAGCGTGAAGATAGTATAGTATAGTATAGTATGTTAATAAATGGTGAATAGAAGTAGTGTCAACGTGCTCTACGTAGTGAAAGAGTGATATGCCGCAGTAAAATGCGATTTTTTGTGTTACGCGCAATTTTCGCTAAAAGCCCCGTAACACTTTTACCACTTTACTTGGGCAAGAATGAGTTTGATTTAAGACCATGCCATATTTGACTGAGATGTAAAGCCAAAGGTATGTAATAAGAAGACTGAGTAGAAATTAGTGTCCGACCGAAACTGCTGCGAAAGTATATTATAATCAGTCAGATTTAATTTTTGTTTTAATTCACATAGGTAGCTTTAATACTTATTTATTTATGTTGTTACCTAATATCACAATATTTATAGGTGGATAGGTACTTAATATTTAAGTAATGAACAAAACAATATAAATCACATTTATCTTAACAACAAATTAACTTCTTCTATACTAAATCGTCATATTGACACTTCAAAAAAACAAAAGCTAAATTATAAACTAATCGTAATATAATATTGCAAAACGCGACGACTATATACTATGAATTTCAAGTAGGTATCTGTACCTACTTAAATGTTACTTCTTATTAATATTCATAGTTAAACAATCTTATATTATTGGTAACAAACAATAGTTTATCAACATTTTCGCCTCGCAGATTGCTCCTTCTGTCTGAATAAATTTGTCCAGCAGCACTTAATAATTGTTAAAGACTTGATTACGCACGTGGACGCGGCCAAATGTCATCGTCGCATGGATGTCATTTACCGCGCCAAACACACCCGAGCACAGCGCGGAAACTCCCGAATGCAGTTTCGGTCGTAGTCCCGAATGCAGTTTCCGAAACATAACCGAAATTCGTTTTTTTGCCGAAACTCGACCGAAACCGAACATTCGGTCGGACACTAGTAGAAATATAGAATAAATTAAAAATCACATAAAAAAGCACAAAGGCTACCTAAATAAAAATTATACCTAACTACAAATTATGGTTAAGGATGGTTTAACGATGGATAATAATATGAAGAAAGATGCGTTTTATTCATTTTAAATAGGTATCATGTTTCATAGTAAAATTTACTGCTGAAGATCTACACAATCGCTATCAATTAAAAATATTGCAACTTTTATTGTTTGATAATTCCGGGTTCGATTCCTGACTTGATTACAAGTATTATTTTAAATCTATGAACGCAGTTTTCATCAAAATCGGTGACATGGTTACATGGTTCGTCGTCGGTTCTACATTTATCGTTCGCCGATGAACGGTTTGTCAAAAACACCCTTCGCCCGTTTCGCCATATTACAGTTCACCGATGAGCTGTTGACCAAAAACACTCTTCGCCTGTCGTCGGTTCGCCATATTACAGTTCACCGATGATTTGTTGGCCGAAAACACCCCTCGCCCGTAGACTGTTATAACTGAACGATAATTTGTAAAACCGACGACGGACGAAAGGTTGTTTCGATTCTATACTCTTTTAAATGGGCCACTCTGTATACTTGACTGACCTAGGTAAGAGTACCTGACTATGTATTTAAAATAGTTTATAAAACTAATGATAACTCGTGCGATGGTTATTTTGTTATCCTGTTAGTGCAGCCCAAGTTTTTTTTATACCACTGTGGTAGCAGACCCTGTTAAAAAGCCGTCGCGCTGCCGACCGAGTAAAAACTGTCTAAGACACCTTTTGAAGAACCTCATACTATGGACGTTACGCTCACCTCACACAATATAAGCGTACGCGGAATAAACTGTTGGACCTAACCGTATGCGAGCGTTCCAGATGCAAAGTGTCAAACCACATTGCTCCAAGGTGCAGAATGATGAGAGTTAGATTATTCGGATTCGGAACAAATTGTATGTCTGTGATTTTTCCTATGTAGATATAAATTATGTACCTTCTACCTGAACACCCAATATATATTGTCACGCCTTTATCCCCGAATGGGTACGCAGAGGAATACTATACGCCCACAATTCACCGTATGCATTTTTGTTCCACATAATAGGTGGTGAGTCCATTGCCGTGTTGAAAAGACAGACGCAGGTTGAGGCGACCTACTGTTTGAAAATTTTATACCCTTAAGTTGACTTAACAACTGTCATGTTTCTGGGTACCGGGACCAGTTGTTCGTACCTTCCGAAACACTGACTTAAATATACTTACCAACGTGTAAAAATACCTTTAATGGAAACCGGTTATGAAACCTCGGTTTCCGTGACGTTCGAAAGGGTTTATAAAATATATTGCAGGAGGTAGTTCCAAGTTCCTTACAGGCAAGACGAATACATTTTCATTCATTACATTTCATCTAAAATAGGGTCACCCTTAGGACAGGGTTAAGTGAGTCTAATGTGTGATGGAGAGTAAACACAATCCCATGTCACGAACAAAAGCTTAAGTAAGAAAATCGTACCTACCTACTTGTTCTAATTTGTTGTGTTCTCGACAGTACAGTACTGTATGAATGAAATGAATGAAATATCTTTATTCATGTTGGTCACAAAGTAACACTTGCGAGTTCGAATCGAAGTACTAAACTACGAGGGATTGGCGCCAACTCTCGAGCATGACGCGTATTGCTATATATTATTTTCCAATATTAGTGTAAAATTAACAATGGTGGATTATCTTAATAATCTTAATCTTAATAATATTATAAACGTGAAAGTTTGTGTGGATGTTTGTTACTCTTTCACGTAAAAGCTACTGAATAGATTTTAATTAAACTTTACAATAAAATAGCTTATACATCAGAATAACACATAGGCTACTTTTTATCCCGGGAACAAGTTTCTGTGGGAAACGGGAACGGGAAAAGCGGGCGTCAAGTAGTTATACATAAAGTGTTCGAAAAGTGCATGAATGAAGGAAAATTATATGTTGCAGCGCTCAGCGGTGTTACTGGGGCAAGGACACAGGCCCTATGACTAAACTTAACATCGACAAAGGACTGGACATGACTAAGGGCCGTATTCCAGAACGTTTATCAATAGGTACTCAAAAAACACTTGAGAGTAGTATTTATAGAGCAAAAACTAGCCTCAAGCGTCGATTGAGTATTGAGAAAAGTTCAGGAATACGGCCCTTAATCTAAATAGGTACTAAGAATATTAATAAGTATAATGTACTAAGGACCGAATAGCTGTATAAACTGAGGTTGCTTTGCTTGCCCAAGATGGGCGAAGATAAATAACAATTAAAAAACTACGTTTTATTTCTATTTAGCAAAAAGATGCAGTAAAATAAAATATTCATTCAAACATGGAATTATTTTTTGTTTTGCCATCATGATTAAAAATGATTACTAAAATTATTTTTATTACATGCTAGTTTCATATAAAAATCACCGAAATAATGTCCATTCCCATTCCAAGGGACTACTAAACGTAACCATGACAATTTGTTACAGCTGGGTTTATAACCTAAAACTGAAACATAAACATTGATTACAGAAGTTAGTATTATTAATAAAACCCACATAAAATGCGATATTTATCTCGAATATTTCAACCAGTTATCACAATACCAAAAAACGCTAAAATAAAAAACACCGAAATTACCTGTAAGAGTCAAAAAGTGAGTTAACTTATACTTGTTCCGTGGTTCCTTACAGTTTCAATATGAAAATGTGTAGTTAGTTATATTATGAGAGTGCCATATGAGGGCCGAGAGAAGTATTAGATCTGTCTAGATAAACATTAGTAGGAGTAGCACTCAGTCAGTACACACATAGCACATGCAAATACGGCCAGTGGTGCAACTCTGTCAAAACATCGAGAAATAAAATACACTTTAATATTTTATCCTAATATAGAGCTGCGCAAAAACCCGTTCAATATAATAGTATATGTTCATCGCATGTTAGTTTAAAACACATTTACAAATACAATCTGCAAATATGGTACATCTGTTACACTGTTCTAATGTATTATTGTTCTCAGTTGCTTTTAGAATGTGGTCTAATACGCCCCACAAGTGCAGGTCTCTTCACAATACTTCCACTTGCTCGCAGAGCGCTTGACAAACTTGAGAATCAAATAAGACTATGCCTCGAAGATGTGGGAGCACAACGGATATCTTTACCTTGTTTAACAGCATCGTCATTATGGGAACGAACCGGCAGACTGCAGGCTGTGGGACCAGAACTGATGAAGATGAGAGATAGACATGAAAAGGAATTCTTGTTGGCACCAGTTAGTATTTTTTAATGCTAAATAAGTAAGCTTATTGTCCTACTTACAATGCTCCCGCTTGGCTTAAGGAGATTCATGATAATGTTCTTAGGTCAAAGGTCAATGTGGTCGTCTGGTAGACGAGTTAGTTATCTTTTCCACACACACTGAAAGAAGCCTCTCTTGTAGAGGGGAAAAGCAAGTGTGCTGGTATAGCTCTGCCAACTCCATTTGTAAAACTTTCGTTAAGACCTTACTGAAAGCAACCCTTGACATTGTACTTAGACCGATTATGATTTATTTGATACTTCCTGCAATATTTTGAAGGTAAGGCAGTCAACTACTAAATATTGTTTATGATTAACTTAACTTTTTTATTTCATACCCCTGAGGTGGCAGACAAGCATACGGCCCACCTGGTGGAAAGTGGTCAGCGTAGCCTCTGGATGTTTGCAACATCAGAGGTGCAGCACTCGCACTTTAAAAACCTTCTAAGACCCATTTTGAAGAACCCCATACTGTAGACATTCAGGAAAACCCAGGCAGGGAGTTCATTCCACAATCTAAGCATGCGCAGAATAAAGACTCTTTTGGACCTAACCATATGTGAGTGCTCCGGACCCAAAGTGTGAGGGTGAGAACCCTGTCTATGGCAAGTGGTGCGATGGTAGGAGGTAGCCGTGGACATCATATCAAGCCTCACATTACTTTACTATTCAGGCCAAACAAGTTGGCAGGTGTAAATACCTCCAAGTAGGCTTGCACTGACATGTTTAGGAGGTACAATCATTAATTATGATAGACCAATCTATTTTATGGGATACCATAACCAAGTATATTCTAGACAATATTAATATAAATAATGGTTTTACTGTCTTACTAGTTCCTGGTAATGAATTAATTAACAAATATATGAATGAAAGGATGAAAGTTTTTATTGTAATAATTTGTATGATGAAACATGTATTACAGAAAGAGTATGACATAGTCTACCACTAGCACATACCTTCTGCATTTTTAATAGTCACTACGCTACTATACTCTGTTTCAGACCCATGAAGAGGCACTAGCGGACCTATTAGCAGACACCGGCCCCTTATCTTACAAACAACTTCCATTACTACTGTATCAGGTATGAGGAGTCATGGATTTTTAGTTAATAGTTAACTCAGTATGGGGTTTAAAGGGGCACCAACAGGGGGTAGTCAACATCACCTGGAAACTGGATCCAGGGACCTGGGATCTGTACGTCTTCTAGATGTTTGGAACCCAAAAAGCAATATAATGAATATAGAACCATTCCCTTTATTGAAGTCTGTTTCAACCTATACATCTAGTAAAATAAGTGACTTAGCGAGTTTTTTTTTACATGTCGCACGTCAAAATGGCGTCGCCCGCCTGATGGTAAGCAAAGACGACGACCTGTGATTGGGGCCGTTATCTCAACCCGCATGTATGCCTTTTTACGCTTCTCTTAAAGCACCCAGGATTGTAAGAGGAGGGAAACACGTGCGCTGGCAGACAGCTCCATGTTTTTGTGGTGCGATATATGAAAGATCTACGGAATCTTTCGGTTCTAGGCACGATGGTGTCCACAGTGTAAGGATGACATCTTTGCCCCGCCCGTGTTGTTCGGGAACAGAACGGAGGGTGGGACCAATTGGAAGAGCTGTTCAGAACTCACCATCGTAGATGCGGTAAAATGCAGCTAAGTTGGCAACCGTTCTGCGCATCTCCAACGGTTCAAGACTGCCAGTAGCCTCTGGACAGTCTAGTTGCCTTTTACCACCAAAATATTTTTAACTTTCTTATCAGTCACGCCTTTCTTCCCGAAGGTGTGTGCTTACTGAAATCGCACAATTCATTGTAAAATAACCATTTTTGTCCCACGTAACAGGTGGTTAGCCGAATTAAGAAACATACAGACTCACAAACTTTCAGCTTTATAATATAGTATAAGGAAATTATTTCAGATAAGCAACAAATACAGGGACGAACATCGCCCCAAGCATGGCCTACTGAGGGCCAGAGAGTTCTCCATGCTGGATGCTTATGGGGCCCACGAGTCCATGGACTGTGCTTTGAAAGTTTATGACACCGTCACGGAGGCCTATACAAGACTCTTTGAAAGACTGCGGTTGCCTGTGCATAGAGGTGAGATAATTTACGTTTTTTCAATCGCCTTATCCCCGAAAGGTTAGGCAGAGCCATACTATACGCCCACATTTCATCGTAAGCATTTTTGTCCCACGTAATAGCTGGTGAGCCCATTGCCTTGTTGAAATGGATAAGTTTCTGGCATTTTTTCTGGTTCATAAGGTCTTGAACGTAACATGTCATCCGTAGCACGAAAACATTCTGTAATTAATGAATGAAGTAGATAGTGACTTCGTGACGTCATATTTTGGGCACCATCTGAAAACCAGCGCAACAGGTCATCATCAATGATATGCGGCACTATGCTGAGATGGTGACCCTTTCAAAATCCACACAACTGTACAAAATGTGTCACCTGTGTTTGGTTAAATAATTGAGTATAATTACTGTATTCTGTTGTGCAGATGTATGAATAAATTTTTCTTTCTTCTTCATGCAAGACCAGATAGCGAAAGAATTAAGATGAAGGTGGTGTAAGAGTGCTATTAGTGAAAAGCAATATATGAAAAAGTCTGCATATGAGAGTTCTCGTACTAAAGAATGACACACAACCGCCCAACATGAGCCACTGGGCCGTGGTGATCAACTTACCTGATCCGATCTTCTCCTTGACCTTCCGCTGTGTATAATATGTATGTATTTAGAAATATATAAGTATGTTTTTCAGGCGTCTAGATCCCATAACACAAGCTTATATTGCTAGCTTGGAACCCGCAACGAAATTAATCAGAAGATAATGTAAGGAAGCAGGAAAAGAAAGTAATGCCTCTTCCTTCCTTTGAAAAGCGTGACCTGGAAAGCAACTAGGTGTAAATCCTATAGAAATAGGGAGGCACCACGGTAATAGTAGGTATATTATGGGTCCTATGTGAGCTATGTTTGATTCCAGTAATATGTATGGCAGAAACGTTTAAAAGCACGAAAATTCACCCTCGATGCCACGAGATCCGCATAGTAAACTACTCACGATGTTACTTGTAAACAATTAAGCATATTATATCCTATTATATGTCTGTGGTTTATCATGAGTTTTGTATGACAGGGACATTTGGCGGGAAGAGTGACAAGTGCGGACGCTTGCTTTATATTATTTTCTAAAACTAGTGCATTTATCTTGTTTTATGTGCGGGAGTGGTGGTTTCTTGAACATAAAAGTTGTGTTAACGTGCTATAGTGAAAGACAATGATATATATGCAGTGAAATGCTATTTTCTCTCTTGCCGCGAAACATCCACTGACAACCTTAGTATAAGAATCACCATTATACTGAGGGCAAGGACCAGGACGTAGCCTGAGGACACGACATCGACTGGACAGGACTAATTAGAAGATAAGATTGAAGAAATATGATATAAATAATAAGATTTGGCTAAAAGGTCTTAGAAACCAGGCCATTTAATTATTATTAAAAAAAAATTGTTGACAGTATCAGCGCCGTCGGGTGACATGGGGGGATCATTGTCCCACGAGTGGCAAGTGCCTGCCAGTGCGGGGGAAGACCAACTCGCTGTCTGTGACAACTGTCAACTCGCCACGTTAGACAGCTGCGACAAGTGTCACAAGTGTGGACAGAAGATGCTGACGACTGCCAGTATTGAGGTAGGGACTTTCTTCTTAACTGACATTTTGTTTTTGCAGTTTTTGAAGTGAAATCTTCTTTTAGCGCAGTACGCATATTTTAGATAAGATAAAATCTCTGGATTCGCGACACCGTGACAGTCGGTCATCTTGAACCTTTAACCCAAATTCTAATCCAGCCAGTGTTATTGAGCAGTGTGCTACTACAGGTAGCACACAGCACATTCGTACTGGGCGACAAGTACAGCGCGCCGCTCCACGCAAAGTCTAGTCCAACCAGTGTTATTGAGCTGTGTGCTACTACAGGTGGGACACACATTCGTACTGGGCGACAAGTACAGCGCGCCGCTCCACGCAAAGTCTAGTCCAACCAGTGTTATTGAGCTGTGTGCTACTACAGGTGGGACACACATTCGTACTGGGCGACAAGTACAGCGCGCCGCTCCACGCAAAGTCTAGTCCAACCAGTGTTATTGAGCTGTGTGCTACTACAGGTGGGACACACATTCGTACTGGGCGACAAGTACAGCGCGCCGCTCCACGCGCACGTGGTCCCCTCGGCGGGAGCCGCGCGGCCCCTGCTCATGTCGTGCTACGGGATCGGCATCACCAGGTAACTCACTAATACACCCCCCAACATTAGCTACATATGCACCCCACAACATTAGCTACATATGCACCTCACATTATTAGCTACAAATGCACCTCACACCATTAGCTACATATGCACCCCCCAACATTAGCTACATATGCACCCCCCAACATTAGCTACATATGTACCTCACATTATTAGCTACAAATGCACCTCACACCATTAGCTACATATGCACCCCCCAACATTAGCTTCATATGCACCCCACAACATTAGCTACATATGCACCTCACATTATTAGCTACAAATGCACCTCACACCATTAGCTACGTATACACCCCCCAACATTAGCTACATATGCACCCCCCAACATTAGCTACATATGCACCTCACATTATTAGCTACAAATTCACCTCACATAATTAGCTACAAATGCACCTCACACCATTAGCTACATATGCACCCCCCAACATTAGCTACATATGCACCCCCCAACATTAGCTACATATGCACCCCCCAACATTAGCTACATATGCACCCCCCAACATTAGCTACATATACACCTCACATTATTAGCTACAAATTCACCTCACATAATTAGCTACAAATGCACCTCACACCATTAGCTACATATGCATTTCACACAATTAGCTAGATATGCACCTCACACAATTAGCCACAATTACACCCCACACAATTAGCTACAAATGCACCCTACACCATTAGCTACAATCTGTCAGGTTAATAACATACATACATATTGCCACATCTTTTTTTATACCACTGAAGTGGCAGCCAAGCATACGGCCCCCCCGATGGAAAGTGATCACCGTAGCCTATGGACGTAGCCTTTATCAACGAACGGGGTAGGCAGGGGCATACTATACGCCCACATTTTTGGCCCACGTAACAGGTGGTGAGGCCATTGCCGTGTTGAGAATGGACAGGTGCAGGTAGTGGCGACCTGCTGTTGAAATTTTTCAAGCCGGCCATAAGACCTTCAAGGGCTTAACGACTGCCATGTTGCTGAGAACCGAGACCAACGGACTAACGTGCCTTCCGACGGAAATGCATAAACAGTGACTCATCCATGACCAGTCAAAGCCAAAAGTTGCTTAACGCAGTGATCGTTTAGAATATTGAGTTGGTGGGGCTAAGAGCTCTTCTATATTCTTTTGTCGTAGATTTTATTAAAAAAATGTCCTGCGATCTCGGAATATATTTTTCACATATTATTGATCAATATAAAACAGAAATACTTATAAATCCTTCATTATTTTTCATTTTGAAGTCATCAGTAGTGATCAGTAATCTTATCCCTCGGTTTTTGATATTTTATAACACATTTTAGCTTGTTTACACCAGAGGGCGCTGTGTAAAGTTGTATATATCGCAGTCATCTGGTTGAATCTGCTATTTGATTGAATGACTAGCGCGTTCATAGAATGACGACATTTAATTGTATGACTAAAGGACAACTCGTCAAGTTGTTTAATGTAACCTTCAACGTCTTGACTAAACGTCATTTAGCATAGTCGTTGTATGGGATATAGCCAATGTTTGGTTAGGGTTTTGTTATTCAAGGCCTCGATACTATCGATATTTATTACTCATACTGTGCTTGCTCTGCCGACTCTGAACCTTTAAGCTTTTCGTCGCTCGAGGGTGCACATCTTGCAAACTTAGGCTAGGTTAGGTTAAGTTAGAACAGTGACCATTAACGCCATATCCACTCTGTGTTTGTTGGCATCATTTCGATTTGATTCTTTTTGGGAAATTTCAGTCACCTGACTGATTTTACGTCCACTCTGTTCAAAGGGTTATGTTACTATCCGCCAATTAGTTGGACGTTGAGTGACGCTTGTTCAATCAACGTTCGGCCTAGTCATTCAATTGAATGAACGCGCTAGTAATTCAATCAAATAGCAGATTCAAACAGATGACGGCGACATATATATTGATTGTGTCAGGTTGCTAGCGGCGAGTCTGGAAGCGCTATCAAGTGAGAAATGTCTGCGATGGCCGAAGCTCATTGCTCCATACAGCGTCTGTGTCATAGGACCAAAGGTCAGTAAACTTTCCCTTAGGGGATAGGTCCTACCATTACATGCAAATTAACCATCTACCTTCACGCTGACGACGGTGTAGTCAGAAAGGACAGATTACCAGGCTTCACGATCCTTAAATACGTCTTTCTTCTTCTTCTCCTTCTTCTTGCAGATTATAAACTCATTATTATAAAATGTGTTCAAATATAATATTAATTAAAAATTAAAAAAAAAACCCCGACTCAAAATCTTTAGTTCCCTTTAAAAAGTATAAAATAATAAAATTAACTCAATCTTAAAGTTAGGTAGTTTAAAAGTACATAAGTATGTATTAAACATTCTAAAAAAAATACGTTGGGGGACCGATCTTAATTATTTAAAATCTACAATTTTTTTGTCATTAGTATCACATGCCTATGTTGCTTAGGTTAGATTATTTGTAATTAAATTGTAAGTTTTGGGTCGGTCCCCCAATTTTTATTATTTTTTACTTTTTAAAGGTAACTTAGGTTTTTGAGTCGGGATTATTTTTTTATTTAATACTTTTTATAGGTACATACTTATTAAAATGTAGATTTTGTCAAGTTATACATAGCTTCTTTTTGAAAATTCAACATATATTTGCAGACATTGTTTATTTTTCCCCACTTTTACCCCAGAGCTTTTTCACAGCTCAACCGATTCTCATTGAACATATTATTTTGTAATGTGCACGTGATGCCTTTCATTTGAGACCTCACTTGAGGATATTTTGCAGACATTCAGTTATTCTTCCCCACAACTTTTAAACGGCTCAACAGATTTTCATCGAACATGTCTAACAACACTCGCACATAAGTCACCTTTGATACATAAAAAAACTACATTTAAATCGCTTCATCTGTTCGGGAGCTATGTTGCCACAGACAGACACGTCACACTTATACCATCGTCTGGGCTTAAAAATACAATAAAAGTTGCCACATGACAATGTCATTGTCAAACTAGTCCATCCCGCATAGCTTCCTTCAAAAATATTTTTCCAGTTTTAAATTTTATTTCGTCCCTCTACTTTCGCACAATATATATTTTCATAAATTTTTATTAAAGTGGAAAAAGACAATTTGATTCGAGACAGGGATTGAACCTGTGACCTTTGCCAAATTGTCCATCCACGATCTATCCACTTTAATAAAAATTTATGAGAAATTTAGCAAATAATTGCTTTAAAAATTTATCAATATACTGAGTGGAGTCCATTGCATCAATGTTTAAAAATAGTTGTAACACTGTTCATTGGTATCGAGTTGTTCATTAGCTCGATAGATGGCTCTGGTCATACTCTTAAAATGACGATAAAAATAAGGTGGAGAATTTCAACTTGATTCGATACGGTTCAGGTAGTTCAGGTTTGCCCTGGTTAGGCAAAGGTCACAGGTTCAATCCCTGTCTCGAATCAAATTGTCTTTTTCCACTATAATAAAAATTTATGAGAAATTTAGCAAATAATTGCTTTAAAAATTTTTTTAATATATATTTTTTCGTTAATCGTTGTTTAACGCTACAATTAAACACAATTTGTTTGGAAATTATAGATAGCATCTTTCCAGGACCACTATTTGGGACTAGATGATGCAGCTTCGCCCGTAACATACTTAGAATTCCCGTGCGACTATTTAATCCCGCCGATTTTATTTATAACACTGAGATGGCAGACAAGCATACGGCCCACCTGATGGAAAGTGGTCACCGTAGCCTATAGACGTTTGCAAACACCAGAGGTGCAGCACTCGCGCTGCCGACCCCTTATAAACCTTCTAAGACCTCTTTTGAAGTACCCCATACTGTAGACGTTCAGGAAAACCCAGGCAGGTTTTCGTTTCTAATTTCTACAATAATGCATAAAAATTTACCCGATTTGTCGACATTTATGATTACTGCTCTACCCTTTAGGGTAGTAGCGCGATGATATAAAGCCTATAGCCTTTCTCGATAAATGGGCTGTACAAAGCAGAAAGAATTTTTCAAATTCAACCAGTATTTCCAGAGATTATCGCGTTCAATCAAACAAACATACAAACATGCAAACAAACAAACAAACTCTTGCGTTATATATGTTTGTATAGATATGATTTTTTCTTTCTACCACAGGAAGGCTCCAAGGAATGGGAGTCCCATGGTTGGGACGCCATCTGTCTATTGTGCGACACCATATCTGAATCGACTCAGTACAAACACGACCTGGTGGTGGACGACCGACACCACCTCACCATTGGAAAACGGCTCATGATGGCCGACAGGTGAGATCATTTCTTAAATTTAAACATACATACGTACATATTGTCACGCGTTTATTCCCGTAGGCAGAGGCATACTATACGCCTCAATTTCACTGTAAGCCCATCGCCGTGTTGATAATGGACAGGCGCAGGTTGTGGCTACCTTCTATTGAAAATATTCAAGCCATTAGGCCTTCAACCAGGCTTCACCGTGTTTTGTTAAGTTCGTTTTGATATATAAACTTGTTTCAATTATTTTATATTAAACATGTGACAGAATTTATGACCTGACTAGGTATATTTCTAAATACATGCATATTATACACTAGGCTTTTATTTTGAGCTTTCCTTCTATTCATTGCCATAACCTAGACAGTTAGTCGCAGGTGAACCACGCGCTAGTGACGCTGGCTATTGCTCTGAAGAAGATCTAATACAAAATATGTGGTCACCAGAATGGGATATCCATACATCGTGGTATGCGGCAAGTCCACGCTGGAGTCTCCGCCGAAATACGAAGTGTACTCCTCAAACTCTGTCAGTACCACCAGCGTCCAGCTATTGACGTTAGAAGAGCTGATAGATTATGTAAAAAATGATGAAATTGTAAAAGAAAAAATAAAAACTAATGCGTAAATACTGGTGTTTTCTTTCTTGACCCTCTATACTAGTTCAAAAAATGATAAATGTTTAATAAAATGAAAAGAATAAATTCGATTCGAGACGGGGATTGAACCCGTGACCTTTGCCTAACCAGGGCAATGTTCCAGCCACTAAACTACCCGAACCGAAATTCTTCACCATATTTTAATCGTAATTTAAGAGTATGATTATGATATGTCTATTTTACTTTATTAAAAAAACTATGTGGAATTTTTCATAATAATTGCTTTAAAAAATTATCAAAAAATGATCGTTCTTATTACTTTTTTATGGCCTGGTTACGAAATAATAAAATAAAAACAAAAATCTACTAAGACCTTTTAGCCAAATCTTATGTCTTTTTATTATCTAATATCTTTTTAGGGTTCTCAAAGGAAAAACCGATACCCTTATAGGATCACTTTGTTCTTCGTCCGTCCATATGTCTGTCTGTCAAGACCATTTTTCTCAGGAACACGTGGAGGTATCAAGCTGAAATTTATATCAAATACTCAGGTCTACTGTCCCTTGGAGCTGTAAAAAAATCAAACTTCTAAGTCAACGCAATCAAAAGATACAGCCGTTTATGCCACAAATGTTCGACACTAGCAAGGGAATCATAACCTACAGGGTACTTTCCGTGAAGCTACGTCTTATATCAAGGCAAAGGAAAAATTCCAAAAAATAAAAAGTTGAAAATTAAGGGGTACATAGATTGTATCACCAATTAACACATACCTCTGAGTTGTATGCTCGTTATACAATTCGGAGATCTAGCATAATTGGATATTACTTACAATAAAGTACATTTTTTTTACGGAAAGGTCTTATTTTAAAGAAAGTCTAAGTCTTTCCCACAGAACATATAGTAATACCTATTATTGAACATATAATAATATATATTACAGAACATATAGTAATACCTATTATTGAACATATAATAATATATATTACAGAACATATAATAATACCTATTATTATATGTACTGTGGTCTTTCCCCAGTAAAGTAGTAAAAGCGTCATTGAAGTTTTCAATGGAATTCGTACATCGAGAAATAGCGTTAATAAAAAACATAACTATCTTCACGCTGTATCCCTGACGGGGTAGTCATAGAGGACAGATCGCCAGGCTTCGAGATCCATGCATACTTCTTTCGCTTCTTGCAGTTTCGTTAATCGCTTCATATATGCACGTCTGGGTATCCGAGTACTTTTGACTTTTCTGTTTTTAAGCAATCTGCTTACATGGTCTTCATTTGTAAGTCTCGGCCTACCCTGACTCCTTCTAACCTCTACTTTCGCACAATTTATATTCATCGTCAATCGTTCCTCACTCATTCGTTGGACGTGTCCAAACCAACGGAGCACGCCCTTTTCCAACTTAACGCTGACTTTCATTCAAACCTGCCATATTGTACCGTACCCACAGGGCTAATTATTACTGAGGCTCCGCTGTCCGTTTGTAACCAGGCTGCAGGCGCTGATCCAACCCCTATTAAAAGGTAGTGGGCTCAGCCACCCGAATATCAGCGGAAACCCTTTCGATCGCATAAGTAGGTCACTTGTGACCATAACGCGCGAGCCGAGCGAGCGTGCTGCGGCAGCGGCCGGCGATGCGCCAGAACTGAATCGTTTGTTTAAATCTACCTACTTCTTTTGTACTTTATTTATATATTCTATATATAAGGATTGACATTTTTAAATTCAGTATGACTATTGACATTTATAATCGGTGGGCATTTCAATCACAGACAGTTCAAGCTTAGATATAAAAATATGTACTCGTTAACATTATGGTATTCTATATGTATGACTTGTAATCTTTATGCGAGAGTGAGTGAGATGCCAATAGATGTTATGATTAGTAATCGTTATTGTAAAAAAATTATGCGTAAACATTTTATCCGGGTATATCATTATTATAAAGAAGTTATGGGAAAATAAAGTATGCCACATTGATTTATTCTGTTTGAAAGTTATGCGAAACGAAGAGTATGCCAAAAAACGTTATGCAGTTTTAATTTATGCCTCAAAAATTTATGCAACCCAATACGGACCCATATCAGCCACCTACGAGTCGACATGAACTCGCTCATTATCGATATAATGCATTCCTACAATATCCCAAAGTAGAACTTTTTAAAAAGGTGTAACCTATGCTAGCAGCATAAATTTGAGCGAAGCGTTAAATCAAACTAAGTATTTTCCCATAGACAACATGATTTTTGCGGATAACTTTTTTATTAGATCGAATTATAAAATTCGGGCTTCGTCACAACCTGCATAATTTGAATAGATTACCGTAGCAGAAAAAAATCCGAAAACGGATAAGAAATGGCGAAGTTCTGCCCAGTACTACAAGCTCATTTTAATTCAAATATGCTACTACATAAAGAGCAGTATGGGTTCACAAGGGGTCGTTCTACCATTCATGCAAGTGTGACACTTCTGAATCATATATATGACGCCTGGGAGAATAGACAAGATGCTATTGGTGTATTCTGCGATCTCTCCAAAGCATTTGATTGCGTTGAACATAAAACACTATTGCGAAAACTCTTTTATTATGGTATCAAAGACTCTGCACTGGATCTTGTTGCCTCCTACTTAAATGATCGGATACAACATGTTGATGTTAATGAAATTCGCTCCTCTGGAGCATCTGTAGCTATGGGCGTACCGCAGGGATCAATTCTAGGTCCGTTTCTATTTTTAATTTATATTAACGATCTGCCATTCTATATACAGAACTTGTGCGACATTGTTCTATTTGCTGATGATACGTCACTTATTTTTAAAGTAGATCGTACGCTTACTGATTTTAACGGCGTTAATAGTTCACTTGCCCAAGCTGTAGATTGGTTTACGACCAATAATTTGCTACTAAACGCTAAGAAGACAAAATGTATCAGATTTAGCATGCCTAATGTCAGGAATTGCGGTACAAATATAACATTGAACGGTGATACCCTTAATATTGTAGAATCAACTGTATTTTTGGGGATCACTTTAGATAGCAAACTGCAGTGGAACGCCCAAATAACGTGTCTTGCAGGTAAACTCAGCTCGGCAGCCTTTGCCGTTAGTAAAGTCAGGCAGCTCACTGATGTAGAAACTGCCAGGCTAGTATACTTTAGTTATTTTCATAGTGTCATGTCTTACGGCATTTTGCTGTGGGGTAAAGCAGCTGATCTACAAGTAATTTTTGTACTCCAGAAGAGAGCTATACGTGCAATATATAAATTGAGTGCTAGAGTGTCTCTTAGAGAGAAATTTAAAGAAATTGGCATTTTAACGGTTGCATCACAGTATATATTTGCAAATATCATGTTAGTTAAACAGAACATACATTTATACAATAGACACAGTGACATACATTCGATAAATACTAGAAATAAGCATAAATTAATTGGAACGCATCATCGTTTACAAAAGGTTCACGACTCTTTTGCAGGAATTGGCGTGCGCCTATATAATAAAATTCCTTTAGACATTATGAACCTGCCGTTACATAAATTTAAGGCGGAAATTAAGACGCACCTCTTGAAAAGGGCTTATTACACAATTAATGATTATTTGAATTATAAAAATAAATGGAAATGAGTTGCTTGCTCTTCGCTCGAGCTATTTAGGATTCGAATGAATCTTGTGTTATATTATCTACTTGTCTTGAATCTGCATATATATGTTGTATTTTTCTTTTACATTATTTTTATATTTACGTTCTCCAGTATAAATAATTTGAAACGCCAGGCAACTAAAGGTATGGCTGCGTTTAGTCCCGGTAATAACTAATATACATAATTATATGTAATTTGACTTTGTTATTGTGTGAGCACTATGTAGACTTATTTATAATTTTGAAATTGACATGATAGTTGCTGTGTAGTTTTTGGGTATGTCATGCTCGCCTAAGTGTCCTGGCAGTGGTGGCGTATGTATCGGGTCGCCTTGTTCCCTACAATACGGTTGAATAGGGCGATGGCTGATATATGCGTCATACCCGTGAACGGGTGCCGTATGTTGGGACTGGTCAACTCATAGCTGTTATAGCAATTGTTACAAATAATATTATTTAATTTTAAGGCAAACTAAGTTTAGTCGACTGTTCTCACATAAATTCAAAGGAACTATGTAAGTGTAATTTTAATGAACACAACATTTATTTTGTTTTTTTTTTGTATAAAATCTTTACTGTATAATTGGTCAAATATCATGTTAATCAAACTGTGTCATATGGCGGTTAGAAAAGAGTGGCCATGAGTTTTATTGCCAGGTTCTTCCTCAGGCTCTACCTATTGCTTTGCGAATCTGGCAGTAAATGTAAATGTAGAAGCAGTAATCTTGACGTTCATAAGTGTTACCTTGTGACCTACATGAATAAAGATTTTTGATTTTGATTTTTGATTTTGAGTGTTACAAACGGCATTAAAGTCGCTCCATTTCGCTTCGCTCAATAAATCTTTTATCAGTTATCTGGTTATCATAGTACAAGCTCTGCTTAGTTTGGAATCAGATGGCGATGTGTGAGTTTCCCAATGATATTTATTATTTTTATTTATTTATTTAATTGTTAACGGTAACAGATAGACGCTTGAAATATGATGTTTTTATTGTCTTTTTCTATAATATTCACAGTATATTTAGTTTTATATTCACTTTGAAAATGAATATATAAATAAAAAAAAATATTTAAAGGGGCTACCACATAACCAATGTGATATTTTTTGCAGTTAATATTAGATAATGGTACGGAACCCTTCGTGCGCTAGTCCGACTCTCTCTTTTAATTAACTAAAGATAAAAGTAGCTAAAATAATCTATTCTAGTACTTTATAAGTAAGAAGCGCTCGCGGCCCCGCTGACTTAGTGTTCTGTAAACGATCACTGCGAAGCAACATTCGCTATAGGTGGTCCTTGGATGGTTGACCACTTTGTAGAATTTACATTTGCGAGCGTTTCTGTGCTTCGGAAGGCACATTAAGCAGTTGGTCCCGGTTGCCAGTAACATGGCAGTCGTTAAGTCAAATTGAAGGCCTTATGGGCGGCTTAAAAGAAATCTACAGTAGGTAGCCACAACCTGCGTCTGCCTATTTCAACATGTCAATGGGCTCAACACCTATTACGTGGGACAAAAATGCATACGGTGAAATGTGGACGTATAGTATGCCTCTGACTACCCCTTCGGGGATAAAGGCGTGACAATATGTATAAGTAAGAATAATATTGGACGGTTATTTATTTTACAGTTCATTCACTTTTGTCGGATAAAGGATGACAATTCAATTTAGCAGAGTTATAAGTGTTTAAAACGTAAGGCCGGTTACACAGATGCGTTTTTCAGTATATATCAAAAATCGACTTCAGTCAACTCGGTTTAAAAATCAAACACGTTTTCAACATCAGGCAACCACAACCTGCGTCTGTCTATTTCAACACGGCAATGGGCCCACTACCTATTATGTGGGACAGGAATACACATGGTGAAAAGTGGGTGTATAGTATGCCTCTGCCACCTCTTCGGGGATAAGGCGTAATAGAAAAAAGAACATACAATTTCAATCGAGTTTCAAAATGGTAATTTAGCTAAAGCTTAAATTGACTATTTTGTAATTCCACGTGTAAGAATTATTATGCCACTGGGACTAAATGCGAATCCAAACGCGAATGGGACCGCACCGCTCGACACCCCAAGCCGCTCACACCGGTGTTGCCTCCTGTCGCCTTACAGGCTTATCATGCCTATGGCGATTGTATAGGGGGCCCATCTAGTGAGTTGGCGTTGGCGTTTTTGATAATCAGATATTAAAATGGCAGACGCCGCCTTCATCCATAGTTATAATCACCTAGTTCATCAAACCCCCAACCCAATAGCCCATTTCTTAGTTAGCATATTTTACAATAGTTTAACTCCCATTGGAGGTGGTCCATTATCGTTCTTCTACATAAGGCGGGCGTGGACTGTCTGCAGTGGGGGTCCCATTTCCTTTTAGATTAAAATTCTCAAAGGGCCTCTGCGTGTTGGACCAGTATGTCCCCATGTACGCCTACCAAAAGCCCGGGTATCTTAATAAAAAAAAGAAGATACCCGTGAAAAGAAGAAACATAATAATAATATATTTATTTGCATTATACAGGTTAAAAGTAGGATCTTACAATTAAATTTGGATCACTGTATACTACCTTTTAAGGTGTGCAAATTATTTTTTAAATATGTCTATAATTCAAACTAATATTCAATATGTTATAAAAATCAAAGTCAATTAAAATTATCTTAGCAATCAAAATATAACTAGGCACATAAAACACATTAAACACATATTTATACATTATCTAATAAAAATTCATTTACACTATAATATATTTTATCAGTCAGGAAAGCTTTTAATTCGCGTTTTGGAAGTTTATTAAATATTCTGGGAGCCATGACGTTGATGTTTTTATCAAACATAGCACTTGTGTGTGGGGTGGCATGGATTCTATCCTGATGCCGTTTGCTGTTAAGGGAGTGAAAATGCTCTGGATGCCGTTTTACAAATACAGCCACCTCAAAAATTTATAACGACGGGAAAGTTAAAATTTGCAAGTTTTTAAAATGAGGTCTACAGCTGTCGGGTAATCGTAGCTTGCAAACGGCTCTGACACACTGTTTTTGGGCACGAAGTGCATCATCGCTGTGTACAGAGTTCCCCCAAAAGATTACTCCATATCTCAATGTAGCCCTAACATAAGCATTGTACGACGATAATACCACTCTTTGACTTGCTACTTTAGAGAGCGAATACAATGCATATGCGAATTTGTTGAGCTTTTTACAAATTTCTTTTACTTGAGTCTTCCATGATATATCCTCATCAATCCAAAGACCGAGAAACTTCTGAGAAGTGGTTTCCGCAATGTTCACACCATTATAAATAACATTCACGTCATAAATCATTGTCCCATGTCTATAATGCATAATTTTAGTTTTGTCCAAATTTATCTTCTGTATTGTTCAAATCAAGCCATTCTATTACTCTTCTAACTGAATTATTTACGTCATCCTTATATGTATCCATGTCAAGTTTTTCTAACCTAGAGAAAGTCATAGTACAGTCATCCGCAAATAAAACCATAGGAGTGTCAACAATTATTGGTAAGTCATTAATATATATGAGAAAAAGCAGTGGGCCCAATACACTACCCTACGGTACACCATACCTGACTAATCTGGAATCCGAATAGTATTTGACCTCCGTTTTAGTGTTAGGACATATTCTATCTATCTGAACAATTTGTTGTCTATCTTCTAGGTAAGAGCGAATTAGACTAAGGGCATTACCTCTTACGCCATATGCATAAAGCTTCTGTAGCAGAATTTTATGATCTACATGGTCAAAGGCTCTACTCATGTCCATATATACCGCTGAAACATGCATTCTCTTATCCAAGAGTGGCAGTACATTGCCAATCTGGTCATAAATAGCAATGTCTATCCTTTTATCTTTTCTAAAACCTTTCTGTTCAGTAGCAAATAAATTCTTCTTTTCAAAGTAGTGATAGAGGCATCTATGTATATATTTTTCGACTATTTTCGAGAAAACTGAAAGAAGTGCCATAGGTCTATAGCAACTTACATCATCTTTTTTCCCTCTCTTAAAAAGTGGTTTTATTACTGACATTTTTAAAATGTTAGGATAACATCCGTGCTCAATGCATAAATTTATAACATGGCTAAGTATTGGAGAAATAATGTACGAGACCTCTTTTATAACCATAGTACTTAATTCATCGTGACCAGTGCTTTTTGTGTTCTTTAAAGAGCCTATGATTTCTTGTACATCATAGGGAGTGTACGGCGCCATGAATATAGAATGGAGACTATTAGATATTACTGTACTTTCTCTACCACTACGTGCACTTGGTGGAACTAGATCAGCATACAAATTATTAAAAGCTTGTGCTATTTGTCGAGGATCAGTGACACTATTACTATTAATTTTTATTTTTACAATACTTTCCTTGAGTTTATTAATTTTATTTCTGTTTATGATCTGCCACGTTGCCTTAGACTTGTTTGGCGATGATTTTATTTTGCAATCATTTTGAGACCTCTGTGTTAATTTTAAAATACGTTTTAAGCGTAATTAATGATTTTTGAATTGTGTCTTATTCGAAATACTCGGATTAAGTCGATATTGCCATAGCAATTGTCGTCTACGATTGCAGCATTCCCTAATGCCTTTAGTTAGCCACGTAGGTCGCCTATTAGTTGACATCTTAAGTTTCACAAGTGGAAAACACAGTTTGTAGAGTGAAATAAATGTTTTGTAAAAAGTGTTAAACGCATTTATAGGGCAATTGGACAGCATTGTCTCGCCAAATTTAAGACTGTTTAGACATTCCTTAAATTGACTCATATTTGTTGGGCCATAGTCACGCCTGATTATGGACCAATGTGTCATAAATGCCTTTTCTTTAATTGGACTCTTCAGCATCTGAGCGGTATGGTCTGAGAGTGCCAGATCTAAAACCTCAGATTTAGCATTTTGTATATTGTGAAAAAAGTTGTCTATGCAAGTGCCAGTACTCAACCGCGTTACCTGGCGTATTGCAACTTTCAGATTATAGTTTAAAAGTAAATTTTCTAACTGCGCAGATCTTCGACCTTTCTTTAGTACATCAATGTTGAAATCACCTGTTATTATTATTTTATTATTTAAATTATTTTTGAAGCTCATGCGTAAAATTGAATTCAGTTGTTTAAAGAATATGTCCATTTCTTTGTTCCTATTATTTGGGATTCTGTGTATGCAGATAATAATTGTTTTAGAGTCCAGAAGCTGAACACCAGAGCACTCCACCACATTGGAGATACTTAAATTTACAATTTTATCAAGAACTCCAAATGAAATACTGTGGGATCAAATGCGAATAGGCTCCAACGCACATCAGAACAATTGCGTGTGCGGAACCAAATGCGACTGGGATGACGTCAAACCCAATAGACGAGTTAAAGACTATAAACCCTTAAACAAAGTTACACAGTAAATTTGAAAATAAAATAACATTTTTCTTGTAGGGACGTATGTAAACTCCTGTACCGCTGAATTGTGAGGCTGAGAGCCTTCTCCAACATGGTCATAGATTTTCATATATAAATTGGTGCCCGGAGGCGTGTAATTCACCTCTGCCTTCCTGTTTAGTCATAAAGGCGTGATTATATATGTATGTAAGTACCTATACAGGGTTTAGGGTTCATGATTTTTTTTAAAATACTTTTTTATTTTTTTAAATATTACTTTGTATTTATGTACTAATTAAATTACAGTACTACGCAACTCGTGAAAATCACAGGGAATGTGGATGAGCCGATGATAGCTCCTTTGACCTTGCAACCGCATTGACCGCGCGCGTCTATCCTTCATCAAGGCATGTAGTACGTGAGCAAAAAGAAATCCAGGAGTTCTCTTAAGCGAATCCAAGAGCGAAAACCTAAGACGTGATTTGGTGTTACGGTGTAGGTTATGATCTTGGCTATCCACTCCTAGCAGGTTGTGGTGTTTTACAAATGAACCTGTAAATGTATTATGATTACGGGGTATAAGGGGCTCCACCGAGGTCTCCGGGGCCCAAGCAACCTCCCAGCTAACAGTACACCTGCTAATTAACGGACGAGCCAACGACGCACAAGGTCCTTATGGGGTTGGGAGGTCAGACGGCACTCGCTCCCAACAATGACGAAAATTAAAATACCAAGCGATAGCTGTTCCTAGCAGCCAAATAAGAAAGTAGACCCCAGAGGCCAACCAATCCAGGTGGGATGTGGAATAAACTGCGAATTATATAAGATGTGGAAGATTTTGAGGTCCAATTCGCGAGTTTTTTTTTTAATTTATTTTATGGCCTGGTCACTAAGATCTTTTAGCCAAATCTTAAATCATATTTCTTCAATTTTATTTCTTATTATCTAAAATGTCCCCGTCCTCTACGTCTTAGTCAAGTCTAGTCTTTAGTCAAAGTCAGTCTCACCTCAGTATAATAGTGGTTGTTATACAGAGGAAAGAAAATCGCATTTCACTGCATATATATATCACTGTCTTTCACTATAGGACAATAACACAACTTTTATGTCCAAGAAACCGGCACTCCCACATATAAAACAAGATAAATACACTAGTTTTAGAACATAATATACAGCAAGCGTCCTCTCTTGTTATTTTTCCCGGGAAAAAACCGCAGCGCGAGTGCTGCACCACAGGTGTTGCAAACGTCCATAGGCTAAAGTCACCACTTTCCATCATGAGGGTCATAAAAAAACTGTATTATGATCATGGTTTCCTCATAAACATAATACGTAAGACTAGTCTTGAATGTTCAACTGGCCTAACTTGCGTAGTGGTAGGGATATCTAACGTACAATCTCGTTGTTCTTACAACGGTACAAGTACAACCGCTAGTTGCCATTCGCGTACCGGTTTGACTTCTCGTCAAAGTGAAAGAGTTTTTAAGTTTCGTACATTTGTTTTTTTATTGTGTTTCAAAATCTGGTAAGGCTTGACTTTTTATTCTTAATCCTACCTTTTAAAATAAACCGAAGTAGAATGTATTTGGTTTTAAACCTACTTAGCGAGTTTGTTTTGTTTTTTAAATTCTTTTTTGTATTTTTTAATAATTATATGCTCTGATTCTTGTTTTTGTTGACTGTATGCCATGGCTATTCCGTGCATCTTAACTTTTACTGTTATGTACAGATATAAATGTTATAAATTGTGATTGTGTGATAACTCTATTGTTTTTTCTCTGCCATTAACTGAATGTACCTACATAACAGTTATTTTTCTAATTAATATTAAACTAGGCAAAGTACCTAATTGATAAAAAAATAAATAAAAAATAATACTAAGATACTTTGTATTTATTTTTAATTTTAGAAGACAAGCACAGACTATTAAGACGGTACCTAGGTTCTCTGTGATACAAGTGCAGTCAGTTGGAATAATTTTATTAAACGTTTTTTTTTAAATTTAAAATGTACTTATGTGTCATGTGTTGTCAATGTTAGGCTCTTGCTATTTTCGGTGTTGCGTGCTTATTACTTTTACAGTTGTTTTTACATACATACCTACATACATACATATCATCACGCCTGTCTTCCATCGGGGTAGGCAGAGACTATAGTTATCCACTTGCTACGATCCTGACATGAACTTTTAACTCCTTCTACTTTCATGAGCGTGTATAAAAGCTCGCCGGTTTAGGGTGTTGTAAGGGTACATTTATTTTGAACTAATTATAAAATAAATAAATATCCATCACGCCTTATCCCCGAAGGGGTGGCAGAGGCATATTAAATGCCCACTTTTCACCGTGTGGATTCCTGTCCCACGTAATAGGTGGTGAGCCCATTGCCGTGTTGAAATAGACAGACGCAGGATGTGACTACCTGCTGTTGAAATTTTTCAAGCCGACCATAAGGCATTCAACCAGGCTTAACGACTGCCATTTTACTGGCAACCGGGACCAACGGCTTAACGTGCCTTCCGAAGCACGGAAACGCTCGCAAATGTAAATGCCACAAAGTGGTCACCCATCCGAGGACCAGCCATAGTGAAAGTTGCGTAACTCAGTGATCGTTTACAGAACACTGAGACCGCGGGGCCACGAGCGCTTCAAAAAGCTTCGCTTTATAAAAGGTAGTATCTAGTATATCTGTGTTAATAGGACAATCTTCAGTGTTGAAGAAACAGTATTCGTCAAATTTTTAACCTATTTTATATAATATGTTAACCTATAGTAAGTCAATGTGGGTGTTTTCTATGTACATATAACTAGCTGACCCGAGCAACTTTGTTAGCGCCACCAAAAATGTGATAAATGAAGTACCGATTGACCGATTTTGTACAAACTTCACATAAACTATCTACTAAATAGTCCGAACAAAGCCTAAACATTTGGTTTGGATACGTGAGCCCGTTCTTGAGTTATATAACTACAACGAAAAGTGGCATTGATTTTTATATAATTACTTGCTGACCCTCCCGGCTTCGCTCGTGACATACTTCGAACTTCCCGTTCCCGTGGGAATATGGAAATAAAAAATAGATGTTGACCGATTCTCAGACCTTTTTAAGCCGTTTCGGAGGAGTTTAACCACAAACACCGCGACACGAGAATTTTATATATTAGATATTTATATGTATGTATGTATAGTCCGAGACTACCAGGACTTTAATTGGTCGTGCTAATTAGTGTCTAGCACATAAGACCTTTTAGCCTTTTTGCTACCACCTCACTAAAAAGGCAACGGGTTCAAAATGTATTCCAAATTTAACATCTAAAATAGACACATTTTATTTTATTAAATTAATTCGGCCCTTGAGACTTACCCCAGTTCCGTGCTTCGGAAGGCACGTTTAGCCGTTGGTCCCGGTTGTAAATAAAATGGCAGTCGTTAAGCCAAGTTGAAGGCTTATGGGCGGCTTAAAAAATTTTAACAGCAGGTGCCACAGCCTGCGCCTGTCCATTTCAACACGGCAATGGGCTCACCACCTGTTACGTGGGGCAAAGAAGCATACGGTGAAGTGTGGGCGTTTAATATGCCTCTGCCTACCCCTTCGGGGATAAAGGCGTGACAATATGTATGTATGTATGTATGTATGTATTTAGAAATATATAAGTATGTTAATCAATCGTCTAGAACCCATAGCACAAGCTTATATTAACTTATTTTGGGTAAGACACCGCAGTGTAAAAAAAATGTCCCTGAATATTTATTTATACCTATCCCTAGACCTTACTAGAACTACGGGTCCAGTACAAAAGGTGCACCTGGTGAATGACGTGCTTGTAAAAGCTATGGGATATATTCTTAAAGGAGACCAAATAATGACAGCAACGAACAAACAATACTCCAAAGTATTGGACTTTATAGTTAGAATCTTGAACTTTTGGACTTATTAGACTCTAAGGTATAAGAAATTGGACACCACCGGTAATTTAACGCTAAGATGAGGAGCAAAGGTTATTTTTTATATTTTCATATTCTTTACTTGAACTATCTTCATACTGTATCCCTGATGGGGTAGTCAGAGAGGACAGATCGCTTGGCTTCACCATATATGCATACTTCTTTCGCTTCCCGCAGATTAATCAATCGCTTCACACACGTCTGGGTATCCGAGTACTTTTGGATTTTACTTTTTTATTACTTTTTTTAATTTTAATTTTACAATGTGATTCTTAGGTGATATGATTAAAATTACTATGGCCATTGTAAAACCTGCCGGGCACAGCAAAATATTATAATTTAATACTAGACGAATACAACATAACTTAATCTTAGGTCCGTATTCCAGAACGTTTCTCAATACTCAATCAACGCTTGACTCTAGTTTTTGCCTTATAAAATCTACTCTCAAGCGTCGATTAAGTATTGAGAAACGTTCTGGAATACGGCCCTTAGTGTTAGTAACAGTCAAGAATCAAAACACACCATCCATTATTTTTACCAATATGAAAATTATGAATTCAATCTCTCAGTTGTTACTTAGGGGAGGCACTATGCATATGATCGTTAAATATTTATTTATTTATCTATCATGCCTTATCCCCGGAGGGGTGGCAAAGGCATACATATTGTATGCCCACTTTTTACCATGTGTATTCCTGTCCCACGTAATAGGTGCATAGTGACCCCATTGCCGTGTTGAAATAGACAGACACAGGCTGTGGCTACGTATAAGGCCTTCAACTTGACTTAACGACTGCCATGTTACTGGCAACCGGTACCAACGGCTTAACGTGCCTTCCGAAGCACGTTAAATTTTCGTTTATTGAATAATAGCACCTTCCTAATAGTATGCTTTTAATTCAATTCCTAAAGACATTAATTTTATTTTCATTCCTGATGTCTTCCGGTAATTAATTATATATTTTAATTAAAAAAACTTGGCCGACCGAAAACGCAGCGACGTGATACGCAATATGGCAGGTTTGAGTGAAAGTGTCAGCGTTAAGCTGGATAATGGCGTGCTCCGTTGGTTTGGACACGTTCAACGAATAAGTGAGTAACGATTGACGAAGAATATATATTGTGCAGAAGGAGTCAAGGTAGACCGAGACTTACCTAAGAAGACCACGTGAGCGGATTGCTCAAGAACTGAAGAGTCAAAAGTACTCGGATACCCAGACGTACATGTATGAAGCTTTATGAATTTACAGGAAGCGAAAGAAGTATGCATGGATCGCGATGCCTGGCGATCTGTTCTCTGTGACTACCCCGTCAGGGATATAGCGTGAAGATAGTTAAGTATATTTTAACTAATGGTTGTTATCTGGTAGCCTCGCTATCCCAGTTTAGTAACGACCTGCGTTAAGCATCTTCGCCATGACTGGTCTTCAGATTGGCGACCGTTATGTGACATTGCCATTTAAGATCATTTCCGTGCTTTGGCAGGCGGTACGTCAAGCCTTTGGTCCATGTTACCAGCATTCTACAGCGATACATCACTCTCTATTACTATAGCACGTTGAAACACCTTTTAAGTCTAAGTATCTACAATTACTACACATAAAACAAGGTTAATGTACTCGATTTTGATATATCTATCTATATACATAAAGCTCAAGAGTTTGTTTATTGTTCGGTTGAAAGAGCTAATTTCAGATTGAAGATTGATTTTTTTTTTTGTGTTGGATAGTCCATTTACCGAGGAAGGCTATAGGCCATATATCTTTACGCTACTACCTTGGAAAGCGGAGCAGCAATCATAAATGAATACAGATCGGGAGAATTTTAATAGAAAATTGTAGAACTTTTAAATATCCATCAAACCTTATCCCCGAAGGGGTGGCAGAGGCATATTATATGCCCACTTTTCACCGTGTGGATTAACCTGTCCCACGTAATAGGTGGTGAGCACCTTGCCGTGTTGAAATAGACAGACGCAGGTTGTGGCTACCTGCTGTAACTTTTAAACGACGACGACGGGATTAAATAGGTGCGACGGGAGTCCGAAGCATGTCACAGGCGAAGCCGTGAGGGTCGCCTAGTAGTTACATAAAACTTTATATCGAAGGTAAGTAATACAATAGTATTCTAATGTATGACGAATTGCTATATTCAATTGAATACGCATATCATAATATTATTAAATGCGATACAAAGAAAAGCCATTAATATTTTTAAACGCCACTTTCACCCAGCTAGCTACAACTTTCTTAATTTTTATAGTAATTACAATTTAACAACTTCTATTAAGCCTTAATTTAAAATTCACAATTAACAACGCTGTTTATTGCAACAATTACATTCCTTCAAAAATGAATATTTTCGATATTGTCTAAGATTTGGTTTTTTGTTTTGATACCATGACTTATTTATAGATTTTTTCAAATATTAAGTATGCATGTTAGTTTTGCATTTATTGACGAGTATTCGGCATTTCGGCACTATTGCAAGCGTCGTGATCATATTTTTATTAGGTTAGTAAATAACATGCGTATGTTATTTACAACGGATAAAATCTGATTTTTAATTGTCTGCAGTAACTTTAGGATTATACTATGGCATATTACACCAATACAATTGATTTTTAATTGTCTGCAATAGCTGTGGGATTATACTATGGCATATTGGCACCTCCTTTCAGGAAGTTACCCGAGGCGACCAGCACTTGATGAATAGATTGCAATCCGGTAAAAAACCCGTCGGAATTTTTACACGTTAAAATAGGGTATTCTGTCAGAACCTGCGCCTAAAGCCTCTTAGATTATTATTATGTAGGATAGGCTATGGCAGGCTAGAAAGTCCTGTAGCACTGCGACCTAAATAGGTCTATTGTGCTCGCCTAAATCTTAGAGTTCACTGCTGATTCCTATGACAGTAAGGATTTATCGCTGACAAAGACATCCATCTTTGTCAGCGATAACTCATCTGGTTGAAGCAGGTGATTGTCAAAGGAGGTGCATCGTTTGTGTATGAGAGGGCCGCAGTCGCAGAGCATGTGCTGAGGCGTTTCATTCGTAACAAAATCTGCAGAGGCTGGTTGAGCCTGGTTGGGCTGAGGCCAAGATTGGCCATGTGTTTGTTCAGCCTGCAATGACCTGTGAGTGCTCTCGTCAAGACACAGAGGCTGCTTCTGCTCAGTTTCATGAGCCTCTTAGATACTAAATTCTTTATTATTAGAGTAGATTATATGGATATGGTACGACGAGTTTGACATCGTCACATTTGTGTAAATAAGTTCCTAAATAAATAAATAAAAAACCTATACACATTTTCGTAGGTCGGTAAGTACTACGACCTACCTACTTTTCAATCAATTTAAAACCAGCGAACCATAGAGATGACAAGAAATTTAATTAAATTAAGAACTGGGTAATATTTTACCTGTAAAAACCATAAACATTATAAAGGTAATCGATTTAAAATACTACCAAATTAAAAAAACTTATATTTTATATTATTTTTATGAGTTTTGGTTTCGACCTACTTTGTTCCATCAGCTATATGTTCATTCCAACACGTCTACAGGGTTGGCAGCGCGAGTTTAGTAGGTACCTCTGATATTCTAAACATCCATAAGCTACGGTAATCATTTTATATTTGGTGAGCCGTATATCTGCCACCTGGGTTTTATTAAAAGTTTTGTTTAGCTGACCCGCCCGGATTCGTCCGTGACATACTTCGAACCCCGTGGCGCCCATTTATTCCCGTCGTCGTTGATTAGTTTCACAATAATACATGAATATTTTACGATTGATGATGATTGATGAATTCCGTTTATTTACTCATGTGCGCACGGCCCGGTCGAATAATGGTTATACGAAATTAATATCTTAGCGCATTACATTTTGATTTTTGCAATGTGTTAAGGCACAAAATAATCTTCATGAAATGCTGAAGCCGACTAACGTATTAAAAATGATAAGGATTAATGACGTATTTGTGTAAATAGCCTTCAAATTACCGCTTTATAAATGCTGGCTTTTTAAAGTTTTAAAGTTTATATAGTATGTTATCCTTAAGTGATGGAAATATTACGTCGCGAACTTTATTGTGGATCTATATTAGATACACAATTCCACAATACATTATTTTGTTATATCTCAAAGGGTTTAGACCGGGTTTTCTTTGAAAGCTCCTAGATGGCTTATATTTTCCGACACCCCCAACAAATATCATTATAATTTAATCAATGTGTACAAAGCCTTACCAAATTATAAATAAAAATCTTTCTTAGGAAAATGAAAATAAAATGAAATGAAAAATCTTTATTCATGTAGGTCACAAAGTAACACTTATGAACGTCAAGCAATAGGTAATGCAAAGCAATAGGTAGAGCCAGAGGAAGAACCTGCCAAAAAACTCATGGCCACTCATTTCTAACCGCCATTACATTCGTTTGATTGACATGATATTTAACCAATTATACAGTAATGAATTTATACAAAAAAAGAACAAAATCAATGTTGTGTTCATTAAAATAACACTTACATACTTCCTTTGAATGTATGTGAGAACACTCGACTAAACGTAGTTTGCCTTAAATTTAAATAATATTATTTGCAACAATTGTTATAACAGCTATGAGCTGACAAGTCCCAACAGACGGCACCCGTTCACGGGTATGACGCATATATCAGCCATCGCCCTACTCAACCGTATTGTAGGGAACAAGGCGACTCGATACATACGCCACCACTGCCAGGACACTTAGGCGAGCATGACATACCCAAAAACTACACAGCAACTATCATGTCAATTTCAAAATAATAAATAAGTCTACATGGTGCCGACACAATAACAAAGTCAAATTACATATAATTATGTACATTAGTTATTACCGGGACTCATTCGTTGGGCGTGAAAAATAACAGGCTGACTAAAATATACACCTAAAATGTATGTGAATACCATGTGAATACATTATGTACCTTACTTTTGCTATAGTGGTCAAATAATACTCTTCCGTGCGTCCTTCATCGAGGTAAAAAAAAACAAAATAAGGTCTCAATCAAAATGGCGGCCGGTCGAAAGACTTTATTAAATATGTACAAACACTTCCTATATTGCAACGATAAAGTAGATTTATTCAACACTAGGTGACCCTCACGGCTTCGCCCTACTGTGACATACCTACTTCGAACCCCCGTCGCACCTATTTAATCCCAACGTTTATAAATTCTACAATGCATAAAATAGTCGAGTCCGCGACTACCAGGACTTTAATTGGTCGTGCTAATTAGTGTCGAGCACATAAGACCTTTTAGCGTTACCACCTCACTAAAAAGGCAACGGGTTCAAAATTTCTTCCAAATGTAACACCTAAAATAGACACATTAAGCCAAGCATTTCGGAAGGCACGTTAAGCCGTTGGTCCCGGGTGCCAATAAAATGGCAGTCGTTAAGCCAAGTTGAAGGCGTTATGGGCGGCTTAAACTTTCAACACGAGGTCGCCGCAGCCTGCGCCTGTCCATTTCAACACGGCAATGGGCTCACCACCTGTTACGTGGGACAAAAATGCATACGGTGAAATGTGGGCGTTTAATATGCCTCTGCCTACCCCTTCGGGGATAAAGGCGAGACAATATGTATGTATGTATGTAATGTATAAAATAATTCCTTATTTGTCGACATTTATAATTACTGCTCCGCTCTCCGGGGTAGTAACGTGATGATATATAGCGTATAGTCTTCCTCGATAAATGGACTATCTAACACAAAAAGAATTTTTCAAATCCGACCAGTCGTTCCTGAGATTGGCGCGTACATCTAAACAAACAAACAAACTTCAGCTTTATAATATTAGTATAGATAATAAATAGTAAATATAAATTTTCAACTACGGTGATGTCAATCGTTGAAAAGCTATATGTTTATGTAGCAACCTATTTAAGTATGTTTATGAGTTACCTTTTTTAAGGGTCGGCCAGCGCGAGTGGTGTCCTCTGGTGTTGATGCAATCGCCCATAGGCTACGGTGACACTTTCTATCAGGTAGCCGCATGCTTGTCTGCCACCTCAGTGGTATAAAAAAATACCTACCTACTAACTATTATAACAAGTTTCATATTTTCCTACGAGTATAGTTATTTTTACGCGGTTATGCTTCAAACCTAACTTTTTGATGAGTGAAATCTTTCATCTCGATTTTCTGGTCGGTATTATATGAAAATAAATAAATATTGTTGGGACAACTCACACAACGCCATCCGATTCCAAACTAAGCAGAGCTTGGCTAGCTATATACATACATATTATCTTACTAATCATCTTAGATGTCTCTAAAATAGTTGGTATGACGGACAATATGTGTTGAATATGTAGCAATCGGCGAGATCATATTTCGACATCCACCATTTATCATAGACGCGCGAATAGATAACATTGTTCTTCAAGGTTTTACGAAAACTTATCACATATAAATCATTCAGCCTCATTCGCGAGAGATTAGACTTCTATGAGCAGTCAGAACGTGTCTAAGAAGGCAAGGCTGACTGTACATAGAGGAGTGCTGGTCTCAACACTTATGTATGGCAGTGAAAGTTGGGTATGGCAAAAGCGCATAAAAGTAAAATTAATGCAGTAGAAATGATAAGTCGAGTATAGCTGGAGTGAAGTTGATGGATAAAGAAAAGAACAGCGCGATAAGGGAACATTGCGGTATGGCAGAAGATTAATAAGATAAAATGAGATAATAAGACTTAAAATGGATGCTTAGATGGTTCTCACACTTGGAGAGGATGAATGAAATTGGGGACTGCAAATGGAAAGTCAAGTCTCCGCCTACCGCAATGGGAGATAAGCGTGTGATATGGTGAATTTTCGTGCTCTTAAACATTTCTGCCATTCATACGAGTATTAATGGAATCAAAAATAGCTCACATAGGACCCGCAATATACTATTACCGTGGTGCTTCCCTTTTTCTATAGGATGTATACCTAGTTGTAAATCGGGAGACCTGGAAAGGTCTGCCGATTTGCAAAGAAGGAAAGAGGCGTTAATTTCTTTTTTCAACTTCTTTAAATTATCTTCTGATTAATTTCGATACGGGTATCAAGACACTCTAACTTCTCTTCTGCACCGAGATCGAGCTCGGTGTAACTTTCTGATCTTGGTCATTGCTGAAGATCCTAGTTTACTATGTGAATGCGGGTGGGATTAATCCTGATTTAAAAGAAATACATTTTTCTTCTTCAGTTATAAAGAGATTTACCTCTTTGGTAGAAGATTATATTTTAAAAAATCCCCATTTTTGCACATAATCACTCGAAAATACAGCAATTTTGAAAAATTATAGAACCCAGTGGCAGCTGAGAATCTTTCCGTCCCTGTAAAAAACTGTGTAGACTTTAACGTCGGGGGTGAATGGTGTAAAATGCAAATAGAAAATCATCTTTAAACTTCATAGCTAGCCCTTGTATGTATCGAGTTGAAAAGTCGCAGCTGAATCAGGTGTACCGATCCAAAGGTGACAGCAGTACTCTATGTGTGACCGCACTTGTGACTTATAAGAAACAATGTTTGCACCGCAGCAAATCCAAGTCTCCGTTTTAAGTCCACTGGTACGGGAAAAATGCTATCGATGTCCGACCGTTCGCCCGTCCATTCAGTCTACAGGTCGAATTTTTCATCGGATTTGCATGCAACTTGGCATGGAAAATCCTTGATATAGCCAAACACTTTAAGCATGGGATTTTTTTGATTGGGGGAAAATGGAGGTAGGGCAGGGAAAATGGTCCCGTAGTGGTTGGCAAGAGCGCTCAAAACTAACACGTTAACCAAAAGCATGTTTAGCCCTTTTCCTCCATTTACTCCGAAGTCTGCGGTTCACAGAACCACTAGTAATACTCGTAGTTAGCTTTGTTTCTCGTATTGAGGTAGTTATTTACCTATTTAATCATGTGACCGAGTGTGGCTTGAATACTGGTTGACCTTGTGTTCTGTCTTAGTGCGATGCGATATCACTTTGCGTTGTAGGTACCTAGGTTTTTTACTAAACATATATTATACAGGTACCTATATGCTGCTAGTTCCATCAATACTAATAATATAAAGTTGAAGAGTTTGTTTAGTTTTTTGGTTGAACGGGCTAATCTCAGGAACTACTGGTTGGATTTGAAGAATTATTTTTGTGTTAAGTAGTTCATTTACTGATGAAGGCTATAGGCTATATTCCATCACGACTTGACTTTGTATCAGAGGAACATCACCCGTTCTTCCACATACTAATTACTGTTAAAATGTATCTATAGACTACATTTTTGTCTGAGTGTACATCAGCTATAGTGCAGCGTCATATCGGTGACCGGCGCGTGTCGGTGACTGCCCCGTCAATTGTGCAATCGAGATAAATCTCGCACCGACACATGAGCATTAGTTTGACCTCGTTAGTATTAAGATGGACGTGCATTTGACACAAAATTTCAGTGAACTCCAAAATTTTTCGTCAATTTTCTTATATAAATATTGTTGCTGACTTGCTGCTTCCTAATCTGAAGCGGAAGAGTTTGTTTGTTTGGTGGAACGCGCTAATCTCAAGAACTAAATTTGTACGCTGACTCGTTTTTTCTGCTTTTGAAGAACGGGGACTTAAAAGGAGAAGTCCCCGTTTTTGATGATGATGTACTGGTCGTACCAGGCCGTTTTCGTGGTTTTTTTTATGATCATTTGATTGCCTCGGTGGCGTAAGTAAGTATAAGTGTCGTAAGTAGCATGGTAGTGTATGCGACTACCATGCTGAGGTCTTGGGCCAAAATCCTGGGTGGGTAAAAATAATTGTGTGATTCGCAATTATTTGTTTCGGAGTTTGACAATTATTTGTTGAGGAGGAGAAGAGTGTTTCCTATGTATAATAAGTGTGTATTTGTATAAGTATGTTTATCAGTTGTCTGGATCTCATAACACAAGCTCATGTTAGCTTACTTTGTGCTAGACGGCGCTGTGAAAAAGAAAGATATTCCACAATATTTATTTATTATTTATTACTTGCACGAAAAACACACGACGTTTCTTCTGTCCAATGTGGCCTTAGCCTTTATACAGTCTCATCAATGTAATATTATTATTTTTATTAAATAATGAACGAGCAGCAACTATCTGATATGTCCTTATCATACAGAGTTCGTATAAACTTTTGTTTGTATATTAAGCTCAAAGTCACTGATTAAAATATTAATTTTTTGATTGTTCACACTTGAGCCATTCGTCCAAACGAGATTTAAAGCTGTTAACCGATTTGGCAGTCACAACACTTTCGGGAAGTTTATTCCACATATCCACCACGCGGTTATTTAGACAGTGGTAGGCAGTAAGGACGTGCGAGAATGAACGGCTGAGATTGAGGCTGTGTCCCCGAGACGAGTACGCGCTTTGCCAGGTTTGTGATTCATATTCGTAGACTACGTTATAACAGACACAATAATAAGTTAATATATGATAAATCTTTTGTTAAAACGAACTAAATCTGTACTAAAATATAAAGCAATATATTTACATTTGCGAGCGTTTCCGTGCTTCGGAAGGCACGTTAAGCCGTTGCTAGTAAAATGGCAGTCCTTAAGCCAAGTTGAAGGCCTTATGGGCGGCACGGTCACAACCTTCGTTTGTCTATTTCAACACGGCAAAGGCCTACCACCTATTACGTGGGACACGAATACACATGGTGAAAACTGGGCATATAATATGCCTCAGCCACCCCTTTGGGGATAATATGAATATATATGAATCACCAACCTGGTTATTAGATAAGGCGTGATATATAAATATAAATTGAAAAAATCTTTATATGTTGGATAGCCCATTTATCATGGAAGGCTATAGGCTATATATGATTAAGCTGCTGCCCAGGAGAGTGGAGTAGTAATCATTAATGTCAAATAATCTGTTAAATTTTCATACATTATTGTAAAATTTACAAACGACGGAAAGCCACGGGTGTCAGCTAGTATGTTCATATATATTACACAATCGCTTTCCTGCCGTCACCAATAAGATAACGATGTTCCTGAACGGTACTGGTCCTGAGATAATAGTTGACCTAACCTATAAATACTATCTAAAGCGCCAATAACCCCGCTTGATTTAAAACAACCATCAAGGTCATATCGTGAAGCAAGGCACATTATAAACTTTCAGGCTAAAATAAATTAAGTTAGAATTTTTAAAGTGTAAAAAGTTTTTCAGTCATGAGCTGGTATCGAACCAGCGTCTCCCAGATCAACGCACCAGGCGCGTTTACCAACTACACCACCGTGACCTGCTAGGAACTGACGAATTTATCCACCTTCTTACGTCTTAAGTGAATAAATTATGTTTTAAAATGCATGAGATTAAGTCAACACACATAAAATAGTAACAAAACTATTATAACGAGCTGATGCCCGCAGCTTCGTCCGCGTGGTGAAGTTTTTCCGTAGGTACCCGTTCCTCCAGAGTTGCCTATCCTATTATCCTTAAGAGATAGACAATGCCATCTTGAACTTTTTTGTAGACTTATATATATAAGATACACAAATCCACCATGCATTATTTTGTTGTCTCTGTTACGTGGATACATAAAGCCCT
The DNA here is from genome assembly GCA_948477245.1 of Thumatha senex. Lineage (NCBI taxonomy): Eukaryota > Metazoa > Arthropoda > Insecta > Lepidoptera > Erebidae > Thumatha > Thumatha senex. Next base: position 15,408,432 of record OX419752.1, on the reverse strand, counting down.
TTATCCAGGCTAAAGAGCCTATGTAACTTATATATAATGTAACTTATGATTGTCGATGGCAACACTCACTTCCGCTGTCCGTCTCCGTGTCCGTCTACTCCATGAATAAAGTAAAATATATCAAGACGTCATTTCAATTATATAATCAAGACCACATTAAACATGGTGTCATAAGTGGGATGTATAAAAAGAAAAAGAAACGTCCCACAATATATGGACCAATACGAGTATATTTTTTATTTATTCCTTGAATACTAAAGAAGATTTTTATGAAAAGAAAAAATGTACGGATAAGAAATGGGAACGGGCTTCATTACGCGAGCGGAGCCGCGGGCGTCAACTAGTGAATTATAGAAATATCACTGGTTCTATTTTAATAACTGTGAATGACACTATTAAGGGGTGAGGTCAAGCAGAGCAGATAAATATGTATCACCAACTTGTAATACCTCTCATTTCATAACCTCTTTACCTTAAAACAAATCAATTTATACTGGTTATAACGAGTTCAGTGAAGTGTCCAGCATAAGTAGACCACACTATCAATACAAATAATTACTGTAATTGAGGTCTTCTTAAAGTGTCAAGTTGTCAATTCAATAAAACTTACGTGCGGATTGTGCTGCCCATATTGAAAGGTCTTCGTATATTTGTAGTGATTTCATATAGTTAATCTTAAACCCGTTCTGGAGATGTAGATTATTTTAATTTATAACTTATAACGAGTGTAATAAACCACTATAATAAAAAAAAATACTTTGTAAATATAATAGACTGAACCTTCTTATAAGACTTTTCTAAACAGGGTTAAAAAGTCTAAATAAATATGTTGTCGCCATTGCATAGCTTTTTTTTTTAGGTTTTTAGGCATAGTGCCCAATTTCTTTCGGCCAGATGTTCACCGCTATGGTTAAAATACCTGTCGCTACTCTTTGCCTTTCTATACCACGACCAGGGGTCTACTATTTTACCAAGTCTATAAAACCGTTCTATTTATATTATATACCGATTCCATTGTGATTGATCCTAAACTAGGTAGTCTACTAAAACTTTTATAAATATATTTCACAATCACATTTCTCAAGTCGAATAATAGTGACAAAATAGCTGTTTTTGGATGTCAAAATATTAATAAATAAAATAAATATCCATCACGCCTTATCCCCGAAGGGGTGGCAGAGGCATATTATATGCCCACTTTTCACCGTGTGGATTCCTGTACCACGTAATAGGTGGTGAGCCCATTGCCGTGTTGAAATGTACAGACGCAGGTTGTGGGTACCTGCTGTTGAATTTTTTCAAGCCTTTCAACCAGGCTTAACGACTGCCATTTTACTGGCAACCGGGACTAACGGCTTAACGTGCCTTCCGAAGCACGGAAACGCTCGCAAATGTAAATGCCACAAAGTGGTCACCCATCCGAGGACCAGCCATAGTCAAAGTTGCGTAACTCAGTGATCGTTTACAGAACACTGAGGCCGCGGGGCCACGAGCGCTTCATCTTTATCATAAGTACCTACGTATTGTGTAGAAAGGATTAAAAAAGGGCGTTGTTTGTATAACATTTATACAATTAGCTGATAACACGTTTCTTAGGTCAGGTCAGCGATTTATCAGTAGAACGAGCGACGCCAGTCAGGAATATTCTCCTTATACTCGTAGCGTAAAGTTCATTTACATGTTTAAATAACACGCGTATTTATAATTTATACTTATCAAAAAATGCGTAATTAATTTCTAAAATTATAAAGTGCCGAATAAATATCGCGTAGTTTTTATTTAAAATCGCAGAAGGTAACTATTTAATTTGAGTTATGAAATTAGTTTTTTATCGTTTTGTAAACATCATTTTAAAGGTAAGTTGAGAAATTGATTTAATGATATATTTAGGAAACAATTTGTTATACCATCTGACAATCCTGTTGAACACAAGGTTGGGTCCGGTACTTACTGTTCAGTTCCAAAGTGTCCCCTGTACCCTGGACACCACTGCTTTGCCCGTTTCTCCGTGTTATGGTAAGCTAGTATATAAATTACTAGATGACCCTCAAAGCTTCGCCCGTGGAATATTTCGACCACCCGTTTAAATAAATAAATAAATTCTACAATGATGCATAAAAATTTGCCCGATTGGTCGACATTTATATACTTATATTTACTGCTCAGCTCCCCAGTGTAGTGGCGTAATGATATATAGCCTATTAAAAATGAAAAAAATAAAAAAAAAATTAAAAATATCTATATTTTGCATAGACCATTTTAACGGCGCTTACAAAATGTCATACACTATTTAAAATATTTTAAGCGACGCGTACGGAACGCGGCCCACCTGAGAAGAACCGGCAAGAAACTTAGAAAAGCTTTTTTTTATGCCTTCTTTGATAAATGGGCTATCTAACACAAAAATATTTTTTCTCATCCAACCTAGTTCCTGAGATTAGCGCGTTCAACCAAACAAACAAACAAACTCTTCAGCTTTATAATATTAGTATAGATATGACTGTGCGTACGATAACCCAACGAAGACAATTGCATACCGGGATGAATAAATAAATGATCTTTCAATAGATTATAACAGTTCTTAATATTAGTTATGTTACAATTAATTTGGAAAAACAATTTGAATTTATGCCTATATTATAAATTTAAAGTGAAAAAACATTCAGCTTCTAACGGGACTCGAACCTGCAACTTCTTCTTTATCTTTTTATTTATGATATAGGCTTCTTCTTTAATATTTCTGCGTATTTTACAAGTAGGAATTACAATTAATATTTTAATGTTATGAGAGTCTGGTGCTGATTTAAGACAGTTACATACCAAAAATGCATAAGGTGAAATGTGGGGATATAATATGCCTCTGCCTCCCCTTCGGGATAAAGGCGTGATTGATCAACATATAAGTAGGTATAATCTCTCTCTCACTCAAATTATTTCCTATTAGAGTAGTATAGCGCTCGTGGCCCCGCGGACGTAGTGTTCTGTAAACGATAACTGCGTTAAGCAATTTTCACTATGGCTGGTCCTCGGATGGGTGACCACTTTGTGGCATTTATATTTGCGAGCGTTTCTGTGCTTCGGAAGGCGCGTTAAGCCGTTGGTCCCGGTTGTCCCGCCTTATGGGCGACTTGAAAAATTTCAACAGCAGGTCGCCATAACCTGCATCTGTTCATTTCAACACGGAAATGGGCTCACCACCTGTTACGTGGGACAAAAAGCAAAGGATACGGTGAAACGTTTGCGTATAGTACGCTTCTTGTTGCATGTTATGTTATGTTAGAGTAGTATAAGACAAAAACTAGCCCCAAGCGTTGATTGGGTATTGAGCAACGTTCTGGAATACGGACCTTAGTTTCGACAAATTCATACCTCACTTACCTCATTTCTCGAGCGAGCCTCGAGACAAGAGGTTTGACGAGCCGCGAGCTTGAAAAAAATTTACTATAATATTGTGTTTACACTCGCGGCTATCAGACGAACCTTCACCCTCACTCCCACCCTCACCCTCACCCTCACGTCTCACCCTCACCCTCACCCCACCCTCACCCTCACTCCTTACCCTCACCCTCACCCTCACTCCTCACCCTCACACTCACACTCACTATCATCACGTCTCGATCCGTGCGAGCTTCGTACAATCGTACCATATAATATATGTACATACACGTTAAGCCAACGCTCGGCCGTGCTCGGTAAACTTCGTGTGACCTCGTCTCGACCTTCGTCTTAGGTTTTTTTCCTTACGGAATTTCTTGATTAAAGCCCACTCAAAGCCCGCGATAAAAACTATGCAATAGCTTAAAAAATCTTATCTTATTTTAAGATCTCGTTTCAAGGTTCTTTATTGTTTTTGGTCTCATTATGAGACAGGTACAAAAACGATATGTTTTATTATAGACGAAGAGCCTGTCGGCACTTTTTAGTGTGTTCACATAAGATTCAATTGGGTTAAGGGGCCCCAAAAGATCTCCGGGGCATCATAGTGACCTAACCTGCTATGGGTGCACCGGCTGATTATCTATCATGTTGTATACCATATTTCAAGCAAAATCAAAAAAAAAACCGTCGTGGTAACGCTGTAGACGGCAGTCGCTCCCAAAAAATGCCGAAAATTAAAGGCGAAACAATAGCTCCTTATAGCCGCCGAATAAAAGTTAATCTCAGACTCCAAGTAACATTTGAAAGCAACTGGAAGAACACTTAGAAGTCTTCTTCTTTTTTCTTCTTAGTGTTATTCCAGTTACATGCCAGCTTGGAAACCTGAGAGTTTCTTATTCCTTACTTTGATTGGCTGTTATGTGGTGTATGTATTTTTGGAGGCATCCGGATATACGAGACATGCAATATTTGCACCAAAACTACCCATCGATCTTATGTCTAATATCTTTTTCTGTCCATCCGAAGGTTGCCTGGCAGAAATTGCTTTTTAGCGATAAGGCCGCCCTTTGTACAATACTTTTTTTGTAAACTTTATTAACTTGGTGTACAAATAAAGTTATATTCTAATCTTATCGATTCTATTCTATTCGGTTTTTATTCTAAAATGACGATTTCATCTGTAATTATTTTTAATGATTATTTATTTTGGAATTTTTATCCTAAGTACATGTGTATTAATAAAATTATGTATTACAACTCAATCGTGCCTAAATCTAAAATACATCATGCTTATATATAATAGTATAAAAACTTTACGCTGTATCCCTGACACAATAGTCAGAAAGAACAGATCACCAGGCCTTATTAGGTAGTATAATATTACAATTAATTACACAGAGTGTTGGTTGGCTATTGCAACTAGGTGACACAATTTTTTAAACAGCTTTTGACTTAGGTATGTCTGCTTTCATAGAACCACACCCGAGTCCGGTGCTAATTGGAAACACTTAGATACTTTTTGTTAGATATTAACTCTACCGTTACATTATTTAAACGGTCTAGGATCTTTTAGTGACATAGTCATTATACATAAGCAAAAAAACGAACATTGAAAAAGCTGTTTCACAAAAATACCGTAAACTCTTAGTCTATAATATCGGTGAATAAACCGGACTATTGTCGTAATTTGAACGAGGTCATAACAAATTGTGGTTTACAAACGTAGGTACCTACTTACCCTAAGTGCGTAATTTTATACATTATATGTACATACAGTATATGCAAATTGTAGTTTAAGTATAAACGCATTTTCGCAAAAATATTATTTTTATTAGTTTTTATTCCAATCTATCATTAAGCGACATTCAGCAATAGGTTGGTAATTTTTTAAGAGACTTCTCTGTGTTGCCAAATCCTGTGAAATCCTACTTTTCAATCTTCTGGTGGCTGTTTGTGGGTTCATTAAAGTTCTCGCCAGAGGGTTTCTATGTTTTGCAATTCTGTCTCTATTGGATTTTACTCTTTCTGAGATTTCTTCTGCTACAGTGTTGATCATTAGGTCTCGATGGATTCTGTCATTGGTGATATACTCGTACCTAGGTGCACCCACTATCATCCTCAGTATTTTACCCAAAAGTATAAAAACTTTTTTTATGGTGTGAGCCGTTTGTTAGAGAGCTATAGTGACATTTAGCGGATTGAATTTCACTATCAAAATTCACAAACCTATTGACAGTAACCCTCAAGTTAGCGACCCAACGATGTGCCTCTACGAAGAATCCGGGATTTTATAAGGAGTGAAACGTTTATTACACATTTCAATCAGAAAAAAAATCAAATTAGTTTATTTATTTTTTTGTATAATTAAAACACGTTTAACAGATTAAAATATATACCCTAATAACGAGACAAGTGTGAATTAGACACGCGTTCTGAGGGTTCCGTACTAATTTGTAGATGTAAATGGATTCTTAACTACACAGAACAAGGTGAGCTGTATCACCCTCGGTTGTGTGGAAATTGACGTTATTTGCAATGACCTAAGATATACATAAGGTACTAGGCTCTCATACATAACAAAGAGTTCTTTTTATCCACATCTGCTATTCAAATAAAGTTGAACAACACTGTCTTTAGGTTTCCTTAACCTATGTCTTTTAAAATCTAATTTCCTAGTAGCTACATAAGAACACTGATCACAAACTAGGGTTGAATTCCCGGGTCGGAAAAAAAAAGTGTGATCCACAAATGTTTGTTTCGGAGTTTGGGTGTTTCCTATGTATGTATATAGAAATATAAAAGTATGTATATCAGTTGTCTAGATTCCATAACACAAGCTTATATAAGCTTAATTTGGGCTAGACGGCGCTGTGTAAAAAAAAAAGACCTAATATATTTATTTATTTAAAAACTTTTTCGCTGTCTTCGCACTACTGCACAATAGCACTTCTATAAATTAGCATCATTTGGCCTATGTATAAGTTTCAGCAATCATTTTCGATCAGGGGCACCGTATTTAATTGTCTGCCACTTCAGCTGTATAAAAAAGCTACTTAGTAACTAGAATTGAAATTAAAAAGCAACTCTAAACGCAAGTCTGTTCAAAGCGAGACTAATTTATAATTTAGAAACCTGTTACTTCAAAATGCATTTCAAGTGTACCGTTAGTCTCAGCCTAATGGAGATGAGCACACATAAATTTAAGTAGGTACATAATCGGAATTAAAAGAAATTGAAATTTATTTTCTAAACAGTATCTAATGATTTTAAATTGAACCCGAAAATGAAAGAAAACGCATACGTCAATTTTTCACCATCCCGAACAAAAATACTTTGAGAGATTTATGGCCAATTTTACTAAATTGATAAAACCTCTTACATCCCTATTGAAACTCAAAAACAGCGATCTCCTTTTAAATGGCAAAACGAACAACAGCTTGCTCTCGAATTCCTAAAAACTAAACTTGTATCCGTCCCAATCCTTGCATACCCAGATTTACTCAACCATCTACTTAACTATGCCATATCGGCAATATTGTCCCAATACCCCGTTGGACTGGATTGTCCTATCGTTTTCCGTACACAAACACTTTTTTTCCTGAGGAAAGAGAAATACTATGCGGCTATACGCCAACATTTCGAGAGCTGTACGTTGGCACTAGCACGTGCTTCTTTTACGATGCTTTGTCGCTTAAAATTCTTTTAAAGAAATTGAGGGGAAAATTATACTAACCCAGCGTTACGCAATTGGGACAGTGTAGATTAATAATATCATACACTTTCTAACACGGTACAAACAAAAAAAAACATCAAGTTTCTTAAGTGCGTGTTCACAACGGCAAGTAAACACAATGTAGGTACTTAAATACATAAATTTATGTACAGTCACATGCGCTTTATAACGGTGTCACTTGTGTGTGTCAAGCAGTGACCTGATGACTCCAATCTATAAGCGATAAGCGTGAAATATTCTAGATAGCACTGCACAGCGAATGTATCGAGCGGGGTTACTCAGGGCAGCGTCCTTGGGCCGTTACTATTTGTTGTCAAATAAATAAAAAATTAATATGTATTTATTTTGCATAGATCATTTTAATAGCGCTTTCAAACGTCATAAATAAAATATAGATATATCTTTATTCATGTAGGTCTCAAAGTATCACTTATGAACGACAACATTATTGCTGTTACATTAACATTCACTGCCTGAAGAATAAAGCAATAGTAAAAACCTGGCAATAAAATTCATGGCCACTCTTTTCTAATCACCATATCACATAAAAATGAAATTCTCATTACTCATTCAAAACACAAAAAAGTTGTCTCCTACATTATTAAGTATATTAACGTGTGGAACATGTGTCTGGACATGAGGCCACTGCCAGGTGCCAGAAGTAGAGGAAGTGGTGATTAGAAGTGACATGCTAGAACTGCCGAAGATCCGTGTGCCTGGGAGACAAGATTAACTAATGCGGACCCCGAACTAACGATACTTATCATTATAGTCTTTGAGTAGAGTCCTTCAGGGAAGCATCTTTGGACCATTACTATTTATAGTATTTTTCTTCCCATATTAACGAGATTTATGTTACTAATATCACAGTTTCCAGGCCGCAATATCTTTGTCCTGCTAGAGGTCAGTCGCTGCCGGAGGACCCAAGAGTAAATCAAAATACTTATATGAAAATTTGATTAATGTATAAACTAATATATTTAAAAAAACTAATTATAATTAAAGTTTTGGCCGATATATATAAGTGTTCTGACCGATGTTAGGATCAGAATGTTCATCAGAGTATGTTTCATCAGACAATGCTCGGGGCGACGCTCGGGTTTCATATGACGAACATCACTTCATTGAGTCAGCAGTTTTGTCTCCATGTGTAAACTGTCCTAAGCACTACTATGAGGTCGCTGCATACTTGTGTTTTCTATAAGTCAGCAGATTCCTCTCCACGTGTAAGGCTGTTACTATGTACTGGGAATTGATCTGACAAACACTTTTTACTTTAAATGCCAAATAAATCTGCAAAAAAATACGAGTATTAATTTTTTTATATTTCAAAAAATGGCTGAACTATTTACGATGAAAGTGCGTATAACGTGGGTAACCGCATACGTCACAACCCTGCTCATTCAACAGTCGCACTCTCGTTCGCACCCGAACGCCGCGCCTCGCCTTGTCGCAGTCTGTGAGGCTGTGACGTCATAATGAGCTCGCCTAATCTCGGAAATTCAAAAAAGTACTAAAACTTCTCGTCGATATAACTATGGAAATACTGCATGTATTGAAGTTAACAAAAACTAATGTAATGTACCTGAGCTACGCTCCAATTTTAGCTGTATTTAACAGTAATATTTTGACCCTTTTTTTGCTCTCCGTTATGGGGTGGCTAAATGGTTAATTTCAATACATAACAAGCTTGTGACTTGTGCCATAACAAAACAAATCGGCAGGTACATCGTCGTATTGTCACGTTCACTGGTTCATCTAACTGTACATAGTTGTTGTGATGTTTTCTCTGCTGACCGTCTCAATTAGCAGGTTGTACACATACTTGTATTGTTTAGATATTTTTGAAATGTTTGAATTCTGTAGTTGCCTTACCTGAATCTAAAGTAAATATAAGTAGTACAAAGACTAGTTGAAGCCCGCGTTATGAAGTTTTCCTGTTTCCGTTTCCCACAGGAACTTGTTCACGGGATAAAAAGTAGCCTATGTGTTATTCTGACGTGTAAATATTGTAAGGCTTTTTCAGTAGTTATTGCGTGAAAAAATAACAAACATACATCCATACAACCTTAGAACGTTTCGCATTTATTTATGGTAGGAATAATAAATTGAATTGTCTAATTTTGTAATAAAATGTGTCTTGTGTTAGATAGCACTTTAGACCCGCTAACTCAGTGTTCTGTAAACAATCACTGCGTTAAGCAACTTTCGCTATTGTTGACCCTCGGATGGGTTTGGGGCAATACCAGTGCTTCGAAACGCAAGTTAAGTTAATCCTTGGTCCCGGTTGTTATATAGTAGGTAATATTGCAATCGTTATGTCACAAAACGGTTACCCATTCATAACTAAAGATTGGCCAATCCGATTTTTATGATCTTTTAATATGCTGGATTTACCTTAAGTCGAATAGTAGAATAAATAAAAACCGAAAAGAAGAAAATGTAATTTGGCATGAACATAGTTGCAGGTGGATTGTACGCTTGTCTGCCACTTCAGTAGTGAATAAAATATATAGGTACATCATCATGAATATAAAATTGTTTGTTTTTTGATGTTAGTCGATACTATAATATTATAAAGAGGAAAGATTTGTAAGTTTGTACTGAATAGGCTCAGAAACTACAAGGCCGATTTTAAAAAATATTTCATCATTATGAAGCACAGCACCATCTAGCCCAAAACTAAGCTATAAGCTTGTACTATGGATCTAGACAACTGATAAACATACTTAGATATTGTTAAATACACACATAATTATACATAGGAAATACCCAAACTCCGAAACCAACATTAAGTGGATCAAACAAATATTTGTTCCGACCCGGGAATCGAACCCGGGACCTCAGCGCGACGACACTCGCATACATTACCACTGCGCAATAGTTGTTTCACATAGCACAGTACATATAATAGGTACCTTATCTATTCACAACTTCACGAGGAACTCTTAACTTACAAGAAATTCTGCAGCTGAGCTGATTTTCCCACAATTACTTAATACCTATTGTTTAATACTAAGAAAACTGTACTAAGGTGTATTGTACTCATGTGTAACGACGCTCTACTGATAACAAAACACTTTTAGTTTTATTGGCCATAAACAATATTATATCGCCATTTTCGTTTAACATTTACAATTGGCGCGATTTGTGCTTTAAAAAAAAACTATTAAAATTCTGTGTAGTTTTTAACAAAAACATTGGTTTTTAAAGAGATTTTATAAACAAAATGTATTTTTATGCAATTTAAAATAAGGAAGGCGTTCTCACAAGTACTCACAACGGTTTAATTAAATTCTTTGTTATTTAAAGTGCCATTTTGGAAACAACCTCTTTGGAAATTTATTTCTTTTTTCAAAGTTGATAAACCAATTATCACACTATAAAAATTTTTACAAAAAAATGTGTTGTGTGAATTGGTCCCACAATAGCAAGAAAGTGAATCTAATCACACTCGAATACCATTATAACGGCATTAAAATCCATTGCGTTATAAGTGATGATATACACGTGAGAAAATCAGATTAATCATGGTTTTGTTCTGAATCTAGGACAGAAAAAAATTTGGGGCCGTCATTAACACGCTAAAATAAAATTATAGCGAAATGTGTTTGACTTTCTTTTACTTTTTAAAAAGATTACGCAACCAAAATTATAATTTTTAAATGAGAAGTAAAGATTCTCTTCCATATTGTTTTGTTTGTGATATTGTAGAACGTGGAAATTAGAACTAAATTATTACTGTCTATTCATTTTAGCCGACTACCAAAAACGGGGAGGTTAAGTGTTCGATTGGTTTTTTTTCTTATTTCGACTGCCTCGTTGGCGTTAGTAGGTAAGTATATAGTGCAAGCAACTCTCGCCCTGAGGTCTCGGGTTCTATTCCCGGGTCGTAACAAATATTCATGTGATCCGCAAATGTTTCAATAATAGTATGCTTATCAATTGTCTAGATCCTATAGCACAAGTTTAAAGCTAGTTTGGGCTATTTAGTGTTATGTGTATAATTATTTTATTTATTTTTATTATAGCGGCAACAGAAATAAGTACACCTGCAAAAACAAAGCTGCCTAGCTATCACGATTCATAATTATGAGATACGTCTAGTGACAGACGGACAGCGGAGCCTTATTAATGGGGCCTGGCCCCACTACTAAGGCTTTTATCCTTTGGGTACGGAACCCCAAAAATGTATTTTCGTTCTCAATATATTTTTTTGTTTTAAACCAGCACGCGTTGAACACATAATTTTGTATTGAACGGGATTTCGTTTCCTCGGGACCACGACAGGTGCAACCCTGTCGAAACGTCGAAGAATAAAAAGGTATACTAAGCTTTTAGTTGTAATATAGAGCCGCGCGAAATCCCGTTCAATACAAAACTCAAAATATTTTTCCCAAAAGCTCCCACTTTTGACTAAATAACGATACTAAAGATTTTTTTTCTTTGTTTCAGAACAAAATGAAGGCGATAGCAGTGTTTTGTTTGATGGCAATGATCTGCACCGTGTTCGCTAAGAGCAAAAAGGATGACAATAAGGTCGGTAGCATTCTGTCTCTGTCTCAAATGACATATATTGTAAGGAAGATTTTTTTTGTATTTATTTTACGGCTTTTGGTCTCAGCCCCTTTGCAAATAAGGAAGGCACTCCTGTAAGTGCCGTTGTATGTGGATTTAAAATAAAATTGAAGTTTATCATCGAACTACAGAGACTCAAATGCCTTGGATAGTTTTGGAGGCACCAACTAAATGGTAGTATAGGAGACTGTTATACATCGCGTGGCGTGGAGCCGCCATTTTGATGTAATTTTGCTGCAATCGAGATTTTCATTTAGTATAAATTCTGACTCAGAAGAAGTTACGTTTATTTAAGTTTATCAAAATATTACCCGTTACGAAACGTATTCACGCACAACATACGATACGGTCGTGTCCATAACACACACAAAACACGAATTATGCACTAGTTTAATAAAATAATTAGACAAGAGACTCTTTAAGTTCCCGCTCACAACCCAAAATTACTCCAAAAAGTCTGATAATCCCTGAATATAAAATGGTTTCATTTTAAATCAGAAATCTACTCAATCAGCCTTTTATTACATTGGTATCCATTCTTCATCTCTAGATACAAAAGACACTATGCATAAGAGATAACCGTACTCCATCCACATTAAACCAAGCAACAATTAACTCTAAGGTAAGCTACAGAATATCTAGTACAGTGTCTCGTTAGGTTTGATATGGCTTGGTTCCTTAGACGTTTGAGCCAGCGTCAAATTAATGCAGTCTTCAATTTAGGTACTCGGAGTAACATTTATTGAACAGAACGATGTGTTGAAAACATTCGCTTAAAACTTTTTTTTAATCACGCCATCAACACTACTTTTATGTCCAAGAAACCACCACTCTCGCGCATAAAACAAGATAAATGCACTAGTTTTAGACAATAATATACAGCAAGTGTCCGCTCTTATCATTTTTACGCGTAGAATCCTGTAGAGACCAAGAAACAAGACAGAGATTTATAGATACATATTATGCCAAAATGGTCGACTTCGTTCAACTACACTCTCCATAGGTATTGAGAGAATGATTTATGAGGCGACTGTAATTTACTGCATCATACTAAAAAACCTGAGCCGTCATGCCAATCGAATTTAAAAAAAAAGCGTTAATACATTTTTGTGTAGGAATCACGGCCGCTCATTTGGACCACTTAGCCCCATCCATTCCATTACTTAATAAGCAAACAACCCAAGTACAAAACATCGACTCTCATGTTTCGACCAACCATGACTGGCCTAGTCTCACTGTTTCGTTAATTTAGTTCGATCACCGGACCTTTATCATCATCATCATCGTCTCAACGATTCTCAATCCATTCGACGCCACAGCTGGTCATAGGCCTCCTTCAAAGGTCTACAACGTTTAGCCTAGTGCCGTCTGCATCCATCAAGCCCTCGCAACCTTTACCAGGGTCGACCTTGCGGTACGCCAATCTCGAACTTTTTGACCCCATCGGCCGTCAGCTCTACGAGCAATATGGCCCCCGTCCACTGCCACTTGAATCGGGCGATTCTTTCGGCGACTTCAGATTTCCTCGTTGTGGATTCGATCATGCAGTGAAACTCTATCCGTCATTTAATACTTATCAGTATTTTGCCAGTGCACATGGCACCTTTGGGTCGGGTACGAACCAGAGCTGGTTATTTTTTGTGTTATCGTACCTATCTTGTAAAGTATAATTTGTTGTATCTGAATTTCAGTATTAATTAAATGAACAAATAAAACATTAAATAAATATTTCTTATTCTAAAAGGGTCTCCAGCCATGTTTGCCGTGCATGGGAATGACAACTACACAAATTACAACTAAACCGCCAACAACAAAACGAACAATTAAACCCAATATCAATAAGAAAACTGAACGCAAAATTAGTAAGGCTAAGACTACTAAACGCAAATTTAAGAATAATAAGACAACCAAATCCAAATTTAAGAAGACACAAATTATAACCAAACGCATAAAGAAGATTTTGACAACTAAACGCAATACTAAGAAAACTAGCAAGAAAGTTATGCGCAGAAAACTTATGGCCAAGAGCGCCACGACTTCAAACAATAAAACAAGATTGATTCAACAATTGCTTACAGTATGTTTTAAATGCAATTTTTTTTATATAAAAACAAACTATTTTCACGCTGATCCCTGACGGGGTTGTCCGTAGATTCGTGCATACTTCATTCGCATCCTGCATATTCTTTCATCGTTTCCTACATGCACATCTGGGTGTTCGAGCACCTACTTTTGGATTTCGTTCTTAAGTCTGCTCAGGTGGTCGTCGTATGCAAGTCTCGCGTCTATTTATATTTATCTGTTATACTCCATCATCACCTAAGAGTCTCGCGACGCCCGGGATCCGCTTTCCTACATTAAATTAAGTTTAGTCGACTGTTCTCACGTAACTCCAAGGGAACAATGTAGCTATACCTGCATTTTAAAATAACAGCTATTTAGTTTCTTGCCGGAGTCTTCCTCATCAGGGTGGGCTACCTTTAAAACTGGCAACTAGAAACGCTTTCATTTTGATTTGATTTTGTTTCTTTTGTATAGACTCATTACTATATAATTTGTTCAAATATCATGTAAATAAAACTAATGTAATTACTGGCAGTTAGAAAAGAGTGGCCATGAGTTTTATTGCCAGGTTCTTCCTCAGGCTCTACCTATTGCGTTGCGAATCGGGCAGTAAATGTAAATGTAGAAGCAATAATCTTGACGTTTATAAGTGTTACTTTGTGACCTACATGAATAAAGATTTTTCACTTTCACTTCACTACATTTTCTCCTCCACTTCGCACGGTCATCGGCATCCCCTGTAAACTGTAGTGAGACCATTAAATTGGCACGCATGTCATACCTTACGACGTGATAGGTGATAGTCGATTTCCATTTATCGAGGAAGTATAGCCTTCCTCGATAAATCGACAATCCAACACAATAAGTTTTATATTTGTTTTATATCATTGCTACTACGCTGGAGAGCAGAGCAATACTCATACATGTCGACAAATCGGGCAAATTCTTATAAATTATTAGAAAATTTATAAACGACTGGATTAAATAGGAGGGACGGGAGGTCGAAGTATGTCACGGACGAGCGGGGGGTCATCTAGTATATATATAATATTCTTACTGAAAAGTAGTAATGCCTTCTATTTAATTCTAGGAATATATGATAGGCCCGGAGAAGCGTTCATTCAAGAATCATTTCGATAGTCTTCAAGATAAATTAACCACGAAACCTTCCACGAACTGCTACCATCAAGTTGGGGTCCAAGAAGTAAATGCTAGAATTAAGGCAGAATCCTTCTTTGGATGGGCGGTTGATTAATGTGATTACCGATTTGTGTAGAACTTTTATTGGATATTTTAAATAAATTTTGGAAAATATATATATCAATAAATAAAATCAAGTTTTAGCAGAATTTTTTAAGTCTTGAGATGGACTCGAACCAGCGTCTTTTGACTTGCCAGATCAGACGCTTAACTAACTAAGCTACCGAGACCCATCCGAAACTGACGATTTAATCTACTTCTTTCTATCTTAAGGCGACGTAAGGCGCCATCTACTTAGGCACTTAGCAAAGTTACATGGTATAATGTATAGAATTGCATCTATAATCATTCGATTTGTGATGACACCTGCCTAAACATTAGAAACGATTTTGAAAAGCTATTAATAACTGTATCCTTAATTTAAAGAAGAAAATTTTTGTCTTGAGCTGGACTCGAACAAGCGTCTTCTGATTTGCCGAGTCAGACGCTTAACCAACTAGATTACCTAAAACTCTAAATTTAGGACATAATTAGCATACAAAGTGCTTCTTCGAAATTGTTTCTTAAGCTATGGGAGTCTACTGCTTGACGTAGACCTCTTTTAATTTACGCCATATTTGGGGAAGGATATCCTTTCTTTAGTGCTCATTTAAATCGCGTATGAATAGAATCGAAATCGTCGCTCAATAGAAAGCCACCGGTAAAATTTTGACAGTTTTTCCTAGTTTACTATTACAATCCTACTTCAATAGACTTCAATCGCTCAGCCGATAGAATTCTACTAACACGTACCGCGCTAGTGGCCGCTCTAGTCAGTTGCATTTTTGATAGTCTACTAACATTTTGACAGCAGAAAACAGTGATTGTTGTTCTATTCTACGGCTTGTCAATAGTAGACTCGCCCCACTGGTCTTACGCGTTATTGCAGGGTTTTATTTCGAGTGTTATTTCTCTTGGCCGCTGTTATCAAACTTGCAAATGCGGCTGACTTAGATCCGAAAGCTCTCGCAAAAATAAATTCTCGCAAATTCTCTCCTCTGCTCTTCAACCCCTTCGGCGTTATAAGCAGCTATCGTTAGGCTTTTGTCAGTCAGTCTAATTATTTATTTAGTTAGCTTTTAATCAATTTCTGAATGTATGTACGAGTGAGTAAGTATGTAGCTTATTACTTCACAACAGATACGATATTTTTGATATATAAAATTGGATATGGGTTTTTTACTGTAGGTTTGTATAAAAAATAATTCACTAAACGTCAATTATATTTAAATACTTACTAGCTTTTGCCAACGGCTACGCTCGCGTTAAATTCGGCTTAACACGGATCTCCTTTCCTGATTTAGAACACAGAAGAGAACTCGGAACAGAATATTATTTGAATACGCTACTGTAGACGATATTATAAGTCTCTCCATTTGGGGATAGAATGTAAAGATTCTGGGCATTGGTCACACGCGAACATGCTACATACAATTCTCCATGGGAAACGTGCTTTTCCCATGGAGAATTGTATGTAGCATGCTATTCTAATTTCACACAAACCACCTTTAGCGCACAACGTAAGTGTGTTTCAGAAACCTATCAGCGCCATCGATTGGAATCCATGAGTAACTTATTTACGTACAGCTCTGTCTACGCCTATTTATGTTTCGAATGTTGATTTTTTTCTCAAAAGCTGATTGATTATGGCTAGATTTAATGTTTTAATATTGTTGTATTTAATTTGATTCAATTAAATTATTTTATTATTCGTTTGTATCATAGAACCTGTAATAATTTTGCGGAGAGACTCACACAAAATTTCCATCCAATCCCATTTTAGGGGCTGGGGGAAGATTTCCAAAAACAAAAAATAACGCAGGATTTTTCGTTGGTAACAAAGAGTCTGTGTACCGATTTTTGCTTCCTCTGAAAATGCGACAAGTCCCATTTAAAATTTAACCCCTCTTTTAAGGGGTTGGGGTAGATTTCGAAAAAAAAATTATGCACATTTTTTAGTTTCTAACTTGAAAATTGCGGAATGCTCCATACAAACTTGCACCCCTCATTTTATGGAAGGGCGGGGGGGGGGATTGAAAAAGACAAAAAGTAGCCTATGTCACACTCCATTTTGCCGGGAAAGACAAACAAACAGACACAAACATACACTTTCCCCTTTATAATATTAGTATAAGTAGCTACGGGTACTTACTATCATCGCACCGCTCGCCGCAGGTGTTTACCCACACAATTTACGTACGGAGCGCTCACGGTTAGGTCCGATCGGGGCTTTATTCCACGTACATGCTTAGATTGTGGAATTTACTCCCTGCCTGAGTTTTCCCGAACGTCTACAGTATGGGGTTCTTCAAAAGCGGTCTTAGAAAGTTTTTACAGGGTCGGCAGCGCGAGTTCTGCACCTCTGGTGTTGCAAACGTCACTTTCCATCAGGTACGGTAAAACTTGAGTCTTAGTTGGGTTAAATTGGACAAGATTTTGTCTACCCCAATCGGACACTCTTGCAAGAGTAGCCTCGATTTTAAACACAAGCAGTTCACGACTTTGTTCCACTGCAGAACGGGGGATGTTGGAGTGATCTGTGTAATAAGTGTCACCCGTACTGCCGAATGTTCAGCATGTCATTGATATGCAGCAAAAACAGGGTGGGTGACAACACTGAGCCCTGCGGGACCCCGGCATTTATGGCCATGTAGTCCGAACAGCAGTCATCAACAATGGCTCTGATAGTTCTACCGGCCAAAAAGCTGGATATCCATTCGCAAAGTCCCTCGGGCAGTCCGTAGAAGGGCAATTTCGATAGAATACCACGGTGCCAAGCCCGGTCAAAGGCCTTAGAGTTAACTAGGCTCACTGATAGAGCCTCTCCCTTACTCTTGATTACCGTCGCGTCGCTAAGCGGTGTGTGAGGTACTCCTTGCTCTGTCTCTCAACTTTTTTCATATTTAATTAAGCCGATACTTTTTCGTGAAGTTGAGAAGAATAACAGCGGTAGTTATTGAAAATGAAAATATCTTTATGTATGTAGGTCAGAAAGTAACATTTACGAGCGTCAACATTATTGCTTCTACATTTACATTTACTGACAGATTTGCAAAGCAATAGGTAGAGCCTGAGGAAGAACCTGCCAATAAAACTCATGGCCTCTAAACGTGATCATTGCCCCAACAGGTGAAGATTGCCGTGTACTACGAGTCTCTGTGCCCAGACAGCAAGGCCTTCATAGTTCAGCAGCTGGCGCCGGTGTGGAGGGACTTCAGAGGAGTTGTCAAGGTCAAGCTCGTGCCTTATGGAAAGGCCACGGTAAGTCTACTTTCTATTGCCTTTGCTTCTTTTCCACCTTATTTACTGACTTTTTTTTTACTGCAAGGATATTAAAAAGGACATAGATTCGAGGGTATTGCCAACGTCGCAGTTGCAGTTCGATTACTCAATTATTTGATTGATCCACAAATAATTATTTCGGAATTCGGGTGTATGTTTAATAATGTATGTATTTAGAAATATATAAGTATGTTTATCAGTCATCTAGATCCCATAACCAGCAAAAAAATACGAGAAAAACGGTGTTACTACTTTTTTTAAATTCCAAATAATAACTGAAATATTTACGATCAAAGTGCGTGGGTGCGCGGGTGACCGCATACGTCACAACCCTGCTCATTCGACAGTCGCGCTCTCGCTCGCACCCGAACGCCACGCCGCGCGTTGTCGCAGTCTATGCGAGGCTGTGACGTATAATGGGCGCGCCTAATCTCGGAAATTCAAAAAGGGACTAAAACTTCTCGTCATTGTAACTTCGGAAATACTGCATGTATTGAAGTGAAATAAAAACTAATGCAATGTAAATGAGCTACGCTCCAATTTTAGCTGAATTTGACGGTATTTTGAGCCTTTTGTGTTCTTCCGACTGCCTCAGTGGCGCAGTGGTAGTGTATGCGACTGCCGCACTCAGGTCCCGGAATCGATTCCCTTGTGTGATCCACAAATGTTTGTTTCGTAGTTTGGGTGTTTCCTATGTATAATATGCATGTATTTAGAAATATATAAGTATGTTTATCAGTTGTCTTAATACCATATCACAAACTTTTTAACTAGATGGCTTACTTTGGGCTATATGGCGCAGTGTAAGAAATGTCCCACAATATTATTTAATATAATTTTAGAAGGTCCTTTAACCTTACGCCTGCGTGACGAGTTGATACAAGTATTTGTTTCGAGTTTTCCATTCTCTCCCTTATAACCAGGGGGCCAAGTCTACTAATACAATCGCGCCAGAAGAGAATAGAAATCGTCGCTTAATAGAGAGCTAACAGAAAAAAAATACAGTTTTCGTAGTTTAATATTACAATTGCGCTCCAATAGAATTGTATCGTCCGGCCCATAGAATGTTATTAACACGTGTAGCGCCTGTAAGTAGCTCTTAATTTGCATTTTAGGTAGTCTATTTTAATATATTGATAGCTAAAAACAACTATTGTGCCTCTATTCTGCAGCTTGAGAAATGTGATTGTGAAATATATAATAGTTTTAGTAGTCTACATAGTTTTGAACTAATCGCAATAGAACCGCTATAGAATAGAACCCCTGGTTTGTTAATTATCAGGTGTACCATACGCAGGTAAGGCTGGCTAAATTAAAATGAAAAGAACTTTATTCATGTAAGAAGGTCACAAAGTAACACCTATGAACGTCAAAATTATTGCTTCTACATTTACATTTACTGCCAGCTTCGCAAAGCAATATGTAAAGCCTGAGAAAGAACCTGGCACTAAAACTCATGGCTACTCTTTTCCACCCTCAGTAGGCGTCATCGCACTCCTCCACTATTAGTGTCACACTACTCATAAATATACATTGTGTCTGTTTCAGCATGACAAAATTGACGGCAAGTGGAAGTTCAATTGCCACCATGGTGAGGACGAGTGCTACGGAAACAAGGTATTATATATTTTTTTTCTGCAACTCTTAACGATTCACAACTCACAAGGATATTTTTGAAAATCGTAATGATGCATACCTGAAACGTGAGAATACCACAAAATGTTTAATTAAAAAAAAGCGTGACGTCATTGGAGTCCTCAATTCAACTCGACTGCCTCGGTGGAGGTTTCCAGGTTCGATTCCCGGGTCGGAACAAATATTTGTGTGATCCACTAATGTTTGTTTCGGAGTTTGGGTATAGTATAATACGGTATATATAGTATAATTTAGAGTATGTATATCAGTTTTTGTTAAGATTGGGCAAGATGGCGCTGTGTAAAATGTGTCCCACACTATAATTATTCTTATTCCACTAGGTCCAATCGTGTATCCTGAAACACCGCGCCCTTTTGGACACAGAGAAGATGGACCTGGTCACCTGTCTTATGAGTCAAACAAACCCTGACAAGTCCTTGGACACGGTGAGTCATTCTTTTTATTTAGCTTAGTTTAGTAACTTTGCCTGATGAGTAGCGATTTCGATATCCAAAGGTTAAGGGCTATATATACCCTGGGAGTGCCTTGGGACCTTTTTAAGGTTGTGACGTTGAGGGGGTAGGCTGGGGGTGAATTTAGGGAGACTTACGCCAAGAGATGAAGGAAAGATGCACTTGCAAGTACGTGAGCATTTATATAGCAAATCAAACGTTATATTATACAAAGCAATTAGAAGAAGGTAATACGAGTCACTCCTCACCCTCACCCTCACCCCACCCTCACTCTCACAGTCACCCTCATCCTCACCCTCAGTTGTTCTCACCTAACTTGATAATAGAAGAGGGGTGGGTTAGGTAGGCGAGATCGTTATTTTCTTTATCTACTCTGATACTATAATACAAAGATTATAAAATTGATAACAAAATTCCAATGACAAACATTACGTACAGGCCAATAATAATAATAAAAAAGTTTAATTACGATACAGGTCTTGTATGGACACCTGTATCATAATATAACTTTTTAATCATAACGATACACCTATACAACCTCCAGCTGGAGCAAGGCGGTAGAACCTCTACTTAAAAAAAAGGTTTCTATCGTTGGTATCAATGAACGAGTCCGCGACGCAAGCGCGCATGCGCAATCAATGTTTGCGCCTTGGCGCCAACATTTGACATTAAAAAAATAAATTTGTTGTTATATTCATCATTTTATTTGCAATATTGTTTTACGTATTATAGTATGAGAGTAGATAAAGTAGTGTAATGACACTGTACATAACTTGGTCTTATAACACTCGTGTGATACTATGTATGAGAGTAGATAAAGTAGTGTATGACACTGTACATAACTTGGTCTTATAACACTCGTGTGATACTATGTATGAGAGTAGATAAAGTAGTGTAATGACACTGTACATAACTTGGTCTTATAACACTCGTGTGATACTATGTATGAGAGTAGATAAAGTAGTGTATGACACTGTACATAACTTGGTCTTATAACACTCGTGTGATACTATGTATGAGAGTAGATAAAGTAGTGTATGACACTGTACATAACTTGGTCTTATAACACTCATGTGATACTATAAAAAAACTCATGTTTTAAGAACCCTTATTATGCAACAGTATCATAAACTACTATTATTTTGTACTTATTTTCCTCTAATGTCTCACTATGTTATTATGTGTGTACAATAAATACTTAAATAAATCGTTGAGTCGTGTCCCAAGATAAAGTGGGAGACGTTACCTTTTCTGCTGCAGCTGCGCGGCAAGGTCTCGTCTCCCACTTTATCTGTCCTTGATTTCTGTGCGTAAGTCTCCCTAAATTCACCCCCAGCCTACCCCTTCAACGCCACAAGGTCGCTTGGCATACCCGGGAATATTGTACCAAAAAAATAATATATATCCATCACGCCTTATCCCCGAAAGGGTGGCAGAGGCATATTATATGCCCACTTTTCACCGTGTGGATTCCTGTCCCACGTAATAGGTGGTGAGCCCATTGCCGTGTTGAAATAGACAGACGCAGGTTGTGGCTACCTGCTGTTGAAATTTTCAAGCCGCCCTTCAACCAGGCTTAACGACTGGCATTTTACTGGCAACCGGGACCAACGGCTTAACGTGCCTTCCGAAGCACGGAAACGCTCGCAAATGTAAATGCCACCCATCCGACGACCTGCCATAGTGAAAGTTGCGTAACTCAGTGATCGTTTACAGAACACTGAGACCGCGGGGCCACGAGCGCTTATATTGTACCAAGAGATATCAATACCTTGTTCGGATGATCCCATCGACAGAATTTTCATAGTGTTTGTAGAAAATAATTCAGTACGTTCACTTGATTTAACATAATTAAAAAACAAGCACGAGCCAGACTCGTTCGCTGAGGGTTCCGTACCTTATTTGAGTTGATAGCTGAAGGTCTCGACTCCCTTGCGAGAGTCGAAAATTTGCGGCATAAACGGCTGTATATTTTGATTGCGTTGACTTAGATATTTGAATTTTTCACAGCTCCAAGAGACAGTAGTCTTGAGTATTTGATATAAATTTCAGCTTGATACCTTCACGCGTTCTTGAGAAAAAGGGGTCGTGACAGACAGACAGACGGACGGACAACAAAGTGATCCTATAAGATTTTCGTTTATTGTTCTTTTGAGGTACGGAACCCTAAAAATAATAATGTTTGTATATGTTGTTTCAGTGCCTTACCCAAGTGAACAAAATGGACGAATCGAAGAAGATCAAAGACTGTGCGTCAGGGTCCATGGGCGATACCCTCCTGGCGGCATACGGGGACAAAACGGCCAGTGTTGCCAGACCGCTCTCCTTTGTACCCACTGTGGTAATTAATGAGGTATGTAAACTATTTATTACACATTAAAATATTAATCCTACACCACCAGCTTATATTTGCGTACTTTGGTCTTAATGGCGCCGAGTAAAAAAAAATGTGTGTTTACCAGAGTACACAGCTATAAAATTTCTCTCATACGTCGATAAAGAAGTTTCACTTCAAAACAACATGGCGCGTAACCGAAAGCCGTGACGATTTTTATTTATAGCCATAAAATATCTCTCAACGTCGATAAAAATAAACTTCAAAAAATGTCCCATTACTTTTTTTTATTGTGTTTTCTTTTTTCATCTAAAGCGTTTTCCCAGTTAGCTTCCAAACTCTACCTAGAGCCTGGGGTCTTTAATTAGCTGAGAGTAGCAGCTAGCTTTTGACATTTAATGTTCGGAATTGTATGGAGCAATTGCCGTCTGACCTCCCGACCCCTGTGCCTCGTCCGTTAGTCAGCAGGTGCACCACTAGGGTGAGGGCGTTTGGACCCCGTAGATTTTTTGTAATTAAAATCACTATAATGTCTATTGTGCGAAAGTAGAGGGTAGAAGGAGTTAGGGTAGGTCATATGAAGACCACGTGAGCAGATTGCTCAAAAACGGAAACCCTCTGTGACTACCCCGTCAGGGATACAGCGTGAAGATTCCTTCTCCTTAATGTCCTAAAAAAGTAGTTTTTTTTTCAATCTTGATCTGTATTTAAACCTGCGTCTTCAGGCTTAACGCGCCAGACGCTTAACCACCTAGGCTATCAAGACCCACTCGAAACTGACAAATTAATCCATCTCTTTCAGTCTTAGACGACGTTTCTACTTACGATTTGTCTAACCTGTGTGTAAATACATAAATGTAAAAAAAATATACCTATAGTTTAAGTTTATCAATCACGCATTATACCCGAAGAGGTTGTAGAAGCATATTATGCACCTACATTTCACCGTGTGCATTCCAGCCCCACGTAATAGGTGGGAGGGAGCCTATTGCCGTGTTTATAAATTAAAATTTATTTTACAGAAATACAACCAAGCCAACCAGGACGAAGCATTCACGAATCTCAAAGCTGTGGTCTGCCGCGTAGCAGTTCACAAGCCAGCAATCTGTTAAACTAAATACTCTAAAACACACGCACTACACAAGGAATCAATGCCACTCGCGCTGTACTAAAGACGCCTTACTTTATCACTACATATTATAAAACTGAATTGTCCGCCGCGTCAGTATGTCGATTCGCGTTAAACTCAAAAACTCCTGCACAGATTTATGTGCAGTTCTCACATGTTTCAGAATATACCTAATTTGTTAAGTTTTTGTAGGTAAATATTGGCTGAAATATATAGTACTACGTGACCCCCCGGTTTCGCCCGTGACAAACTTCGAACTCCCGTCGCTTATAAACTCCACAATAATGCATAAAAATTTGCCCAATTTGCCGACATTTATGACTAATGCTCCGCTTTCTAGCGTAGTAGCGTAATGATATATAGCCTATAGCCTTCCTCTATAAATGGGCTATCAAACACAAAAAATTTTTTTCAAATCCGACCTGAGATTAGCTCGTTCAACCAAACAAACAAACTCTTCAGCGTTATAATATTAGTAGTATAGATTTGATAAAGATGTCGAAAAAAAAATACCCTCTGAGAACTTTCAACGAAAACGCTGCCTAAGCCTTTTGAGATGTAACAAAATAATGTATAGTGGAATTGTGTATCTTATATAGGTCTACAAAAAACGTCTGCAATAGCATATGTCTATCTCTTAACGGTTAATAATTTATATACTAGCTTACCATAACACGGAGAAACGAGCGAAGCTGTGTACATCAGCTAGAACATTTCATTCAAGCAAGGATTCTTCAATTTTAATAATACGATCACTACAAAAGGATTGTTGGTAACTGACAGGCCGAGTATGAGATTTTCGTCTACAATTTGACGATAAATTGGCACGCGGTATTATTATGACATTCGTGTCTACGACGCGAGCGAGAAGGAACATCATTCTTTGCTATATCACCTACATAAGTAGACAGAGTACTAATCTAATCATTGTGTTTCTTTTCTTCACACTAGACAGGCATAAGTTGCTTTCTTTCTTGTGTGAGTGAAACAAAAGCTATCAATTCGTCTATATATAGTATTCTTTGTCTACGCCTACATATTACATCTAGTTACCTATATATACAGAAGTAAAGATTGTATGCTAAAGACGTATGAGAGCCTTCACAAGGTTGAAGAAACAGGAAAACCTATTCATATAAATATATAAAGCCAAACAGCTTGTTTGTTTTTAACACAGCAAATTACGCTGCTAACTACAAGTGTACATGTACCTCTTATAAAGGAGTATCATTTATATTAAATAAATATCCATCACGCCTTATCCCCGAAGGGGTGGCAGAGGCATATTATATGCCCACTTTTCACCGTGTGGATTCCTGTCCCACGTAATAGGTGGTGAGCCCATTGCCGTGTTGAAATAGACAGACGCAGGTTGTGGCTACCTGCTGTTGAAATTTTTTAAGCCGCCTATAAGGCCTTCAACCAGGCTTAACGACCGCCATTTTACTGGCAACCGGGACCAACGGCTTAACGTGCCTTCCGAAGCACGGAAACGCTCGCAAATGTAAATGCCACAAAGTGGTCACCCATCCGACGACCAGCCATAGTGAAAGCAAAACTACTGCCGTATTGTAAACAGTGCCTCTGTATATAAGAAAAATTAAATGATTATAAAGAATAGTATACTACAATAAAAAGATTTAAAGGCAAGAGCTCAGTATAGTGGTGCTAATTCTGTTGTTGAAACCACTAAACTAAATTTCCCTAAAATTGCTATTCTGTTATTACGTCGAACTAAACTTGGTGATATCATAAACAGCACTAAATTTGTATCTGACGTCACTAAAATTCCTTTTATGTGATAAAATTCAACAAAACATGTATTTAGATGCCGACTAACTTAGTGATTGAACTGTGTATGTACATTTTTCACTTTTTGTTGAATTTTATCACATAAATTGAATTTAAGCGATGTAAGATAAAAATTTAACGCGACACAAAATTTTGACGTCTAATTTTAGTGGGACTTTTATTAATTTTAGTAACGGTTTGCAACATGAAAACGTGTAAAACGTTGTAACGTGAAAAATGTACATTGGCAGTTCAATCACCAAGTTAGTCGGCATGTATTTACATTCGACTGTCTATGTACATTTTCACGTCTTGTTCAATTTTATCACATAACATGAATTTTAATGATATCAGATACAAATTAAGTGCTATTTATGATATCACCAACTTTAGTTCGACTTAATAACAGAATAGCATTTGGCAATCTCTTAATAATAAATTGAAAATTTTAGAGAAATTTAGATTAGTGGTCTCAACAACAGAATTAGCACCAGTGTCAAACATTTCAAAAGCAAAAAATTTCGCAAGTTGTAGTACTTTTTTTATTATGTTGGCAATACCAGACTTTTTTAGAATGTAAACTCGTTTATTTATCTATCACGCCTTATACCCGAAGGGGTGGCAGAGGCATACATATGTTATGCCCACTTTTCACCATGTGTATTCCTGTCCCACGTAATAGGTGGTGAGCCCATTGCTGTGTTGAAATAGACAGACGCAGGCTGTGGCTACCTGCTGTATTTTTCAAGCCGCCCAAAAGCCTTCAACTTAAGTCAAGTAACTTCAACGACTGCCATGTTACTGGCAACCGGGACCAACGGCTTAACGTGCCTTACGAAGTACGGAAACGCTCGCAAATGTAAATGCCACAAGGTGGTCACCCAGCCGAGGAGCAGCCATAGTGAAAGTTGCGTAACTTAGTGATCGTTTACGGAACATTGAGTCCGCGGGGCTACTAGCGCTTTATTAATTTCCCGCCTTTGGAAACACAATTTGAAATTAATAATACATACTTCATTGGTGGGGTATTATTGCTTTTTACCCTCCATAGACCTTATAAGTTTGTTTATTATTCACGGCTTCTTCAAAGGGCAGTGTTGAGTTGCAGAGTTGCAGAGGCATATTATATGCCCAGATTTCACCAAACATTTTTTTCCCACATAATAGGTGGCTAGTGGCTACCCTTGTAAGTGACGAATGAAAGTATTGTGTGAATTAAAATAAGAAATTATTTTGTACTTTCTTTTTTGTAATAAATAAGTACTTATATTATTAAGCAGTTTTATTTTTCTTTTGGTTTTTATTTAAATCACATAGTGGAAAAGTTTAAGCGCAAAAGGCCTAATTCTCAAAACGGATAATATAAACCGCCTAAACTGCTCCAGCTACAGGGCGATCAGCTTGGTCAGCTTAGCTAGTAAGGTGTATGCAAAGGTTATAACGGCACGAATGCAAGAAAAGTCTGAAAGGTATTTATGGGAGGCTCAATGCGGATTCCGACGTGGAAGAGGTTGCATGGATCAAGTGTTTTCTCTCCGCATGATAGCGGAAAAGTTTCTGGCTCTTAGCCAGAAGGTTTTCTGCGCTTTTGTGGATCTAGAGAAAGCATTTGATAACGTTGTGAGAGAAACGCTGTGGGACTTGCTGCCAGGATATGGTGTGGACGGCTCGCTACTGCGGGCAATACAGTCGCTTTATAGGGACTGTAAGGCTTGCGTGCGAGTAGGGGGGGATGTGTCACCTCTTTTTGATGTCTGTACTGGCGTCAAACAGGGATGTGTCATGTCCGCCTGGCTGTTCATAGTGTATCTGGACAGTTGCCTGCAGAAGTTGAAAGATTTTAATATGGGTGTGAATTTGGGTGACTTTACAGTAAACTGTCTGCTGTACGCTGATGATGCGGTGCTCATGGCCTCATCAGAAGCCGACCTTCAGGCATTAGTCACTAATATGAAAGAGGGGTGTGAAAGTAAGGGTCTCCGCTTGAATGCAAGTAAAACTAAGGTACTTGAAAGAGGTGACGTAAGAACTAAATGCGAGATTAGGGTAAACCAGGAACGTCTAGAGCAAGTGAATGAAATTGTGTATTTAGGAAGTATGTTTAGCGCGGATGGAAGATGTGATTCGGATGTAGAACGGCGAGTAGCTGCCGGAAACAAAGTTAACGGTGCTTTGTCCCAGTTAGTAAAGCGACAAAGCATCGTAAAAGAAGCACGAATGGCGATTCATAACGCAGTGCTAGTGCCAACTTTGCTTTACGGTAGTGAAACCTGGGTATGTCAGCAGATGCATGAAAGTAAATTGAATGCTGTGGAGATGCGATCACTTCGAAAATTGTGCGGCGTTACCTTGGCCGACCGAATACGTAACGAAGTGATACGCAATATGGCAAGTTTGAATGAAAGTGTCAGCGTTAAGCTGGAAAAGGGCGTGCTCCGTTGGTTTGGACACGTCCAACGAATGAGTGAGGAACGATTGACGAAGAATATATATTGTTCAAAAGTAGAGGGTAGAAGGAGTCAGGGTAGGCCGAGACTTACATATGAAGACCACGTGAGCAGATTGCTCAAAAACGGAAAGGTCAAAAGTACTCGGATACCCAGACGTGCGTGTATGAAGCGATTGATGAATCTCGAAGAAGCGAAAGAAGTATGCATGGATCGCGAAGCCTGGCGATCTGTCCTCTCCGACTACCCCGTCAGGGATACAGCGTGAAGATAGTTAGTTAGTTAGTTTTTTTAGGATAATATAAAAAAATATGTAATGATCAGTTCAAACAGCATTCTGTATTATTTAGATGAGGTTTCTGTGAATTAATTCATGACACAAGCAAATGTTAAAAGGCAAAGAAAAACAACTGTCTCACAACTCGGTTGGATTTTATTTACACAAATTAATCTTAAATATCTAATGATAATTAAATATGTACAATATAAATACCAATTATACTCTGATCACAGGAAAATATACTTCGATTATTCTCCCGCGCGATTTTATTCATACACGATGAGTGTGCGAGTGAAATGGCATTAAATTGCGCTGGTGCGACAGAGACAGATAGTATCGGGACATTGAATTATATTATCTGTGATCCAAGATTTGATTATAATCGACTTACAGTGGTACAGAAGTATGAGGTCCGTTATGAAATTATCATATGTACAAATAAATAAAATTGAAGTGACTGTAATTCCATATTAACAGCTTTTCACTAAATGCATATGACAGTACATATAATACCTACTTATATTAAAAAAAAACACTTGAAGGCCCTGTCCGCACTGCGAATTTTAACCGTACGGGTTTTTTTTCGCAATTCTGTATATATTGAATGAATATGTACATATTGAATCTTATATGAGTATCCGCACTGGCGATAAATAATTCGCGCGGAATAATAATCTGTAATTTGATGCAAATAATTTTGTGCAATATGAAATGGTATGACTATGGCCGCACGGCGAAATAAAATTCGCGCGTTTCGCTCAGTCTTGCACTGACAACGGTATTGACAAGATGTCGCGCGTTTCGTCTACCACTCGATCGACAGGCCAGCAAGAGTTAATAGAAAATGATGAATAGCTCTTGATGTTTTAAGTAGAAAGATCCTTTCATAGGTCTCAAAGCTGTAAATTAGTGAATCCAGTATTTATGACATCTTCTTGTACGCCTGTTACGCCGCCGCAGTAGTATCAGATAAATCAATAATTTTCTGATGACTTTACACGTTCGTCTCAGTCGGGAACTGCATCGAACTGACAAAAATCGCACGAAATTTTACTCGTGGTGCGCATTAGATGTAATTTTGAGCACGGAATACAATTCGCGAGAATAAATATCGCGCGTTTAAAATTCGCAATTATAGTTACGGCAAATCTCTAAAACGACTGGACCGATTTAAACGGGACTTTTACTGGCAGGTGGCTTGGCAATAAAATGAAAAATCTTTATTCATGAAAGTCACAAATTAACTCTTATTAACGTCAATTTCATTGCTTCTACATTTGCTGCCAGATTCACAAAGCAATAGGTAGAGCCCCAGAAAGAACCTGCCTATAAAACTCATGGCCACTCTTGCTGATGTAATAAGGAGACTTAAGCAACATTTTATCTCCGTATTCCCGCGGGAATTACACGGGAAAACTACGACGCGTCTGCTAGTAATAAATATAAATACAAAAAGATTTAATCGTGATCCAACTAGATAGATATATAGATGGAGAGAATACGGTCAACGCACGCTTACCATCAGTTTGTCAGTCAGCCCATGGAGGGTCAGGAGACACATTACCCAGCGAAGGAATAGATTTGATACCACATAATAGGTGGGTGTGCCTGTTACCATATAGAAAGGGAAGGTCAGATTATAGCTACCTACTGGTAGAATTTTTCCAACCATGTCTATAAGACCCCATGTTACTGGCAACCGGGACCATCTGCTTAACTTACATACGGAAATGCTCGTAAAAAGAAATACTAATAACGGTACGGATACGCAGAAGTAAATCCACTGACGGAGCAGTTCATAGACTTACTAATATTATTGGCGAAAACTTGGATAAGGGAAAAAAATGCTCAACAATCTTTGTCGATCTTGCTAAGGCATTTGACACGATTTCAGTGAAGATCCTTCTGACCAATCTGGGAGGTAGAGGGAAGCAGCTTGAGCTGTTCGAGAGTTATTTGTCCGGACGACTTCAATGTGTGAGAGTGGGAAACCATACCAGTAGTGACCTACCAGTTGTGTGTGGCGTTCCTCAGGGGAGTATCTTAGGACCTACCTTGTTTCTCGTTTATATCAAGGATCTCACTTGTCTCCAGCTACCCAAATGCGAGATAATCTCATATGCTGATGATACTGCCCTTTTTTTTCAGGTGATACCTGGGAGGAGACCTTTAGCAATGCTCAAAAGGGCCTTGATGAAGTTAAAGCGTGGTTACGCGATAATTACCTCACTCCTAAGTGGCGAAAAGACTAAATTTATTACTTTCGGATTACGACGACTTCCAAACAGCATAGACTCATATAGGCTGATCCCTCATGACTGTGCTGAAAATAGTGACTGCGACTGTGGTGCTATCGAGCGAGTCACTCACATTAAATACTGGTGTTATCGTGGATAGTAAACTGGCATTTAACGAACATATACAAAGTAAATGTGCTCGAATCCGCTAACTTATATATGTTTTTAGAAACTTGAGTCATGTTGCAGATGTTACACTGCTTAAAACTGTGTATTTATCCCTTTGCCAATTTATAATGACATACTGCATCTCATCTTGGGACGGAGCTTGTAAAACTATTTTGAAGAGGCTAGAGATAGCCCAAAGAGCAATTCTTAAGACCTATACTTTTAAACCTTAACCCCGACTGCTCTTCTTTACCAATCATGCCAAGTCCTAACCGTCCGCCAGTTGTTTCTATTTAACATAATAATGTAACAGCACGGTAATCTGGTGTACGTTCCTCGGTCATCACCACAAAACGGAGGGAATATGCAATGTGTCATGCCTATAGACCTAAAACCTCATTTGCAAGGCGGTTTTTTATTCTCATTGGACCTTACATGTACAAAAAAATTAACAAAATATTAAACTTGTTTTCTAAAAATACCATACAGTGCAGGCGGAAAGTATATACATATCTCCAAAACCTAACTTATGAACAGACGGAAGACCTTTTACACATATCTAGTTGACGCACACAGACTACGTAGTGAGCTAATCACTATATCAACGCACAAGTAATCCCGCACACACATACACACACACACACACACACACAAACATGCGCGTGCGCATTAACACAACCTCACACACACCATTTACTCTTGACGCACTAGTCCATCAAGATGACCTACCATATAGAATATCACTGCCATTTAAGTTCATGTTTGTGAGCTTATAAAAAATGTATCTGTGGGAAATAGCACTGCATGCCGAGATACAGGTTCCCACCTAGTTCGGCTGTAGATGCTATCAATAATTTTATCAACTTTAATAATATTTACTCTTTGTACATTTAACATAAGTTGCTAGTTATTTGTGTCAAAGCTTTATTGTGAAATACTGTGTTGTGATTGATTGTACGTAAATAAATTAATAAAAAAATTAATAAATAATGTAAAAAAATAATGCAGTACCAGGTGTTTATAAATGGTAAGGCAGTTTTTATTTATTTTATATACAACTTTTCTAAACTCATACACAAAAAGCATTCTTTTTCAGCTAAAAGTATTCCCAATTGCTTCCAAAATTTACCAGGATTTGGAAACTGGGGTCCACTTTAAATGGCTGCTAGGGAGTATCGATGGTAGCGAGTGCAATATATACAGTCAACAGGTGCACCGCTAACAGGTTTGCTTGGGCTCCGGAGATTAGATATATATAGACCCCTATTTAAAGTACTAGGCTCTCATAAATAACAAAGAGTTCTTTTCATTCACAGCTCCGATACACACTAAGGCCGGGTCCGCTGCAACGTTTTTCCATGTTTGCTAACACACTACAAACATGTTAGGGTTGTGGTCTAACAGTTTTGTTAGGAAAAACACCCTACACACTTTGCAGCGAATGGGTAATGTTGGGGTGTTACCCGTGGTCCCACCGCTGTGTCCCACTGGTGGATCCACGGGGAAGTTTTGGGAAGTAATGGGACTACGGGGAAAATTAATTCTTGAAAAGAATTCAGTGTCTCGTCACTTTTAGTATAGTACGAGTATAGATTAGAGAATGTATATATTTTACATTAACAAAATGCACAATTTTAATTTCTTAAAAATGAAGCTCTTATAAAGTCATGTACTTACAAATATTTTGTTTTATTTCATAAATACCTACTCGTCTAATTATAACCTCATCTCTAGTGCAGTGGGTCAACTAGACCAGATTACCCATGGTCCCACTGCAACTGTCAGATAGAATAAACTTGAGTTTTCTTTAGTACGGTGGGACTACGGCGAAAATAAATTCCCCGTGGACCCACCAGTGGGTCGTAACGGTGGGACCACGGGTAACCCCGTAATGTTTTGTTAGAAAACTGGCGCTCTGGACACCGCCAAGTTATACATAAAGTACTAGGCTCCCATAAATAACAAAGAGTTCTTTTTCATTCACAGCTCCGATACACACTAAAGTTGAGTTTGCCGGCAACGTGTTTTCGTGTTTGCTAACACACTAATATGTTTTACAAACAACATTGTTAGGTAAAACACCCTACACACTTTGCCGCGAATGGGTAACATGATTTGTTAGAAAAGGGGGCGCTCTGGACACAGCCAAGTTAGTTATACATAAAGTACTAGGCTCCCATAAATAACAAAGAGTTCTTTTCATTCACAGCTCCGATACACACTAAAGTTGGGTTTGCCGGCAACGTGTTTTCGTGTTTGCTAACACACTAATATGTTTTACAAACAACATTGTTAGGAAAAACACCCTACACACTTTGCCGTGAATGGGTAACATGATTTGTTAGAAAAGGGGGCGCTCTGGACACAGCCAAGTTAGTTATACATAAAGTACTAGGCTCCCATAAATAACAAAGAGTTCTTTTCATTCACAGCTCCGATACACACTAAAGTTGGGTTTGCCGGCAACGTGTTTTCGTGTTTGCTAACACACTAATATGTTTTACAAACAGCTTTGTTAGGAAAAACACTCTACACACTTTGCCGCGAATGGGTAACATGATTTGTTAGAAAAGGGGGCGCTCTGGACACAGCCAAGTTAGTTATACATAAAGTACTAGGCTCCTATAAATAACAAAGAGTTCTTTTCAATCACAGCTACTGTCTGAATAAAGTTCAACGACACTATCTTTATGTTTTCTTTCCCAATGTCTTTTTAAATCTGATTTCCTAGTAGCTACATAAGAACACTGATCACAAGCTGTCTTCGATGTCCTCGCATTACACTTTACAACATGATTATTCATAACACTTTCATTTTTAGAGAAATAACCGCACTTTTTACACTTTGAACCGTTTTTAACACTTTGAATGTACTCATTTCCATTTCCATTTGAGGTTATATGGCACAATAAAGAGAATTTACTACGTTTTGAACGATAATCACGCTGTTGGTTCTTGTATCTTTTATCTTCTTTATGTTTCTTTAGATGCCTTGCAAATTGAGATTGACTCGAAGTCGTGTAACTGCAGGCCGAGCAAACTTGTAATATCCGTTGGTGGTCCTTCAAATGTGAATTATATTCAATACTGTTTGTTGTAGTATAATTACACTGCATACAATAATAATCATAGCCTTTATTCTTCCAAAAGAGTGATGGTAAGACCTCAGAAGATTTGACAACGGTTTCCGGTTGTTTCTTTTTGACAGATTTTTCTATTAATTTTTTCTTCTGTTTGGCTTTTTTGGCAAGTGTGTCCAGTGGCATGTCTTCTTCGTCAGTCTCGTCGGATACCTCTACGGTGTCGATGTGTGGCTCTTGGAGAATGACATCATCCTCGTCACTTGAAGTTAGAAGACTTATTGGGTCCGGCTTTCTGGAAAAGTAGATTTACATTACAATTTTTGGAAGAGTCAAGCCTTTATCGGTAGCCCGGCGGAGGTATCTAGCTGAAAGATGATGATAATGATTAGGTGTAGC
The DNA here is from genome assembly GCA_948477245.1 of Thumatha senex. NCBI lineage: Eukaryota > Metazoa > Arthropoda > Insecta > Lepidoptera > Erebidae > Thumatha > Thumatha senex. The sequence goes on along the minus strand of OX419752.1, from coordinate 15,374,184 downwards.
TCTGCTGGATCTGGTGTTACTTTTCGGGCAAGTTGGGCCGCATGCTTGTCTTTCACCTCAGTAGTATAATATTGTGGAACATTTTTTACACAGTGCCATTTCCATGTAACTGGCAACCGGGAACAAACGCTTAACGTGCCTTCGGAAGCAATGAAAATACCACAAAGTGGTCACCCATCCGAGGACCAGTTATAGCGAAAGTTGCTAAACGAAGTGATCGTTTACCATTTAGGTCACAAAGTAACACTTATGAACGTCAAGAATATTGCTTCTACATTTACATTTACTGCCAGATTCGCAAAGCAATAGGTAGAGCCTGAGGAAGAACCTGGCAATAAAACTCATGGCCACTCTTTTCAAAACGCCAGTAATTACATTAGTTTGTATAACATGATATTTGACCAATTATATAGTAATGAATTTATACAAACAAAAAAACAAAATCAATGTTGTGTTTAAATCATATCAAAATTAGAGCGATTATAGTTGCCGGTTCTAAGGGCAGCCTACCCTTGAAGAAGAAGAATCTGGCAAGAAAGTCAATGGATGACATTTTAAAATGTAGGAATGGCTTACAACATTAAAATTACACTTACATTGTTCCTTTGGATTTATGTGAGAACAGTCGACTAAACTTAAGTTTACTTAAATATAAATAAGATTATTTGTAATAAATGAATTTGTAATAATTAAAAACTGAGTTGTTGTCCTGGATGGGAATCGAACTAATGAATCCAAGACTAGACCAGCTTAAACAGGTAAAATTACTGGCGGTTAGAAAAGTGTGGCCATAAGTTTTATTGGCAGGTTCTTAGTCAGGCTCCACCTATTGCTTTGCGAATCTGGCAGCAAATGTAAAAGTAGAAGCAATAATCTTGACCTTAAACTAACTAACTAACTATCTTTTCGCGGTATCCCTGACGGGGTAGCCAGAGAGGACAGATCGCCAGGCTTCGCTATACTTGTGTACTTCTTTCGCTTCCTGCATATTCATCAATCGTTTCACACACGCAGGTCTGGGTACCAGAGTACTTTTGACTTTTCCGTTTTTGAGCAATCTGCTCACGTGGTCCTCATATCTAAGTCTCGGCCTACCCTGACTCCTTCTACCCTCTACTTTCGCACAATATATATTCTTCGTCAATCGTTCCTCACCCATTCGTTGGACGTGGCCAAACCTATGGAACACGCCCTTTTCCAGCTTAACGCTGTCATTTTTATTTAAACCTGCCATATTGCAATAATCTTGACGTTCATAAGTGTTACTTTGTGACCTACATGGATAAAGATTTTTCATTTCGTTTCAGCTCAAAATCGCAATCACCAAATGCATTTCACATTACAAAACTTACTTATCAGGAGGTTTCTCCTCTTCCAAATTGTCCTCTTTCTCTGACTCCTCATATTCCCTCTCCGGCAGCATGAGACTGCTGGGATCCAGTTCCACCTGGACGCTCTCCAGTACCATCAGGCAGTCCTGGGCGCCTGATCCATGGGTGTTATTGTCTGAGGAAGAAAAATGGGGCCTTATAAGGTATTTTTAATATTTATTAGGGGGGTTTATCTATATAGATATGTCAACCCCATCGGACTCTTTACATTATATTCTACACTAGATGACCCCCACAGCTTCGCCCGTGGAATATTTCGACCTCCCGTCACACCTATTTAATCCCGTCGCTTATAAATTCTACAATGATGCATAAAAATTTGCCCGATTTGTCGACATTTATGACTACTGCTCTGCTCCCCAGTGTAGTAGCGTAATGATATATAGCCTATAGCCTTTCTCGATAAATAGGCTATCTAACACAAAAAGGATTTTTCAAATCCGATAGTATTTTCTGTAGTTCAGTAGTTCCTGAAATTAGCGCGTTCAAACAAACAAACAAACTCTTCAGCTTTATAATATTAGTATAGATACCTATTGTCACGTTTTGTCTCCCATCGGGGTAGGCAGATACTACGGGGAGTGTATCCGACTGCTACGCAAGAGGTCGTGGGTTCGATTCCCACCCAGGATAAAACTTTGTGTGATGAGCACGATGGATTATTCTGTGTCTGGGTTATTTATCTATAATATGTATGTATTTAGAAATATATAAGTATGTTTATAACTTAACTATCTTCACGCTGTATCCCTGACGGGGTAGTCAGAGAGGACAGATCGCCAGGCTTCGCGATCCATGCATACTTCTTTCGCTTCTTCGAGATTCATCAATCGCTTCATACACGCACGTCTGGGTATCCGAGTACTTTTGACCTTTCCGTTTTTGAGCAATCTGCTCACGTGGTCTTCATATGTAAGTCTCGGCCTTCCCTGACTCCTTCTACCCTCTACTTTTGAAAAATATATATTCTTCGTCAATCGTTCCTCACTCATTCGTTGGACGTGTCCAAACCAACGGAGCACGCCTTTTTCCAGCTTAACGCTGACACTTTCATTCAAACCTGCCATATTGCGTATCACTTCGTTACGTATTCGGTCGGCCAAGGTAACGCCGCACAATTTTCGAAGTGATCGCATCTCCACAGCATTCAATTTACTTTCATGCATCTGCTGACATACCCAGGTTTCACTACCGTAAAGCAAAGTTGGCACTAGCACTGCGTTATGAATCGCCAGTCGTGCTTCTTTTACGATGCTTTGTCGCTTTACTAACTGGGACAAAGCACCGTTAACTTTGTTTCCGGCAGCTAGTCGCCGTTCTACATCCGAATCACATCTTCCATCCGCGCTAAACATACTTCCTAAATACACAATTTCATTCACTTGCTCTAGACGTTCCTGGTTTACTCTAATCTCGCATTTAGTTCTTACGTCACCTCTTTCAAATACTAGAACCTTAGTTTTACTTGCATTCAAGCGGAGACCCTTACTTTCACACCCCTCTTTCATATTAGTGACTAATGCCTGTAGGTCGGCTTCTGACGAGGCCATGAGCACCGCATCATCAGCGTACAGCAGACAGTTTACTGTAAAGTCACCCAAATTCACACCCATATTAAAATCTTTCAACTTCTGCAGGCAACTGTCCAGATACACTATGAACAGCCAGGCGGACATGACACATCCCTGTTTGACGCCTGTACAGACATCAAAAAGAGGTGACACATCCCCCCCTACTCGCACGCAAGCCTTACAGTCCCTATAAAGCGACTGTATTGCCCGCAGTAGCGAGCCGTCCACACCATATCCTGGCAGCAAGTCCCACAGCGTTTCTCTCACAACGTTATCAAATGCTTTCTCTAGATCCACAAAAGAGCAGAAAACCTTCTGGCTAAGAGCCAGAAACTTTTCCGCGATCATGCGGAGAGAAAACACTTGATCCATGCAACCTCTTCCACGTCGGAATCCGCATTGAGCCTCCCATAAATACCTTTCAGACTTTTCTTGCATTCGTGCCGTTATAACCTTTGCATACACCTTACTAGCTAAGCTGACCAAGCTGATCGCCCTGTAGCTGGAGCAGTTTAGGCGCGAGCCTTTCCCTTTGTAAATAGGTACTACAACTGCTACTCGCCAGTCATCCGGGACCTCACCTGTCCGCCAGCACAAGTTGCATAACAGACATAGTGTGTCCCAGACACGCGACCCACCGTACTTGATCATCTCAGCAGTAACTCTGTCTTTTCCCGCAGCCTTACCACATTTCATACTTCTTATCGCTTGTTCTATTTCTTTCATACTAATGACTTCAATGACATCGAGATCCGGAGCATCGAAGTGAGCTCTACTTCCCGATGTGGCATCTCTGTCTTTTCTTGCATACATCTTTCCATAATATTCACTCCATCTCTGCAGGACGTCACTTTGGTCTGTTAGGACGTCATTGTTAACACTAAGCACTTTATTCATACTGCAGATTGCCGAACAACTTCGGGTCTTGCCTACCTCTTTCCAGAAGAGCTTGGCATTAGCCCGAAAATTGGACGACAACCTTTCATCCGCTTTCATTCTGCACCTTTCACGAGCTTCTTCTATCAGTGCCTTCGTGTTAACTTTCTGCAGCTTGTATCTCTCTTTCATATAAAAATCATTCCGCGAGGCTAAGTAGTCTAGCCATGCTTTCTTCTTCATTCGAACTGCTTCTTTCACTTCTTCATTCCACCATGCATCACGCTTATTACTACTGCCTCTTTTCGTTTCTCCACACACTTCCACAGCGGCATTTATCATACTGTCCCTAAGGTTCTGCCATACACTTTCCACATTCTCACTGCTTACATTGACGTCGCCAAGCTTTTCGGCTACCCTTTCATTATATTTATCCCTAATGGATGCATCCTGCAGCTTCCAGCTTTTGATGCTATAAGTCGGCTCAGGTTCAGGACACTCGGTGCGATGACGCCAACCCGCGAACAGACCCCTAATCCTAGTTATGACTAGGTAGTGGTCTGATCCCAGCTCAGCGCCTCGATAAACCCTTGTGTCCATCACCTGTTTACGGAGCCGACTATCCATTAGGAATAGATCTATCATGCTTCTCTTTGACTTACATCTCCTCGTATACATGTGAATTTGTTTGTGGTTGAACATTGTGTTCGCCACAAACAAATCCTTTTCCTTACAAAATGCCAGTATTAGCTTGCCAGCGTCGTTCACCCTTTTATCCCCATACTTCCCGAGTACCGACTCAAAACCATCGCTAGCGGTACTCACCCATCCATTCAAGTCTCCACATACTATAAGTATTTTATTTCCTTCTATCACATTTAGAGCTTCTCTCATACTCTCCCAGAAGTCCTCTAGCTCACTCGCGTTCGACGAAGATACTGGCGCGTAAGCAGCTACCAGGAAAATCTTCGTCAAACCAAGTTTTACACGGATCCAGAGGATTCTAGGACCTACCAGTTTATACTCATACATACCGGAGGCCAATCGCGAGGACACCAAAATTCCAACCCCCCGACTGCCATGCTCGCTCTCTGGTACTCCAGACCAAAGCGCGAGCACCCCACCCGGGAGCTCCAAGACTTCGCTGCCCTTGCGCTTGGTCTCTGTCAAGCACACTGCATCTAACTTTCTCTCAGTCATAACATCCATCAACTCATTCATCTTATCTGCCATTCCTCCCCTAACATTCCCCTTGCTACCCTGCACTCCGTCCTCCACTTCCCTGTGTGTCGGGCCACGCGTGTAGGGTGGCGCCCCCTACGCCGCTCTGGCTCACACTTTTCGCACCAGCGGGGACGAACTGGTGCGCGTCGCCTCGGGGGCACGCCCTAGCAGTAATCGCCCTGGTGGCACTCGTGTTGGAGTAGAATTGCAGCCGTAGCTGGCAGGGATGGCGACGTGCACGCTTCTACTCTTCATCCAGTCTCTATCCATCCATCTCATATGATATCATCAGTCTCCATCCATCTACCATTCATGTTTATCAGTTATCTAGATCCCATAACACAAGCTAATATTAGCCTACTTTGGGCTAGATGGCGCTGTGTGACAAGTGTCCCACAATATTTATTATTTTTCCAAAATTAAATATAAATAAATAATTAAAATATAATATCCATCACGCCTTATCCCCGAAGGGGTGGCAGAGGCATATTATATTCCCACTTTTCACCGTGTGGAGTCCTGTCCCACGTAGTAGGTGGTGAGCCCATTGCCGTGTTGAAATAGACAGACGCAGGTTGTGGCTACCTGCTGTTGAAATTTTTTAAGCCGCCTATAAGGCCTTCAACCAGGCTTAACGACTGCCATTTTACTGGCAACCGGGACCAACGGCTTAACGTGCCTTCCGAAGCACGGAAACGCTCGCAAATGTAAATGCCACAAAGTGGTCACCCATCCGAGGACCAGCCATAGTGAAAGTTGCGTAACTCAGTGATCGTTTACAGAACACTGAGACCGCGGGGCCACGAGCGCTTCTCCAAAATTATATACTAAGAATACCATTAATTTATAAGTACATAACTAAATATATATTTATGAATATATCTGAGTAGTCACTAATAGAGGGCAGACACTAGATGGCACCACTTTTGATGTGAATATCTATAGGCGAAGGTACATTGATGGGCAAAATTAAACTTATAGGATTTACACCTAGTTGTATTCCAGGTCTCGGTTGCGGTTTTCCAAGACATTCTATTCTCTACTTCACCGAGATCGAGCTTGGAGTAATTTTTGTGTTTGTAGACGGGTGGTCAGGAAAAGAACTCCTTGTCATTAATGAGAGTCTAGTACTTTATAGCTTCAGACGTATCAGATAGCAACTGGGAATGAAAAGAACTCATTGTCATTTATGAGAGCCTAGTGATTTATAGCTTCAGATAGCAACTGGGCATGAAAAGAAGTCCTTGTCATTAATAAGAGCCTAGTACTTTATGTATAAACTATAATGAAAGCTCCCTCCCCCCATGATCTCCAGATAACGAACGGATAAGGTAACGACACGTCACCAACTTCGACCTAACAGCCTTTTGCGTGTGATATTGGAGCTTAAAAACGTGTTTCCCATAATTCTTTTTTTTAATAAATTTTTATGGCATGGTTACAAAGACCTTTTAGCCAAATCTTATTTTTTATATCATATTTCTTCAATCTTATCTTCTAATTAGTCCTGTCCAGTCTTTGTCGATGTCGTGTCCTCAGTCCTAGGTCCTGGTCCTTGCACTCAGTATTATGGTGATTCTTATACTGAGGTTTTCAGTGGACTTTTCGCGACAAGAGAGAAAATAGCATTTCATTGCATATATATCAGTGTCTTTCACTATAGCACGTTAACACAATTTCATGTCCAAGAAACCACCACTCCGCACATAAAACAAGTTAAATGCACTAGTTTTAGAAAATAATATACAGCAAGCATCCGCACTTGACACTCTTCCCGCCAAAAGTATAATATTTTCAAAATCAAAATTTAAAAAAAATTAATAGGGTGTGCTTAAGATCGCATGGTGACCGCACGGCAAATGAAAACTTCATTGGCACTCGCAATCAATTACCCGATCGAGCCTTTCGCCTCAGATCGTGACGGATCAGCCTAACTTATTACCTACGAAAAAATCTGTGTGCGGTGTGCCAAAAACAAGTTTTCAATTAAATAAAGGTACGGGTCCCCTTACCTTTATCTACAGGAATCTCGATAAAGACTGGCGCCGTGTCGCCGTGGTCATCGACAACTATAGTGTCGTCTCGCTCGTACGCAGGCGGAACCTCTATCTCTATCTCTTGCGGCAGGAGGCTGTTAGGTTTGCTGTTTTTTATTTGGTAGTTGGTTATCATATCTTCGAAGTCTGGTGGTGGCTGTTTTGGATCTGAGAGGGAGTTTCTGTAACAATATAATATTTATATATAACAAGGTGCTAATGCTTCGTTTGTTTAACATGATATGATAAAAGAAAATATTTTGTTGCCATAATTAAAATAAGATTATGCGAATATTTACATCGGAGCGGGTAACCCCGGATGGAATTGTGCGTAGCCATCTTGTTCGGGGTCTCCAAGTTGGGAGATTTTTCCCAATTCTTGGGAAAAATAACAATCCACGAACAGGTGGCGGAGGCATATTATACCGCCCACTTTTCACCGTGTGTATTCCTGTCCCATTCATGGTGGTGAGCCCATTGCCGTGTTGAAATAGACAGACGCAGGTTGTGGAGACCTGCTGTTGACATTTTTCTAGCCACCCACAAGGCCTTCAACTTGACTTAACGACTGCCATGTTACTGGCAACCGGGACAAACGGCTTAACGTGCCTTCCGAAGCACGGAAACGCTCGCAAATGTAAATGTCATAAATTGGTCACCCATCCGTGACCAGCCATTGCAAAAGTTTTTAACGCAGTGATCGTTTACAGAACACTGAGTCAGTCGCTTCTAGATTATAAACTATAAAAAAACTTACATTTCATTAATAACAACTTTATGTATCTCCAATAAAACTCCTTTCGGTTCTATTTGACTCTTACTTAGAGTATTTAGCCTTGGAGCAACTGTGTTGCCAACCGTAGAATCTTCTTTTAAGTTTTGTAACATTTTTTCTTTTGGCAATATTGAGATTTCTACCATTTTTTCGTCTGGCGTCAATTTATCTACTGGTTTTTCTTTTGATAACACGGAGTTTGTTTGTATTATTTTATCTGACAACGAATTATCTATTACCTTTTCTTGTGATAATGAATTTTCTACCATTTTCTCTTCTGGCAATACCAATGTATCTAACATTTTATTTTCTGGCAATACTAATTTGTCTACTACTCCTTCTTCTGGTGATTTTTCTTTCACAGGTTCCGTTATTGTTTCTGTAGGTGTTACATCTTGAGATTTCTGTAAATTTTATTTTAAATGATATTGTATTCAATCCTTCCTTGATCTCTTGAACGCCTGGACCTACTTTGATGGGCCAATACGGAGTCTTATTTTAAATATTTCATTAATAGGGACCTTGACGCATAGCATATGTCAGTACCATCGTACACTAACCCACAATTTGCTGTCTAAGAATACGACACTGACGCCATGAATTCAAACAGGGGGCCGAGTCTACTAGTCTACTTGACAAGTGGTAGAATAGAACCAAAATCGCTGTTTTTAGCTGTCAAAATGTTAGTAGACTATCAAAAATGCAACTGACAAGCGGCCACTGGCGCGGTACGTGTTAGTAAAATTCTATCGGCCGACCGATAGAAGTCTATTGGAGTACAATTGTAATGGTAGACTACGAAAAACTGACAAAATTGTAACGTTGGCTTTCTATTGAGCGATTTCGATTCTATTTCGACTCGATTGCAATAGCAGACTCGGCCCCCTGGGCACACGAAAACGCTGACACCGTATGGTTTTATACCAAATACCATTTTCGATTGATCGCGAGTCGAAATATTCTTTCCAAAGATTATATAAAACGTTTTTAAATTTAGGCAAGAAATCCAAATAAGAGCAAGACGGAGTTCTTGCCCAATATGCTGAACAACGGATGAGGTAATGACGCAGGCGCTTGTGGGGTTGTAAGATCAATATACATACATATTGTCACGCCTTTATCCCTCAAGGGGTAGACAGAGGCATACTATACGCCCACATTTCACTGTACGCATTCCGTGCCCATTGCCGTGTTAAAAATGGACAGGAGCAGGCCGTGGCGACCGGCTGTTGAAAATTTTCAAGCCGCCCATAAGGCCTTCGACTTAACGACTGCCATGATAATGGCAACCGGGACCAACGGCTTAACGTGCCTTCCGAAGCACGGAAAAGCTCGCAAATGTAAATTCCACAAAGTGGTCAACCATCCAAGGACCACCTATAGCGAATGTTGCTTCGCAGTGATCGTTTACAGAACACTAAGTCAGCGGGGCCACGAGCGCTGCAGATGAAATGAGATGTACGATTAAACAGATTATTTATTGCTATAAAAAATATCCACTCACATTTTTAAGCAGCAATGTCGGCACAACCTTACTTTTGAGTCGGACTTTACCCCTTACGACTTCGTACTCATCGCAACTAAAGTGCTGACTGCAAACTACTGTGCCTAGAGGTACTTTGCTTCCCATGTTGAGCACATCCAGCCATTTGCGTCGGATACTTCGGCTGGTTGGGAACCTGGAATGTGATAATACTCAGCAAATTGCCGACAAACTTCTTTACAAGGACGGCAATACACTTTGTGAAAAGCGTAACCACAATGCGTCTTTTTATTTTCAGACAGCATCTGGGACTCGCATGAGCAACCTCTATGGTTGCTCATGTATGCTGACGATATCGCGCTGGCAGACGCGGACAGGGGCAGATTGGTGCGACGTGTGAAGGCGTGGAAGGAGACGCTTGAGAACGGCGGTCTGAAACTGTGTGGCGAAGAACGAGTACTTGGCACTAAAATCTACAGATCCCACATCCAGCCGCACAGGCGGTCATTTGGTCGAGCGCACGGACCAGGTTAAATACCTGGGATCTGTATTTCACACGTCCAATGACATCGGTTGCGATGTCAAGTCACGCGTTGCTGCCGCATGAGCGAAGTGGAGGGAGATGACCGGTGTCATTTGACCCAAAAATGCCGATCCGGTTGAAGGGACAGGTCTATTAAACCATTAGACCTGTCCTTCTACATGGCAGTGAGATGTGGCCAATATTGGAACGATACAAGCAGGAACTGCGTGTCACGGAAATGAAGGTGCTGCCGTGGATGTGTAAAGTCACGCGGATGGACCGCGTGAGGAACTCTCGCATCTGCGACTGCCTTCACATCCGTGACATAGCAAATAAGTTGCAAGAGTGTCGCCTTCGTAGCCCGGCGGTTGCCGCACCACGTGGGAAATAAATGTCTGTCCATGTCAGCCCCGCCGGGTCCCAGTAAGAGGGGAAGACCCAAGAAGTGCTGGCTTGACGTCGTAAAGGATGACATGCGTGCCAATGGTTTTACTACAGGGGATGACGACGACCGTTCGAAGTGGAGAGAAAAGGTAGGAAGGCGGACCACGGGCGTCGCGAGACTCAACTAGGACAGACGCTCGGATGATGATGATGTCTGGCCCCTGACCCTTGAGGGGAGTAAAAAATTGTTAAGAGTGCAGTGAGACCTTATCGCTATGTTAGGAACCTACTGACTAAGAGACCAGCTCTTTGTGAACAGAAGAATAAGAAAGAGGAGCAAGGCACAAAACCCTCTGTCCGAACCTGTCTAATCAACGTATCCGCTCGCCATAGACAGGGAGTTCACCCTCATACTTTGCTTCTGGAGCACTCGCATACGTAAAGTCCGATAGGGGATTTCTTGCCTGGGAACATCCTGCCTGGATTTTCCCGAACGTATACAGTGTGGGGTTCTTCAAAAGTATGTCTTAGAAGGTTTTTACAGGGTCGGCGGCGTGAGACCAGGTGTTGCAAACATTCATAGACTAGGGTGACGGGCCGTAGGCTTATCTGCCGCCTCAGTGAAAAGAGTCTCCTGGAGTTTTATTGTCAGGTCCTTCCTCAGGCTCTGCCTATTTCTTTGCGAAGAATAGAAGCAACAATCTTGACAATTTTGCTGTTCGGTAGTAAAAATTGGGTATGTCAGAAAATGCATGAAAGTAAATTTAATGCTGTGGAAATACGTTTGAAAATTGTGTGGCGTAACATTGGCCGATCGAATATATAACGATGATATGCAACCATTTTTCACCTTAGGATGAATTTTAAAAAAGTGCAAAATTACATGGATTTCAAAGCTGTGCGTCGATCGGTCAGTCAGTTTCTGCTTTTATAAAGCTAAAGAGTTTTTTATTTCCTTAAAAATACTGATCTCTAAAATTAAGATTCGAATTTAAAAAATCATTCGTGTTTGATTTTAATTGGGACTAATCCCCACCCGCATTACTGTGACTCCTGCAAACCAGGATCTACAGCAATGACCAAGACCAAAAAAAGGTTACACGGAGCTCGATCTCGGTGAAGTCTCGGCAAAAGTTACAATGTCTTGGAACCCGCAACGAAATTAATCAGAAGATAATTTGAGAAAGTTGCAAAAAAAGCGTAACGACTGTGTTGGATAGCTCATTTGTTGAAGAAGTCTATAAAATAGGTATTAGCAACTTACTCAAAGTAAACAACGCCTTCCTTAATGATATCACAACCGTCGACACAGCATACACCCATGGTGCCACTGAAATTATTTATATCTGAAACTAATATTTATTTGGACAACCAGTAGTTGTTACATTATCACATAGTTCAAGTCATACAACATTATTATTTCGTTTAATGCACAACATTTTAAGGTGTCACAGTATGCATAGAAATGTATCACTATTGCGGAAATATTAAAAATAATAATATAAAATACTAAACTAAATTAAATTTAAACATAATTAAACATAACTAAACTAAAAAAAATAACGAAGCTCACAATAAAAAAGTTCTTACATTATTTAAAACTTAATATAAAAACCCATAAATAAAAAGTTAATAGTTGTTTTAAAAAAATTACACTTTGGCCATTGGCATTAAGTTCGGCTTTTGTACAATATTTTTGTGCATAAAGTTTAAATAAATAAATAAAAGTTAAAGACACAATGGATGTAATTTGCTAATTTCTAGGTGTGCAATGGATGGATTTTAAAAGAGCAGCCATGGATTTTCCAGATTCTTCGTCATAAGGGTAGGCTGCCTTTAGAACTGGCAACTAGAATCGCTTTCATTTTGTTTCTTTTGTATAAACTCATTAATAATTTGTTCAAATGTCATGTAAATTAAACTAATGTAATTACTGTCGGTTAAAAAAGAGTGGCCATGAGTTTTATTGCCAGGTTCTCCCTCAGGCTCTACCTATTGCTTTGCAAATCTGGCAGTACATGTAAATGTAGAAGCAATAATCTTGATGGTTTTAAGTGTTACTTTTTAACCTACATGAATAAAGATATTTAATGCCATTCCATTTGGATTTGTAATTGTTGGACCCTCTTTGTTATGGACCACACTTGTACTTTTATATTTATGACTAATATAGTTCTACTGCCTTTTATGTTTACCCAGTATAGTAGGCGCTAGGTCTTTGGAAGTTGTTACTTTATCTTTCTTTAGAAAAGTTTCATATGGCATAGCTCATAGTTTAACATCTCAACAAGTAGACCCCACTGGCTCCAGATGCAACTAGACTAGACTTTGTCAAATATACGATGATAAATTTGACAGCTCTAAGTAGGGTATCCCATACTGAATAATAATTAATGAATCTATAAGATTATCGTTCCCGTGGAATTTGGAATCAATAGGTACAAAAACGTTTATTGTTTTATTAGTTATGTATTTTATTTTGGGTAATTAGGTACACTGCAATGGGCTCACCACCTGTTACGTGAGACAAGGTGAAATGTGTAATAGTATGCCTCTGCCTAAACCTTTGGAGATAAAGGCATTATATGTATGTATGTAATTGGGTGAATATATTTTCATAAATATTTGTATAATTAACTGCAAAAGCCCTCTTAACACTATGAATTCCCATCATGCATTTAAATTAATTTATTTAAATTCAATTTATTTGTTTCATTTGTCTATAGTAAATTGTGCGGTATTCTTGGAAGACGCTTCACTAGCGCGTGGTACTCGTCAATGTGGTAGGATTGTTTTTAGAGGTATTCTCCTATATTAACAAATATTTTACTTCATAGGCATGAGCTGTTAAAATTATCATCCTATATTTGACAAAGTGTAATGAGGGTTTATAATCAAAGCAGGTAATTTCCTCTAATGAGTGGTGCTTGTCAACTTAAACATAATATTTTAACACTCCTCTGCCTAGCCCCTTGATGTTGGATTAATGTCATGTAAGATCAACATTTAAATAAAAAAATTCTTTAGATAGGAAGCGCTCGTGGCCCCGCAGTCTCGATGTTGTGTAAACGATCACTGAGTTACGCAACTTTCAATATGGCTGGTCCTCGCATGGGTAACCACTTTGTGGCATTTACATTTGCGAGCGTTTCCGTGCTTCGGAAGGCACGTTAAGCTGTTGGTCCCTGTTGCCAGTAAAATGGCAGTCGTTAAGCCTGGTTGAATGCCTTATGGGCGGCTTGAAAAATTTCAACAGTAGGTAGCCACAACCTGCGTCTGTCTATTTCAACACGGCAATGGGCTCAACACTTATTACGTGGGACAGGAATCCACATGGTGAAATCTGCCACCCATTCGGGGATAAGGCGTGATGTATATTTATTTTTTATTTTATTTTAATTCTTTAGATAATAAAAAAAAATATCACTAATAAAAATTACAAGAAGTGGCAACCCTAGCCGTTTCCAACTCAGAAAAAGCAATAACTGGTAAGGCCGTATTCTAAAAACTATATCGTATACCAATCGCAACTTACACATCGACCTTATAACTATCATGCATACGTACTATAATGCCACAGCTCCACAATTTAATTTCGATATCGTTTCGATGTAAATTTCTGAATAAGACTGCATCGATAATTAATTCAAAGTCACAAAAATCGATATTTTAATGCATAAAAAGCTAAAAACTAATGATTTTTATTGTTTGTAAACAATATGTGCGGCTTTCTACGAATGTAAATAAAAACAACAGGTTAGCACGCCGAAAAACAATACTGTGACTTACCAAGGTTTGTTAAACATCGAACACTAAGTAAATAGCAAAATGATTTATATGAGTTATGTATTTCACACACTATATACAATAAACTGATATTTTCCGGCTTATTTACTACAAAAATTGTCTTGAAAAATATTTATTTACAAGAAGCAATTCTTTTTTTTTATTATATTGGCCATGACTTTTCTAATTCTGTTAATCTATGGATTGGTAGTGATGAATCATGTAAATGTGTTATATATTTGGACCCTGGTTCAGGTTCTCGATATAGCAGAGACTCAATCGATTTAAATAATTAAAGGTTATTTCCAAGTAAAAAAAATCCTACAGATTGATATTTCTTATCGTTACCTACTCCATCACAGAAAATATATGAACCAGGGAAAAAGCTATTTTTTATCATAGCAATCTCTTACAAGTAACCTTTGGAATATATAGAGAGAAACACAAGTACAGGGTTGTTAATTATAATGGTGTTCGTATACCACCCGTACCCGTACAGTGCATTTCATAGCTGTGTGGCCACGCGACGTGGCCCCTAACTACTGCACAGGAAATTTACTTTTATGCCAGATGAGGCTTTAAAACATGGGCGATCCCACTTGGTGAACTTTTTCCGTACAACGGGTACGGAAAAAGTTCTAAAGGAACCTGTTCCCAGGATAAAAATAATCCTGTATTTTTCAGGATTTCTGCTACCAGCATAGATAGGTACCTACTATTTTTTAGCCAAATCGGTTCGCATAAATTCTGTTATGGATTTATAATATGAAAGTATGTAGGTACTTAAGGATTGCGTAAATTTATTTAAAGTGCCTTATAAGAAACCAGCTCAGTGTTTAGTATTATCGATTATTGCTTAACGAATCTTAAGCCATGGTCGTTACGGTGAAGAAATAATTCTGCAATCGTACAAGCAGTTCCGGTTGGCTGAAGCGTTTACCATACCTACCTCACGAGGACCAGAGTAGATAGATGGTGGTTATATAGTAGTAGGTACATAAGTGACGTATGTAAGGTAGCGTGCGTCTCCGGTAGGTAGGAATAGGTTAGGTACTACATAGACTCCTCGGCATCAAACTGAGTGGGTTTAAGGGTCTATAGATATCCTCGAGATTCAGGCTACTGTTACCTACTGTCTAATATTTATTTACAAGGACGCTTGGGCCCTGGAGATCTTGGTGGGCCCCTTTTTCTCACCAGGAAACAAAACCTACCTGGATATGGTGCCTGGTAATCACTTTTATTTGACTGCTAGAAGCAGCTATCGTTAAGCTTTTGTTTTACGGTATTGTAGGAGCGACTGCTGTCTGACCTCCCAAATCTGTAAGGGTGCCTGCTTCAAGCTCCGATCGTCGGTCAGCAGGTGCACCGCTCGCAGGTGCCGTCTTTTGGACCCTGGAAATCGCTCTGGGGCTCCTAGTCCTTATACCCTAATTTTTTTGTATTTCTATCTAATGATTCCTTTACGAACTCATACCAACTAAAATCATATATGCCCTTACAAAGTTAAATCTTACTAAGTAATATTATAAATGCTAAAGTTTGTAAGTATGGATGTTTGTTACGGTTTTACGCAAAATCTACCGAATGGATTGTGATGAAATTTTACAATAATATAGCTTACACATCAGAATAACACATAAGCTACTTTTTATTCCAGGAAAGTTCCTGTGGGAAACGGGAAATCTTCACCAAAGCGGGCGGTCCCGCGGGCGTCAACTAGTGAATTAATTAAATTAACCATCGTAGTCGCCTTGCCGATTATAATACATTATCTTTATTTAATTATTTGTATTTTATGTTTGATTGCTCCGTTGATAGTCCAGTTACTTCCTCCATTCCGGCATACTAGGGCAAATTGGAAACAGAATCCACGGGAACAACCTGGTGCGAAGACTAACATCGAGTGCAGTGCTTAAAGCTGCAACTGTTAATCGTCGTACCAATTCCCAGCAGCACCTCCCATTGCACGAAGGGGTCGCATGCTGCGGCCCTAAACGTACGCTATTATGTGCCTAAGTCGGTAGAGTAGAAGCTGCTGGTTCAATAGGAAGAAGTGGGGATGGGATGGGGAGTATAAGCGTGGATAGGAGGTGTAGGGGTGTAATCTGGTTCTCTCCAGGAGAGTCGAAAATGAACTTATTTTTTTACCTTTGGCCCGCGACTTGATTAAGTGCCGAAATTATGCATTTAAATAAGCAAAGGTTGCCCATGGCTCTCACCATGGTCTCCAGGCAGCGTGTGAATGTCCACCCCAGACTCGCAACGAGGTCCCTGTGCTGCAATTTCCATGCTCAGCATTCCGCCAGTGTGTGTATACTCACTGCAGTCTATCACTATCGTGATACACCTCGGTTTACATTCATTAGGAGAAGCTGCCGCCTCTTCAGCCACTCCTCCATGACCAACTTCAACGACTCAACAAGCACTCCCCACTTAGGTTGCTCAAGTCGCACCTTCCATTCCTCCAAGAGCTCCTAGCGGTACAGGGATTGCTGAACCTCGATTTCTCGAGGCCTCTGAGACCCTCTTAATAATAATAAAACATACATATAAGCTGTATAAAATTACTTTTATTTACAATATAACTGTTACAAACAGCATGAACCATTTCTATATATATGCGTTTATACATATTCAGTCAACATGTACCTATTAATCGCTTAAAAATAACAATAACATAACAATAGAGAATATACAATAAAACATAATATACAGTTTTACATGTGCACTCGAGGAGAATTAGTTTGACATCAATCTGAAATTGCTCAGGTTACTAATTCCCGAAGACATAATATGACTGGTGGAAATGTAATGATGGAGTATGTCATTATAATCCGAACAAATTTCGAAGACGAATAAATTTCTTAACATTGGTTTTTCTCTGTTCTACATCTATATTGGAAAGCATGTAAAATAGTACCTACTTATGTAAACAGCGAATAAAGTTACAATGTACCCTTTCTAACGTCCGTATACCAGAACGTTTTTTTCTCGATCAACGCTTGAGACTAGATTATGCCTTATAAAATCTACTCTCAAGTGGTTCTTGAGTGTTGATTAACGTTCTGGAATACGGCCCTTAAACAACTCATAGTATAGTCGGATCTCCTTGGCTACATTTTTCTTATATTTGTTTCGTGTTTTTTTTAAACATCGGGAAGTATAAAGTTTGGTTTGTACCTACTGATCCGCGAATAAGACCCGCAATATTTACAAATGAGTGAAAATCGCGAATATTTACAATTATTTATTCTTAATACATTTTCTGGTATTTCTTATAAACACCAGAAAATACACAAATTATTTCAGTAAATATTGATTAACTATCATTCATTAGCACCACAGAGCAACGAAAAATGCTCGCTCCCTAGTAGAGACTGAAGTATATAACACCGCGTGCCAAGTTTACGTCCGGCAATAGGCGAAAATCGCATACAAATATAGTCTCTAGTAGAACGCTCATCTATCATATTATTATTTATCTATTACGCCTTTTCCCCGAAGGGGTGGCAGAGGCATATTATATGCCCACTTTTCACCATGTATATTCCTGTTCCACGTAATAGGTGGTGAGCCCATTGCTGTGTTGAAATAGACAGACGCAGGTTGTTGTTACCTACTGTTGAAATTTTTCAAGCCGCCTTCAACTTGACTTAACAACTGCCATGTTCTGGGAACCGGGACCAACGGCTTAACGTGCCTTCCGAAGCACGGAAACGCTCGCAAATGTAAATGCCACAAAGTGGTCACCCATCAGAGGACCAGCCATAGTGAAAGTTGCGTAACTCAGTGATCGTTTACAGAACACTAAGGTCCGTATTCCAGAAGTTTCACAATATTCAATCAACCCTCGAGGCTAGATTTTGCCTTATAAAATCTACTCTCAAGCATCGATTGAGTATTGAGAAACGTTCTGGAATACGGACCTAATTACGCGGGGCCACGAGCGCTTCGATCTATCATACATAAAAACATAAATAAAACTGTGAGACACTTTTTTTACACACCGCCGTCTGCCCAAGGTAAGCTTATTAGATTGTGTTATGGGATCTATAAATATCCATCACGCCTTATCCCCGAAGGGGTGGCAGAGGCATATTATATGCCCACTTTTCACCGTGTGGATTCCTGTCCCACGTAATAGGTGGTGAGCCCATTGCCGTGTTGAAATAGACAGACGCAGGATGTGACTACCTGCTGTTGAAATTTTTCATGCCGCCCATAAGGCATTCAACCAGGCTTAACGACTCCCATTTTACTGGCAACCGGGACCAACGGCTTAACGTGCCTTCCAAAGCACGGAAACGCTCGCAAATGTAAATACCACAAAGTGGTCACCCATCCGAGGACCAGCCATAGTGAAAGTTGCGTAACTCAGTGATCGTTTACAGAACACTGAGACCGCGGGGCCACGAGCATTTCAATTTAGACGATTTCGGATCTAGACGAATGATAAACATAATTATATTATACATAGGAAACACCCAAACTCCGAAACAAACATTTGTGAATCACACAAATATATCCGACCCGGGATTCGAAGCCCGGGACCTCAGTCGCGGCAGTCGCATACACTACCACTGCGCCACCGAGGCAGTCAAGTCATAAAAAAGTATGACAACAATTGACAAGGTCAAAGTCATCCTTCTTACATTTATCCATACACTTTCGCGTTTGTAACATAAGTGTGATAGTAATTTCATCGGAAAGCCATTCCAATGTATATGAATTGTATGATGATAGAAATATATTCTTAATTAAGTAAGTATATATTATTTAACTATCTATCTATCTTCAAGCTGTATCCCTGACGGGGTAGTCAGAGATGACAGATCGCCAGGTGATCCATGCATACTTCTTTCGCTTCTTGCAGATTCATTCATTGTCTGGGTATCCAAGTACTTTAGACCTTTCTAATTTTAAACAATCTGCTCATATGGTCTTTGAATGTAAGTCTCTGTTTACCCCGACTCCTTCTACCCTCTACTTTCGCACAATATATATTTTTTCGTCATTCGTTTCTCACTTATTCGTTGGACGTGAGCAAACTAACGGTGAACACCCTTTTCTAGCTTAATGCTGACGTTTATATTCAAACCTGCCGTATTGTGTATCTTAGGTGGTCGTTCCGTATTCTGTCGGCCAAGTATCATATTTACAAAATTACCATTTATATTTGACAAAAATGCATACGTTTAATATGCCTCTGCCGACCCCTTCGGGGATAAAGGCGTGACAATATGTATGTATGCATCATTTATATTTAAATGATTTTTAAGCAATAATTAGCAATATTACTGTAAAATATTAAATTACGATAAAAACCTAGAATTTCAATAGTAAATCGGCTCTAATCAAATCAAAATCAAAAATCTTTATTCATGTAGGTCACAAAGTAACACTTATGAACGTCAAGAAAGAACGTCTAGTAAGATATTAGTAAAATGACTAACAAATTGAAAACATTCATAATTATAAATCGCTCATCACAAATAAGCATTAAGGTGGTAAATATAGTAATTATTCAGTAAATATTAACTAACTATCTTCACGCTGTATCCCTGACGGGGTAGTCAGAAAATATTGTCCTCAGTAAATATTGTGGGAATATTTACTGAAAAATTGATTGATATCATAGGATTTATCGTAATACGAGATTTTTCAGTAGCAATAACATATAAAACCAGTCTTTAAGTTAAATATATTTTAAAAATACTAGTGATGTAGTTAATCGGTGAACAGTATACAGTCAATCGACTAACAACTGTCTGCCAAGTATATGCTGACGTCCAGAGACGAGCGGAAAACCTGACAATGTGTAATATAATGGCTCATCCATTCTCATGTTATCAATGTTATAACTAACTCGACTTTGTTTTATATATAAAGACGATTTTAATAAATATGTTGAAGACAATTTGTTACACACCATATGCCTCAGTTAAATCCTGTTTACAATGGACATAATATTGTTCCCTGATTAACTCTTAAACTTATTTGAACTTTCAGAAATAGCTGGTACCTAGTCAGTATTGCGTACACGAAATTGACGAAATGTGAAAGTTAATTACCCACCTATTAGAAATATATGGTCACACATATGCACAAATTCACAGCCAAACTTATTAAAGGAGTTTTGATAACATTTTGAATAAAAACACTTGTACTAATCCACATTATTTACTTTTTTACCTGACCATTTTCGGTTTCGCATTACGGCATTTTCAAAGGTTTTAAATTTGTGTCAACCTTTGAAAATGGGAATAGTAAGTGCTTTTATTTAAAATTTGTAAAAAAATCTACCAAGTGCCATTAATCAATTGTATAAATAGACTTTTGAAACCAAAATTATTATCATTCACGTTTACCCTTTTTCAGCTACAATCAAATCATGAAACATAAGTGAATTGTGTCCTGTCTCAGTCACACTCATACAAATATATTAGTATTTCACTCACACAAATGTTATAATGACACTTGTGTGAGTGAAATGTCAGAATATTCCCGCGGGAGCGACAGAAATAGATAAATTTGAGTATTGTAGTAAATACTATTTGCTCCATGATTTGATTATCAAGCCATTTTATTTCTTGTGTTAGGAGTGGGTACTCATTGGTAGAGTATCGAACCTGCCCCTCGCAATTGAAGTCCAATGTCTACTACGCTACTAGTATTAAAGTCTGGATGGTGGCAGAATACTAAATAATATGATATGATTACCAGAAAACAGTGTAATAGACTTATTATACTCAGTTTATTTAGATGTTTCTTTAAACTATATGAATGTAGACATATCAGTGCCATGTCACGCCACATGACAATGATATAAAAATGTTAACTATTTCGAAATATGCAGACTGAGATTAAGGAAATTAAACCTTATCTCAATTGGATAAAGTTCATATGCAAATGACAGTTATTGCACATTGCTCATTGTAAAACATACCTTGTATTATTGAGATAAGATGTAATTTTCATGGCACCAATTCTAGTTTAACACAGATATGTTACAACACTTGACATAGCGTATCACCGTTATGTTCACAACACTTTCACTGACTCTAAGGTCCATATTCTAGAACATTTCTCAATACTCAATCAACGCTTGAGGCTAGTTTTTGCCTTATAAAACTACTATAATAAGAATATTGTTGGGACAACTTACACAACACCATCTGATTCCAAACTAAGCAGAGCTTGTACTATGGTAACCAGATAACTGATATATATTACTAAATACATACATATTGTATATAAATAACACCCAGACACAGAATAAACCATCATGCTCATCACACAAAGTTTTATCCTAGGCGGGAATCGAACCCAAAACCTCTTGCGTAGCAGTCGGATACACTCCCACCCGCTGCCACCGTGCCACAGAGACAGACAATGTACGCAAATAATTTTATCTACAGATGTAATATTTTTTGTCTGAGTGTACATCAGCTATGCATCAAAGTGTTTCTTAAGTATTGAGAAACATTCTGGAACACTGACTCTAACACTTGTATAAACTCTAGAACACTCGATCCTGGTAACCGGAGTCCTGCACGGACTGGCTCTGCTTGGCCTGGGTGCCAGCCACGTGGTGGTGGTGCCGCAGGTGGCCGGGACGGCGCGGCGGCGCCAGGTACTCGAACATGCTCTGGGTGTGCTGGGCCAGCATGTTGGCCAGGTCGCACGGCATTGGGTCGGTCCAGAAGAAGTCGTGGTTTAGGGCTGTGTCGGCATCGTACCTAAAAAAAAGGGAATAAATAAATATTGTGGGACAGTTTTTTTTTACACAATGCCATCTAGCTCAAATTACGCTAATATAAGGTTGTGGTATGGCATCTAGACAACGGATTGGCCTGGTTACGAAGACCTTTTAGCCGAAATCTTATAGCCATTAATCTATCCAATAATTTCAATCTTATCTTCTAATTTAGTCCTGTCTAGTCCTTTGTCGATGTCAAGTTCAGTCATAGGTCCTGTATCTTCTATATCTGCCCCATTAACGTGGTAGAGGAATGCTGGAAAATAATATAGAGCAAGCGTGTACTATTCAAGAGAAGTTCCCGCGCAAACCCGTCGTACAATATGTAGTCTTTAGAAATATGATGTCTGACTTTATACATTTGATACAACGAAGCGTGTCAAGGGGTGGCACACTTTCCGCCAATTTTACTAATTACTGCTAGCCCAGTCATGTTAGGGATCAACCTCTGAATGAAAAATACATACATATTGTCACGCCTTTATCCCCGAAGGGGTAGGCAGAGGAATACTATACGCCCACATTTCACTGCCGTGTTGAAATTGGGCAGACGCAGGCTGTGGGAACCTACTGTTGAATTTTTTCAAGCCCATATGCCCATAAGGCCTTCCACCAGGCTTAACGACAGCCATTTTATTGGCAACCGGCCGTTGGGGATTAACGTGCCTTCCGAAGCACGGAAACGCTTGTAAATGAAACAAATCCCAAAAGAACCCATCCGTGACCAGCCATAGCGAAACATGCTTCGGAAAGGGAGCGGGAGAGAATTCTCCCTCTCGAGTTCCGCAGTCTGCGGCGGAGGCGCCGCAGACTGATCTACGCCCAGGACCACTGGCCTCCATGACCAGGGGCCTGAGGACCGCGGTTGGGCTGCTCGCCGTTCTTACAGAAGCAGGCCCTAGACGGTGGCGTGACGTGAGAACTTCGCGTACGTCTTTCACCCCCTCGCGGGATTAGCGGGATAACCCCGACCCCCCCCCCCGAAGACGATACCGCGCTTGCGGATAAAGTCTGCTGGGAGCCCTGGGGCTATCATCCTGAAGGGCTTACCCGGGACTCCTGGCCATAGACAAATGGAAGGGCACCGTAAAAGTCCGGCATAGCATCAATGAAGATTTCTACACGATAAAAACAAAAAAAACCGTAGCGAAACTTGCTTAATGTGTTTTGTTCTGTTTTATTATGTTATATGTACTGTATCATTACTTTCGTCTCTATAAGGCACGAGCGAGAGGGAATTACTGACCTCTTTGCTGGATCCAATTGCAATAATTTATCCAACAAATCGCAGCCGTACGGGTCCTTCACGTACGGCTTGAGACGTTCTTTGACCTTTCTCTTTTGGTTTTTCGGCAGATCCATCTTGTTGTAGAGGTCAAGGTTCTCGACTCCGGGCCACACGTCAGGCGTGCAAGACCCGCATAGCTGCGAGATTAGGATCAATTGCTGCTGTTCAGTGGGGCCCTGTGGAAATTCAGTATACAGTTTTTCAGAACTAATAAATATTAGAAGGGTTTCTGTGCAAAATGGGTACAGGAAAATTTTACAACATGAGCACAGCCACGGGTACAGATTGGTTCACGAAGCCTAATATTAATATTAATGCTAATAATAATAATTGTGTTAATAATAACGTGATAAATAAATATAATAAAATAAATAAATAAAAATGTCTTTATTTTGCATAGACCATTTCAATGGCTTTTACAAAATGTCAAACCCCCATTGTATACACAAAAATTTGTATATTTAGAGTGATGTTAATAATAATGTAATGTAAATAATAATAATGTAATGTAAATAATAATTATGTAATAGAATTATGTAATGCTAATAATAATAATAATATATTGTGCTTTATGCGCAGTGGTCATCATTTGTGAACCAATCCGTAATGAGGTAGCAGCAGCGTTCTCATCTTTACTAATAAGATAAAGAGGAAATATTTGTAAGTTTGTTTGTAATTAATGGGATCGAAAACTACTGGGCCGATCATAAAAATTCTTAAAATAAATAAATATCCATCACGCCTTATTCCCGAAGGTGTGGATGAGGCATATTATATGCCCACTTTTCACCGTGTGGATTCCTGTCCCACGTAATAGGTGGTGAGCCCATTGCCGTGTTGAAATAGACAGACGCAGGTTGTGGCTACCTGCTGTTGAAATGTTTCATAAGGCCTTCAACCTGGCTTAACAACTGCCATTTTACTGGCAACCGGGACCAACGCCTTAACGTGCCTTCCGAAGCACGGAAACGCTCGCAAACGTAAATGCCACAAAGTGGTCACCCAGGACCAGCCTTAGTGAAATTTGCGTACCTTAGTGATCGTTTACAGAACACTAAGCCCGCGGGGCCACAAGTGCTTTAAATTTCTTTACCTGCATAATTGGAGATCTGGTCCACATTTCTGCCATAATGCACCCTGCACCCCACATGTCAACAGGTGGGCCGTAGTTACGGTCACCTGTAAAAAAATTGGATGCATATTGTCAGTATTACATTTAAGTGTTCAATAGTATTACTGGGGTAATACTTGGGAAGTAAGCTAGTGATGTGTTACACAGTGTCATCCGGCAAGACAAAAGAAAGTTGTTTATCATTCACGCCTTTTCCCCGGAGTGGTGGCAGAGGCCTAATATACGCCCACAGTTCACCTTTAGAATCACTCGTGGTCCCGCGGACTCAGTGTTCTGTAAACGATCACTGCGTTAAGCAACTTTCACTATGGCTGGTCCTCGGATGGGCGACCATTTTGTGGCATTTACATTTGCGAGCGTCTTCGTGCTTTGAAAGGCACCGTTAAGTAATATGGCAGTCGTTAAGCCCAGTTAAAGGCCTCATGGGCGGTGAAAAATTTCAACAGCAGGTTGCCACAAGCTGCACATGTCCATTTCAACACAGTAATAGGCTCACCATCTGTTATGTGGGACAAAAGTGCATATGATAAAATGTGGGCGTATAGTATGCCTCTACCTACCCCTTCGGGGATAAGGAGTGATAGATATAAGTTACTGGCTATAGGGACCAATGGCTGTTACAGAACACTGAGTCCGTAGGACCATGAGTGCTTATTTTAATACCACAAAACCTGACATAAAAGACATTTCACCATCAAATTATCTCTGATTTCCAGTCACATGATTGGGAATTACCACTGGGAGCCAATTTCACCACTTCATTTGTAGTGGATTTTTGTTCACAAATATTTTGGGACATTATTATACAATACCATCTAGCACAAATTAATCTTATTTAATGAAATTCTATATAACCAATAAATGTATATATCTTGAAATACATAAATATTAAAAATAAATTACACACAGAACAAATCAATATACTCATCACACACAGATGTAATGGTTGGTTATTGAAACCTAAGCTTAAAGTTCAATTTCTCCAAATATTTTCCATTGTGTCTATTTATGTCACTGGCATAGTATGAAAATGCAGTCAATACTAATTTTATTTTAATTATGCCCTTATCCCTAGAACCTACATTCTGAACTCAAAGCCATTTTCACTCATTTTCCATTGTGTCTATTTATGTCACTGGCATAGTATGAAAATGCAGTCAATACTAATTTTATTTTAATTATGCCCTTATCCCTAGAACCTACATTCTGAACTCAAAGATTGTCTACCAACATAAATCCAAGAATCCACTCCACAAATGTATTGACTGTATTTTTATAGTATATCAGTAAAATAGGCTGATATGCGACTGGACCGAATTAAAATTGTTAGAATTTGTCCTCTGGTTTGCATAGTTGCATAGCATAGTCATGTACTTGAATTACAAGACAAATAGGTAATTGATACTATTACAACAGCCTAAGAAAATCCTGTAGGAGTTCAAGAGAAAGATATTGATATTATTGGGATGTGGTATAAACCCTTCCAATACATTATCACTCACCCAATAAAAGTTCCGGTGGCCGATACCACAATGTTACAACCCTGTTAGTGTATTTGTTCACTTGGCCAGTCTTTGCCACACTAAAGGCCCGCGCCAAACCAAAGTCAGCCAGTTTCAAGATTCCATTCTTGGTTATTAGTACGTTTGCGGCCTTCATGTCTCTGTGCAGGATTTTATTACTGTGTATATAGTACAAACCATTCAGCAACTGTTGCATAACCTTTTTAATCTCGCCCAAGCTGAATTTAACATTCACATTTGACAATAATCCCGCCAAATCGTGTTCGCAGAAGTCAAATACTAAATAGAATGTGGATCTGTACTTGTTATGTAGTGTCGCCTTTGTGCGACAAATCTCGATTAAATTAACAACATTTTCATGTTTCAGCAGTTGTAGAATCCTAATTTCTCGCAAAGCAGTAATAGGAAATCCCTCTTTTTCATTGTCCATGAGTACTTTTTTCATGGCTACAAACTTTTTGTTGCTGTTCCTCTGACGAGCTTTAAATACTTCACCGAAGGTGCCTTGACCAATCTTGGCGACCTTTTCATATTTAGAG
Organism: Thumatha senex; assembly: GCA_948477245.1. Classification (NCBI taxonomy): domain Eukaryota; kingdom Metazoa; phylum Arthropoda; class Insecta; order Lepidoptera; family Erebidae; genus Thumatha; species Thumatha senex. The sequence continues at coordinate 15,347,891 of OX419752.1, read as the reverse complement.
GACTCGTCGCAAAAGGGGAAATCGAAATCTTCAACGTACTTCTCCTTTTCTCTCATGTTTAGGATAGTTGAACTTGTACTTATCACGGGTTGTCCAGGCTCCCGTGGAGCGCTGACGCCTTGCATTTTGGACGCAATTTTGAATGATTTTAGTAACTGTTGTTAATTCTGTAATCAAAGACTCACGCAAAGGCTACATATACTAGTACTTAGAATACGCGTGGCACTAAGAATACTTTCTCAGAAAATAATCAAAATATACATCAATACCATATTGTGATAGCAGCAAGCAACACAAACACAACCAAGTCACTCACACGTCACACACACAACAACACACAACTGCACCACAGTTTATTTTTCTCCATCTAATTTAAATAGGCATAGGCCATAACATTTTACAAATTGGTCCCGGCGGCGGCTCCCGGATACCTATTATTAGAAAGTGATGTTCTGTATTGTCTATGACATTATTAAAGCCCACAGATGTAGAAGAGTAAGCAGATCAAGCATATTCCTTTGTTTATGGTGTAATACTTTATTCTTTTCACTCTTGCTATGATTATTATTTGTTGTATAAAGCTATCTTTATTATTTCTGTGTAGCTACATCGAACTCACACTTTGACAGCAACCAGGATGTAGCCAATTTTTCTACTAATGTCAACCGTCGCTGTCATACCTGTCATCTTTGAATCAAAGATTTATGTATCGAAGTGAAAATATTACATAAAATTATTGTAAAATGTAACAAAAGTAGTAAAAAAATATGTAAACAGTTCAATTATTCAAACAAAACATAGATTGGTGAACAAGAAATCACCAGGAATAACTTTTCATGGATAATTTATGTACCACTTACGACTACGTACTGTTACACTAAGATTTGAATCCAAAATGACGAAATTTCTTGGTGAACACTTGAAAAGGTTATTGCTAACTGTTCATAGTATCTGTTCCATAAATCTCGTTTGGTTGCTGTCGTCATCTACAGCTAAGTTTTTTGTTAATTTAGTTACACTTTGTACTGTAATGCTATTTCAAGTAATCAGGGACGAATTTAGTACAGAGGCCATAAAATGTTATATTTCAATACTCAGTGTATCTAAATGTTATGGAAATCTTGTTTTATGTTAACAATAATATAATCAATAAATAACTGTTAAAATTTGTAAAATAAAAGGTATTATTACAAAGTTTATTACAAGGTACAAAGTTAATTAATAATATTATTGTATTATTAATTAACTTTGTACAATAATGGTTTAAATAATGTGTTATCTTAGACCCTATAAGAGAGTATTTCTGTTTGGTGAAGGTGCTTTCGGTGTAGTACAAATCGTGGGTCTATATCTCAGGAGTGCAGCAAATCTCACAACAGGCTTGCCTTTGTTGACCGGTTAGTCTACCCTCTCCCAACTACAGTTATATGTTCGAATGAGGGTCCCATTTCCTATTAGATAAGTCCCAAGGGTCAAAAATTCTCAAGGGTCTCTGCGTATTAACCAGTATGTCCCTATTTAAGCCTACCAAAAGAAAGAGTTTCTTCGTAAGAAAATAAAGATTTTACTGAGTTCATATTTTAGTTAATATTTTTTTATTATTTATTCATATTTTAATTACTAGTTAGTGAGCTCGTAAGAAGTAATTAATAACTGTAAAATAATCATTGTATTGATTAAAAAGAAATAACTTTTAATCCTTATCTTTAGATACTGTAGGACAGTATTTTTCCTGGCGAATATAATAAGAAATATGGGCATGCAGGTGTCATATTTTTGCGATCGTTATCAACCACAATTGCAGGATTATTTGGCATCGCATCACTCACGAATACTGCGTATGTCTTATACACCAGGAAATAGCCAGGAGTAGATAGCTAAGGTCCTAATCACCGACGTGTCTTTTATTTTTGTCAATTTGTTACGGAGCAGGTTCTGTCAGCATTATACTATCGAGCTGCGCCATGGGTTTGCTTCAAAGGTAGGCTTTCAAGTATAGCATGTCTCAATGAACAAAGTACGTTGGCGCATTAATGCGGGTGGAAAGGTCAAGATCAAAGGAGCTAGCACCGGCCCACCCCCATTGCCTGTGATTTTCACGAGATGCATAGTATTATAATTCAACCAGTAGGTATCTACCATAAAATTAAAAGAATGTAATAACTTTATCGTCATTGATTATGCTGTTAGCTACCTGGTCTTGACATTTTGCTAGAGTTTTACAAATGGTCTACTTTGTATATACCTACTAAAACCTATGCCGCGATTCACTGCATCGATTATCGTCTATCACGGTGGTGTAAGTGGTGGTTTATGCGATTGCTGTGCTGAGGTCCCGGAATCGATACCCGGGTCAGAACAAATAGTTGTGTGATCCACAAATATTTATTTATTTATTTATTGTACATACAATCTAACACAGTGAAAGAGTAAAAGAAAAGAAGTACAAAGGGTCTGCTTATTTCTAAATAGAAATCTCTTCCAACAGACCCAAGAGAGGAGAAAGTTGTAAGTAGAAATAGAAAATCAAAAGGTAGTAAACAAAACAAAACTTGCTTAAGAAGGCCAATAGAGACATCAGACATAACATACGTACGTACATATTATTGCAAGATTTTAGAATACATAAACAAAAACATATACATAAACATACATTTATACATATAAAAATATATATAAACACATAATCGAATAAACATTATAATAAATAAACATATGAATATAAAAAGAAATATAAACAAGTAAATAGCCAAAAGCAAGAATAGATAAATGAGTCAACTGCAAGGTAAGGAAAGATAATAGAGTCAGAGTTTGTGTTTAAAACTGTTGATAGATTTGCAATCTCTAATCACAGCTGGAAGCGAGCTCCAGAGCCTTACTGCATGGACAGAAAAGGAGTAGGAATATAAGTCAGTTTTATGATTTTGATATTTGAGTAAGGTACGTAGATAAGACCTGCAGGGTTCATTCGGAGAACGAGCGAAAGAAAATCGCTCCCGCAGGTAAGATGGAGAGGAAGGATTGTATAGAATGTTGAATAAAAGGCACAGTATCCGAGTGTTCCTGCGAAGGTGGATTGAATTGGTGAGTTCTTTGCGAAAGTGAGATACATGATCATATTTTTTAAGATTAAAAATAAAACGAATGCTTAGGTTTTGCAATCTCTCAAGTTTGTCAAGGAGCTCCTCGGTGGCATCCAGATAGCAAGCGTCAGCATAATCAATGATGGGCTGTATAAGCGATTGAGCCAAATAAATTTTAGTTTTCAGGGCCAAGAAACATTGAAGAGTTCTCAGTGTATGAAATGCAAAGTTTACCTTCTTACTGACCTCAGCAATTTGTTTACGCCAAGAGAGATTGGAATCCATATAGATTCCTATTTTTTTTGCTGAATCAGCTATAGGTATTTGTATACCATCAAGAAGCACTGGAGTAACCGACGAATTAATGATACCTCCACGAAAGTGTCTACTATTAAAGTGTAAACCTTTCGGTCGTACAGGACCCTACGGGAGATAAATAAAAGTAGAAATAGTTAAAAAATAGTATACATTTCCCGATAGGGCCAAAAGAAGTCTAGTCAGGGTCCCGGGTGTTGAATATAGGTAGGCAACCGTAAGGTGGACTCTGCCGCGAGAGGCCGCGGAATCTGGACTTATCTGAGGGAGGGCCAGGTGATCTTCCACGGTCGGATGTTGTTCCTCTCGCAGTCGTAGGGTTCTCCGGCTGGGCGACCAGAAGGAGCCTCGGAGCAGCTCTTAACCAAGAGGTAGTAGGTGGTAGTGGTGGAACCGTCAAGGTTCAACCATAACAAAGGACCAACACACAACTGGTGAGCCTGTGACTTAGTTGGGTTAACTAATAATTTAACTAATAAGTTAACTAATAAACCTTAGCCCAATTATTCAATCGCTCCAAATCGCGGTTCATGTCATCGATAGCTATCCTAATATCTGTTGCCGCAAAATGACGGTACAGCTGCAGGTCGTCCGCATAGAATTGGAAGTGAGAAGAAATAAATTAAGTGAGAGTATTGATAAAAATTGAAAAAAGCAAAGGAGAAAGAACGCCACCCTGAGGTACGCCCGCTGTGAGACTACACCACTCGGATGAAGTATCATCAATCTTAACACATTGCGAGCGTCCCCGAAGATATGAGTCAAACCAAGATATAGTTGGTGCAGAGAAGTTGATGGATTTCAAAATACCCAGAAGAATATCAAAATCTACGCAATTAAAGGCACTGCTGAAGTCTAATAGAATCAAAAGAGTAAGCTCTTTATTCTCATAGCCCAGCGAATATCATCAGTAACTTTAAGGAGTGCTGTACTTGTACTATGTCCTGGGCTAAATCCGGATTGAAAATTACTAAGTAAATTATTTTGGTGTTTGGGTGTTCTTATGTTATAATATTTATGTATTTATAAATATATAAGTATGTTTATCAGTTGTCGAGATTCCATAGCACAAGTGTCCCTCAATATTTATTTATTAAATTGCTGTTTAAAATCGGGTTCCGAAATCTATGTCATAATGTGTCAAAAAAATCTCCTTTATTGCCGACTCATTTCATTACTAATAATCTATCAACACTGTTATTTATTAAAAGCTGAATGCGACCCTGGATTAAGCTACCTGTTTATATGTGTGAATTAGGCTACGCTATTTTTCGCAAATGTTTGATCTGCTTACTCTTCTATATCTGTGTTAAAGCCTTAAAGCACAAAATCATGCACAAAACGCAATGCAACTTAAGGGCCTGCTACATGGTCGTAAACAACCACTCGACATGGTTGATGATCTTGGATAGGGGTAGGGGCTGATTAATCTTTTTTAGGTAGGTACATGGCCGGCAACTGTGGACATTCTATGTGTGGGTGGTATTTGTATTCGTAAGACGTATCATGGCGCTGAATTTAACTAATTCTGAGAGAGTAGAAGCGGTCTTGGTTTGAAATGCTACATTTGCATATGAATTATCTTCAATTTATCAACAAAAATATCTTAACCTATACGACTCGGTAGCACAATGACATGTATAGGTTACTACCGAGCTGAAGTCACGGGTACGAATCCCGGGTAAAAAAATGTGTACTCTAAACATCCTAGATGCCACTGACAAGGTATTTAAGATTTAAACTCTAACTCTAAATTTTTTTATATTCGAATGGTTTTCATTTGTCTCCAACATTTTACTTGCCATGACACACAAAGAAGTTAGTCAATGATATATGAAAATTTTCGTGCATATGACAAACATAGTCTAGGTCTAGGTCCACTAGTCAAAACTAGTGTTTCTGGGAACCGTAGACTTCGAAGATTTTTTTTTAGTTAATTTTTTTTGCTTAATTGTTTCTTTTTTTTTATCGATTTAAAAAAAAAACATTCAACATTGCTTTTTTTCTTTTTTAGCGCTCTTGCTAACCACCACGGAAATATTTCGCCTTCCCTGCCTCCATTTCCCCCCCGATCGAAAAACCCCCTCGCTAAAAGTTGTTGTCTACATCAAGGATTGTCCATGCCAAGCTGCATGCAAATCCGATGAAAAATGCGACCTGTTGACTGAATGGACGGACGGACATCAATAGCATTTTTTCCGTACCAGTGGAGTTAAAACCATAGACCACTGTTTACACGACCTTAAAGTGCCCATTCACTGCCGTGAATGGGCACTTAGCCGTCCACCTAGCCGTCCGTCGCTTTATGTTGACTGTGAACTGTGAATGTTGTTGCAGCCTGCATGATGCATGCATGATGGCCTGCAATACCATGCAGGATAAATAAATATACTGTCAGTGACTTAGCGTCCTGCTGTTCAAATTGATAATTATATGTCAACTGTAGGTACCCTATAGGTTTTGGATCGAAAACCTATATGGTAGTTATCCTTGAACTAAAATCAAGGCAAAAAGCTAGGTCTTACAGCACAAATAAAGGTTCTATAAATACAAAAATATGAAAATTAAGGGGTGTCCCCATACATACATAGTATACTCCAGTTAACATAAACCTCGAAGAGGGAGGGTAGATGGTAAGGGAATACGTCAAGTCGTTTTCTCTGACTTAAAGCTACTTTTCTCGATTTCTCATTGTTTTATCTGGTTACAAGTGTGCCGCAAAAGTGTATTTGTGTTGCATGAGTGTGATGTTATAGATTAATAAATGGTTGCCTGGATGAGATTGCTGTTCGTGATAAGGCCGCCCATTGTACTTAAGTTGGAACTTAATTTTCTGTAATATGTTAAATTTTTGGTGTACAATAAAGGATATATTATTATTGTCTCTTCTTCACGGGTATCTTCTATTTTTTTTCTTATGAAGATACCCGGTCTTTTGGCAGGCTTACAAGGGGACATATTGGTCCAACATGCAGAGGCCCTTTGAGAATTTTAATCTAATAGGAAATGGGACCCCCACTACAGGCAATCCACGCCCGCCTTATGTAGGAGAACGATAATGGACCACCTCCAATGGGAGTTAAACTATTGTAAAATATGCTAACTAAGAAATGGCCTATTGGGTTGGGGGTTTGATGAACTAGGTGATTATAACTGTGGATGAAGGCGGCGTCTGCCATTTTAATATCTGATTATCAAAAATTTGGCAGACGGTGACTCGCCAACTCACTAGATGGGCCCCCTATACAATCGCCATGGGCATGATAAGCCTGTAAGGCGACAGGAGGCAACACCGGTGTGAGCGGCTTGGGGTGTCGAGCGGTGCGGCGCCGGTTTCACCTTCGCGGGACAGGCCCGGAGCGGGCTTCCTCGTAGTTATGCTCTTGAAAATGACACTTCCACCCCCGAGCATATAGTTCTGGCTCCCTCCCTCTGACCGGCCAATTAAGGCAAGCCAGAGTTGAGTTTTGCTGCACTCCCGGGAGTAGCACTCTCACTGCTGGAGAGCAGTGAGAGTGCTACGGGAGCGTTAGCCCATTAAATGTTAACCGGTGCAGAAGGGCAACAAAACTCTGAGGAATCGGGACCGATGTGTAGCCACGCACGTTCAGCTCGCCACAAGCTGCCCTGCGGATGTGAGCTTTTCAATCACTTTCTGATACATTTTTTTGTTGATATCAGAAATTGGATGACTCAAAAAGCGAATCTAATATCATATCCGAATCAATATCATAGGGTTGCGTTAATCCTATAAAAGATAACGACTGTCCTCGTATATTATTATTATTCTCTTTATTTACAATACAAACATATAAATTACATTTTTAAATATATCTATAAAACAAATACATTTAAAAATATAAAAAATAGTAGCCCACCGGTATCGGGTACAGGGACCAAGCTACCGGTGGTTATGGTTCCAGAGACAGGAAACTCCTCACAATGCGTGCCGTATCGAGGAGAACTGCCTTCTGCATCAAGCCCTTGACCCAGCTGCCTAACTTATTATTATTTTTATTAATTTAGTTTATATGCATGATCTGTTTTCTAGGGTAAGTTTTCTGTTTACATATTAATTTTAGGTTAAGTACCGGTGACAGCATGGACGGATTTATTCCCCCTAAACCTCCGGATCCAGATCCCTTAGTTAGTAATTGTTTCTCGATACCATCTCCAGGAGCATTTGTCGATGTTGATAACCCTGAATGTCGAATCCTCTCCCCTACTAAATGCAGTGAGTACTACAGGTCCCAAGAAATATATGAGGATACAATAGGGAAACGCAAACATAGGCGCAAATGCAAGAAACATAAGAAGGAATCTAGTACGAACAAATTAGACCTCAACCGCCAAATCTCGGCCACTTCAACCTCTACCAACACTGATTTCGAAAGTATACAATCTTCCTCAAAACTTAATGTTAATGAGTCAGTCCAATCACAGGTCTTTCCACTCACCCAGAGTACACAGTTGAACTTTAATGTTCCTGCTACACAGAGTACTCAAAGTAACCTTGAGGCCTCTCAGAGCCAGCCACATAGTAATCCCGGCAGATTATATAATGAAACAGACATTGGCCCCTTCACAGTCCACATTCAGAGACAGGAGTCCTCTCCCATGACTGGTACAACATTAAATGCAGTTAAATTTGGACATTTTCTTAAAAAACTCAATATCGACAATATTACAGACGGAGGATTAAAAAGAATAGGTAGAAATAGAATTTCATTGCCTTCAATAATTACAAATCAGCCAACAACTTTTTTAATAATGAACACATCAATAAAGAACATAAAGCCTTTATCCCTTCCTTCCAAGTTTCACGACTAGGTGTAGTGAAAGGGATCCCCACAGATCTTTTACAGGATGAGATAATCGATGAGTTCTCTTCCCCTCCGAACACTTCCAAAGTCCTTAAGATAAGACGACTTGGATATAAAAATACTGATAGTGGGGTACCTACCTGGGTAGACTCTAACACCATAGCGGTTACATTTGATGGTCAGGTCCTCCCACCGAAAGTCTACTTTTGCTATACGGTGTTACCTGTAGAAAAATATCAGTTCCCCACCATCCAATGTTTCAAGTGCTGTAGATATGGTTGTGGCGATCCTTTGTCATAACTGCATGTTCCAGTGTTGGCCCGTGCTATATAAAGCTCATCGGGCACAGTCGTGTGTGCTTCGTCGCGCCTCGCGAACACTCGGGTTTCGCGCATACGCCAGTCCCGACCGAGCCTTGACGCCGAGAGGCCGCGCGCACGCGCTTCCCTGCGTATTACGACTTGAGTAAATAGACAAGTGCATAACATATATATGGTGGTTTTATTACCAGCTCCCATATGGTCATACACAGGCACAATGTCGCTCTAACTGGAGATGTGCCAAATGTGGATTGAACCATCCACAGGATACATGTAACATAGATGAAATTGATTTCACCTGTATATTCTGCACAGAAAACCACAAAGCAACCAACTAAAAATGCCCTGAATACCTACGACAGATTAATATCAAAGCAAAAATGGCTGAACAAAACATATTATACCTAGAAGCATGCAAACAGTTCCCCACAGTTAAAAAAAGTTATGTGGAAGTAACAGCATCTCCACCTCTTTCCACCGGTATGTTATCCCAGCCAAACACAATACCTGGTCCACATTCCTCTCAACACACCTCGCAGAGCACTTCATATCGTAAAACAGTGTTTTTACCTCGCCGTCAACATCAACCACTTCAACCAGGCTACGACAAAAAAGCACACGACTCCCTCATGAATAACTACCAGGTCCCACAAGCCCCTAACGGCTGCGGCCTACAATCTCAAAACTCTCGCCCTTCAACAAACTCTGACTATCTAAACATGATTTTAAATCTACTAAAGGTTCTTGATTGATTCCCATATACTACCGTCCAACGCTGCCCCTTTAATAAATATGTTGATTCTATCCATTTAAAATGTCTTTGAACACCATAATGCCAACAATTCTTCAATGGAACTGTAAAAGCGCACCAAGCAAATTAACAGAACTAAAATGTCTACTAAATAAGAACATACTTTGTAGTGCCGGGTTTCAGCGTGGTCCGGGATGATAGATGCGATGGATATGGTGGCAGTGCTATTCTTATCCGTAAGCATACCCCATTTTCAGAGCTGAGCTTGCCATCTTTATGTAATGGATTGAACGCTGTTGCAGTTAGAGTTCAAGATATCACCTACCTTTCCATCTGTATTCCTTATCCCACCATTAGACTCTTAAAGGTAACCAGAGATATTATATCCTCCCTCTCTAAACCCTATATAGTCATGGGCGACTTCAACTGCCATAATACTATATGGGGCTCCAGTTACACAGATGCTAAAGGCAAATTTCTACTAAAGATTTGGATGACCTCAACATATGCTTACTTAACTCTGGATCCCCTACCCGAGGACAAAATCCTTCTCAATCAAGCAGTGCAGTGGATTTAACATTATGTACCAATAATTTGGCTTCAGTGCTGACATGGACAATCCTCTCTAGCAGTCATGGTAGTGACCACTTCCCAATTGTGCTACCATATCCTGGAACCTGTCCCAACCGCTGCAACAAACCTGCCATTAAATATAATTTGGAAAAAAAAAAATTTGCATTGAAGTATCTGCTTTGTTTGTCATCCTAAATTATACCAGCGGCACGCTATGATGGCCGCTTTGACGTTTGTCCTTCTATGAAGTTTCGTATTAATTTTAATTACATTTTATTTGTAGAAATATGTGAGTCAAAATCTTTAGAGGGTATTTAAAATATATTATTTCTATTTAAAATATCATCGCTATTGTAATATGTCAAAACGGCCATCATAGCGTGCCGCTAGTAAAACAGCTTTCCACTAAATGCATACGAAAGTATATACGGTAGTTAAATTTTTTTTCTCTGTCTATTTATTCCAGAAAAGCTCTGAAAAGACTGGACCGATTTTAACGAGACCAACTCAGGCTTAATAGCCAGCTTGAGAGCACCGTATTCAAAGCTCCGACGGGCCGAGACGTGACGGTACATATTAATGGCGTAAGCGGCTGTATACGGTCAAAATTTGCTTAAAATGGAGAGATGCTTACGTATCATTAAATGGAATGGAACGTCTTACGTCATTTGTGTTGTCGAGTCTACCTGTCATTTTTGCGAGAATTCAATAATTTGTTTTTGCGAATAAATTGCAAGAATAACATAGTGCTACATTTAATAGGTAAGGTATATTATAGGCTAAGTATTTCCAATTATTCAGAATTATGGTAACCAATCAAAGCATAAAACTGTTTGAAGTAATATTAAAAATGGCACAAACATCACGATCGATCCATTTATGTGGATTCTAAATTGTATCACTTTCCCGGTTTTATGATAATTAGCTTGTACAAATGTATATAGGATGCCTTGTTAATATTAGTAGAGTAAGTGAGTTTTTGGAATAGAAATGTATCACAAAATATTTGATATACGCCCCTATTTTTAAATCTTTACAGATAAATAAAATCAAAAAGGTTTTAAATTCCAAATAAACAAGATTTTATTAATTGCATATAAATGTTACTACGATACTTACTCCGTCTGTCCATTGTGTGTGTCTGTTTGTTCCAACTAATCTCTGAAATGGCTGGACCAACAAGGTGTACCTTTATAATTTGGTCTTAATATTAGGGTAAATTTATCTCTGTATTTTATTTTGTTATTTATTTTTAAATACTTTATTATACTTGAAAATAGTATTACAATTTAAAAATAAGTACAAAATAGCAGTGCAATGATACTTTCAATAATAAATTTAAAAATGACTCAAACACCATTATGAAGCACTGTAAATATGTACTGTGACATAGAATCTATATATATATAAAAATGAAACCCGTTTTCCGTTGTCACGCCATCACGCGTGAACGGCTGGACCGATTAGAAAAGTTATTTTTGTATTGGATAGCCCAAGCTGTATATCATCACACTACTACACAGGAGAGCGGAGCAGTAATCATAAATATCAACAAATCGGGGAAACTCTCATACATTTTTAGAAAAGTAATAAGCGACGGGAGTAAATGGGTGCCACGGGGTTGGAAGTATGTCCCGGACGAAGCCGGGTAGGTCAGCTAGTATTTTATAAAATTCAAAGGACAGCAATAAAAATCCTTTTGGTGAGAAATGTGGGTGTAATAGTATGCATCTGCCACACCTTTAAGATACAGGCATCACTGATAAAATAAGTTATGATAAGAAGTTATTAAAACACATTCATGTTTTAGTAAAGGATTAATAGATAACAATGTTTTAATATTAAATTTAACAGTATTATCAAATTGATTTAATACTAACACAACTTAAAGTTAATTAAACATTCTTCTAAGTCAGCCAGTCTCTGCAACTAAAAAAGGAGAACTGCAACATTTGTGACTCGAATGAGCAGTAAACCATACCCACTCTTAAATGATAGCTACACCCTCTCCGAGAAATGGTCACAATTTTGCTGTACAGTTTCATCGTACAGCCCTATTGCAAGAGCTATCTATAGGTGTCTAGATATGTGCTATTGTTGCAGCAAAATGGCAAGTGAGAGCAGTTCAGCGGTATTAGAACTAAACGATGCTGATAATCAAGACACGGAAGCAACCGCAGTGACTGATGATGCTAATGATGGAATTCCACTTATTATGGAACATGGCTATGATATCGCTGTTAAGGTATGTTTCTAAATATTTTTTACTCTCTGACTACCAGAATCTGTTGTTGGAGCAAAGCAAACCAAGTGAGCATAGCTCCATTTTTCCCTAATTCGGATTTTCGCTTTGTCCTCATACTCCTCGTAAACCACTCAACACTTTTTGATCAAATTTTACCCATAATAGGACATCTAGCCATAGATGGTTTAATAAAAATAAAATCGAAAATCGGACATACCATGGAGGAATAATCACCGAAAGTTCGTGTTCGGAATACGTAACGAAGTGATACGCAATATGGCAGGTTTGAATAAAAGTTTCAACGTTAAGCTGCAAAAGGGCATGCTCCTTTGGTTTGGACACATCCAACAAATGTTTTGAGGAATGATTGACTAAGAATATATATTGTGCGAAAATAGAGGGTAGAAGTAGTCAGGGTAGGCCGAGACTTACATATGAAGACCACGTGAGCAGATTGCTCAAAAACAGAAAAGTCAAAGTACTCGGATACCCAGACGTGCATGTATGAAGCAATTGATGAATCTTGAAGAAGCGAAAGAAGTATGAATGGATTGAGAAGCCTGGCGATCTGTCCTCTCTGACTACCCCGTCAGGAATACAGTGTGAAAATAGTTTAGTTTTAGTTCGTGTTTGGAAATGATGATGGCAAAATGCTTCGCCTTATTTAGACTTACTGGGGATGGCAAGTTCACTTAGTCTATCTATATAAGGCTTTAGCACAAGTGCCTGATAGTGTTTGGGAGGTCTAACAGTAGTTGCATAATAGTATTGAAAATAATAATAATAAATATTGTGGGACACTTTTCACAGTGCCTTATAGCCCAAACTAAGCTTTTAAGCTTGTGCTATGTGATCTAGACAACTGATAAACATACTTATATATTTCTAAATACATACATAGGAAACAACCCAACTCCGAAACAAATATGTGCAGATCACACAAATCTTTGTTCTGACCCCGTAATCGAACCCAGGACCTTAAAACTGCAGTCGCATAAACTACCACTGCGCCACCGAGGCATTCAAAAGTTTGTGTGTTTCATATGTTTAATATGTATGTATTTAGAAATATATATATGTTTACCAGTCATAGCACAAGATTATAAGCTTAATTTAAGCTAGACGGCGTTGTATGACAATGTCTCAAAACAAACTAGTAGCGCGCCCTTCTCTCTTCGCTATCGTAGCGAAGTAAACGGACGATTTCTAAACCGGAATCAGTTTCAAAACCGCAAGTGGTAGAATCTTCACAATCGCCTATGCACGTCTTCATGGTGTCCTGAATCGAATGCCGCAAACCGTTTGCCGCAAACCGTTTGTCTCTATCTCATAAGTTTCTTGAGAAATAGCTGCGTACAAACAAATGGATAGACTGAGCAGTTTTATAAGAATTTTTTATATTATAAAGCGAAAGTTTGTAAGTATGACGTATGGATGGATGTTTGTTACTCAATCATGCAAAATCTACTGAATGGATTTTGATGAAACTTTACAATAATATAGATTAAACATCAGAACAACACATAGGCTATTTTTTATCCCGGGAAGAAGTTTCTGTGAGAAACGGGAACGGGAAAACTTAACCACGCGTGCGAGCCGCGCGCGGTCGGTGATACCGTGGCACTTCGTCCCTTCCGGATCTATTCTTCCATACCCACCCTGCACATCACCCATCCCCCCAGCGGCTCCATGAACCTCAGTATGTTCCTTAGGGAGATGCGCCTGTAGTCCGCATTTGTCGAATACGCCTGACCTAGAAGACTCATTCTTCTTGCACCAAGTGCCACACATTCACACAGCAGATGGTGCATGGTTATGTTATTTGGGTCTTTTTCGCGTAATATATTAACTTTTTCTCACCTCTCGACATTTCGGCTATATTGTAATAGCCGTGGTCACGAGTAGACTGGGGAAAGCGGCGAGGGTCATCATCTTGTACGTTTGTCAGATACCCACATTTTATTCACAAACCGTCATTAGGGCCGCGACACACCACACTCACGACATCCGAACGTCCATTAGGTGGTTTTTTTTCCAGACACTTGCACTTTTTAACTACCGGATTCCAAGTTGAGGAAAGCTTGTATCCACCTTCGCGGTTGAAATTGTGATGCTTCTTAATTTACATAAATTGCATAGTATAAGTCGTGTGAGTTTAAAAACATTAGTCACCTAGTAGTCTATAATGTGTATGTGGTTCCAGGTGGATGCTCCAATGAAGCAGCTCTCGACCCTGGAGACGTACGTGACGTACCGCGTGAGGTGTGTGTGTGCCAGATGGCAGGCGCCCTCGCATGTCCGCAGGCGCTACAACCATTTCAAGGTACCTTATGAAGGAGTTTGGACGTTTTCTACCTTTACTATATTTCTATACTAATATTAAAGCGAATTTGTATGTATGTTTGTTTGTTTAGTTGAACGCGCTAATCTCATGAACTACTGGGGGCCGAGTCGACTACTGACAAGCCGTATAATAGAACCAGAATCGCTGTTTTTAGCTGTCACAATGCTCTGACTAGCGCGGTACGTGTTAGTAGAATTCTATCGGCGGACCGATAGAAGTCTATTGGAGTACGATTGTAACAGTAGACTACGAAAAACTGTCAAAATTGTACCGGTGGCTTTCTATTGAACGACGATTTCGATTCTATTTTCCGAATTGATTGTGTCTTATTTATTATTTCTAACATATTGAATATTGATTAATGTTTGGCTGACGATTCAGATGAGCGGCAAAATTCAAATGAGTTTTTGTGGCATCTTTATGTATGTTCTAGTTGACGCCCGCTACTTCGCTCGCGTGGAGAAGTTTTCCCGTTCCCGTTTCCCACATGTACTTGTTCCCGGGTTAAAAAGTAGCCTATGTGTTATTCTGATGTATAAGCAATATTATTGTAAAGTTTCATTAAATCCATTATATTTATATCTAATAAATTATTGAATAATTCTTTTTGTGTTGGAAAGCCTATTTATCGATGTAGGCGTTGTAAACGATCACTGCGTTAAGCAACTTTCACTATGGCTGGTCCTCGGATGGGTGACCACTTTGTGGCATTTATATTTGCGGGCGTTTCCGTGCTTCGGAAGGCACACTAAGCCGTTGATCCCGGTTGCCAGTAACATGGCAGTCGTTAAGCCAGTTGAATGCCTTATGGGCGGCTTGCAAAAATTTCAACAGCAGGTCGCCACAACCTGTACCTGTCCATTTCAACACGGCAATGGGCTCACCACTTGTTACGTGGGACAAAAAGCAAAGCATACGGTGAAACGTAGGCGTATAGTACGACTCTGCCTACCCCTTCTGGGATAAAGGCGTGAGAGTATGTTAGGCGTTGTATCATCACGCCACTACCCAACCCAGTAGAGTGGAGCAGTAATCATAAATTTCAATCAATCGTGCATTATTGTAAAACTAATAAACGACAGGATTAAATTGGTGCCACAGGGTTCGAAATATGTCACGGACGGAGCAGCGGGGGTTAACTGGGTACTATAAACAAACACAAAAATATATTTCGATTTGAATCAGTAGGCCTGAGATTATCGCGTTCTACCAAAGAAACAAACACATCAGCTTTATATATTAGTACTTATAGCTGATGCCCGCAGAAGAAGTGAAGTTTTCTATTCGAGATTACGTACGGAACCCTAATTTTTTTGAAAATCCTATATAGCTTATGTTACTCACGAAGAATGTAGCTTTCTAATGATGAAATAATTTTAAAAAACGACCAATCTTTTCACTTAATAACATTAGTATAGATAAGTTTTTTTTTTTTGGTGACGCGGCGAATGCTTTTTCGCACCGTCATCCCTGCTTCGAGGGCAGCAGGGATGGTGTGTGGTACTCCCGGCCCTCTGGGGGCCGTCCTACCCACTAAACCCCGCGGTGTTCCACCTTCTTCCCAACCGGGTCGCAGGATAGGCCGGAGGGCTATTCACTGCGACTCGGCTAAGGGAATGCCCCACGATGAGGCTCTCCTCGGGGGGCCAGATGTGCTGCCCCCCACAATCTCCCGGAGGAGGTTAAGTTGTGCCCGCTCGAACCGTCCCCAATCATGTGGAGAGTGATCGAGCACCTGAAGCCGCCGGGAGGCTATAGCAGCGACAAATCCGTCCCGGGGCCCGTCCCAGGCCGTACACACGGTGAGCGTATGCTTAGCCGTGTCCACGGCGCCGCTAGGGCGGTGACGGCACACGGAGTCCGGCTCCACGCCCACCAGCTCACACAGGTATTTGGCGAAACGGCCATGAGCTGTGAGAAGCTGGGTGAGGTGGTACGTTGGAGTGCCGTGCGCCCTCTCTACCCACTGCCGTAGGACGGGCCGTGTGGCCCCCACGAGCCGCGCGCTCGCAGTGGGGCTCATCATTCTTTCGGCCCACTATCGGAGGAGATCGTCGCGAGCCGCTCGTCTCCAGCGATCGATCTCCTCCGGAAGTGGCCGACCTCCAGTTCGTCGCATCAGGACGCCCTCGGCATACACCCGCCGTAGATGTCCAGCCTCGAGCTCCCACGGGAGGTTCCCTGCTATGAGGCACGCCGCCTCGAACGTGACGGTGCAGTACGCCCGCGCCGCCCTCTGCGCCGACGTTCGCTGCGGTCGCCGTAGCGGCACTACGTTGGAAGCGCAGAGGGCGTCCGCCCAAATAGGCGCGCCGTAGAGCGCCTTGGAGCGCACTACACCGTCATAGAGACGGCTGCACGAGCTACCCGGCCCCCCGGTATTGGGGAGCAGTCTCGCGAGTCTTCCGGATCAGCTTTGGCGCCAATAGCCGGAAGTGCTCGGTGAAGCCCCATCGGCTGTCGAGGACCAGACCCAGATATTTTATGGTCTTCCCGACAGCGATGGGGTACCGCTCACCACAATTTGGGAGTCTCGAGAGGGCCCTCGCCGAGGCCCGTGGAAGAACACGGCCTCGGATTTTTCGAGGGCCACCTGGAGGCCCAGTGCCCTGTTGCGACTCACGACTTGGGCCACGCCCACCGTACATCGCTACACGTACGCGGTCACCAAGGTGTCATCGGCGTAACAGATCACACTGACACCCGGCAGCATGGTACCGCGCAGGAGCCAATTGTAACCGATGTTCCACAGGAGTGGGCCGAGGACCGACCCCTGTGGAACACCGCACGACATTTCCTTGCGGACTACCCCCGTTCGGGTCGGGTAGGAGATAACCCGGTCCGCGAAGTAGTCCGCAAGGACGCGCCTGAGGTAGCACGGTACCCTGTGGTACCGCAGCGTTTGCCAGGGGATGGTGTTGAAAGCGTTCGCTATGTTCAGCGAGACAGCTAGGAACACCTCCCCCTGACCGACTGCCTCCTGGACGCTGTTCCGGAGTCGGGATATGGTGTCAAGGGTCGACTTCCCGCGGCGATAGCCGAACTGCCCGTCGCTCAGATTGCGCCCCGCCCACTCCAGATGCCCGACCAGACGAGCTGCAAGCACACACTCGAAGAGCTTACTCGTCTCGTCTAGTATAGATAAGTAATGTAGAATAGAATAGAATATTCTTTATGGTACACCAATCATGATATCGGCCTTATCGCTAAAAGCAATTTCTTACAGGCAAACCTTTGTATAGACACATATTTAAAAAACCAAAGTAAAATATTTCTTGAAAATCCAAAAGTACATATGTTGTTATTCTAGTTTTTACTTTTGTGGGCCACCCCCGGACTTCCACTGTTTTTTTTCTCAATTAATTATATTATTTTTTAATTCAACTCCACGCTAGATTTAGGGCGGATTGGGTACGCGGGACGAATATGCAGTGGTTTAAATGTACGTCGCCTTAAGACGTAAAGAGGTGGATTAATTCGTCGATTTCGAGCAAGTTTCGGTGGTGTACTTGGTGAACGCGTCTGGTGCGTTGAACAAGAAGACGCTAGTTCGAGTCCATGTCGGGACTGATAAATATTTTCCTCTTTAAAATATAAATTTTGAAAAAGTTAGCCTAATAATTGCTTTTAAAAATTTTCTAATGTCTGTTTACACTGTTAATTGCTGGCACTTGGTGGAACTTGCTACACATCTTGAACTAAAACACTTGTACTGTTCCACTTATTTATTACTTAAATCTGACCGATTTCGCCTTATGGCATTTTCATAGGTTAAATATGTGCTAACCTTTGAAAATGCTTTGATTGTCTCTGTGGCGCGGTGGGAGTGTATCAGACTGCTACGTAAGAGGTCGTGGGTTCGATTCCTACCCAGGATAAAACTTTGTGTGATGAGCACGCTGGTTTATTCTGTGTCTGGCTGTTATTTATCTAAAATATGTATGTATGTAGAAATATATTAAGTATGTTTATCAGTTATCTGGTTACCATAGTACAAGCTCTGCTTAGTGTAAAATCAGATGGCGTTGTGTGAGTTGTCCCAACAATATTTATTTATTATTTTATTTATTTATTTACATGATGTTTGACCAATTATATAGTAATGAATTTATACTGGTTTATGGAATTAATAGTGGTTAAAGTGTACCGACTTCCCCCGTTGGTCCCCAGACCCTCCACAAGCGCCTGTCCGCGGCGCACCCGCTAGTGGCGCCCCCACCACTGCCGCCGCTACACTCGGCGCGCCAGCAGCTCGACCGGTACTCGCCGGCCTTCGTGGCGCTCAGGACTTGTGCGCTCAATGCTTTCCTGGGTAAGTCTTCTTCATACATACAGACATACATACACACACAAACACACACACGCACACACAGACACACACATACGCACGCACGCACATACACGTACACACACACATACACGCACACACACACACACACGCACACACACACACACACACACACACACATACACACGCACGCACGCGCACACATATAAAAAATGCACGCACATACTTGCACGAGCATGCATACAAACGTGTAGGCAGAGGCATACTATACACTCACATTTCACCGTATACATTTTCTTCCCACGTTACAGGTGGTTAGCCCATTGCCGTGTTGAATTGGACAGGCGCAGGCATAACAATCATTAATTAATAATAAATATTAATTATGATTATTATTGTCTAATCATTAATTAATAATAAACATCAATATTTTTTTTCATAATTTTTATTTTAAATTTTAACCATTTCGATGTTTCACATCTGCCAGGCGTCCCGTGACGATCACACTTTTTTTTCAGAACGTGTCGCAAAGCATCCCATTCTGACTCACAGCGAAGACTTCAGAATATTTTTGACTACCCCGGACGAAGAGTTAGATAAGGTATGTGACAGCTCACTCTTGACTATACTACCCCAGACTAGGCAGTACTTGTGAATATGACTTGACTGCCACGACGGTCCGCTCCGGCCCGTAATGTTGAATTTGCTTAATCTTGCATTCTCAAAATGTTGAATTCCCGCGATGCTAAATTCTCAAAATGTTAAGTTCTCAAAACGTTAAATTCCCTATGTTGAACTTTTAATATCAAAATGTTGAATCTGAAAAATATTGAATTCTCAAAATGTTGAATTCCCAAAATGTTGAACTTTTAATATCACAATGGTGAATTCTCAAAATGTTAAACTTATTATATCAAACTGTTGAATTTTCAAAATGTTGAATCTCAAAATGTTGAGTTCCCAAAATGTTGAACTTTTCATATCAAAATTTTGAATTCTCAAAATGTTGGTATAAAAACAAAGATAGCGAAATTGTGAGAAATTGGGTAGTTCGGTGTGAGAGTGAAAACTTTTTACTGAACAGCTTAGAAAGAAGGAATGTTTTAGAGTCTCAGGTTAGATTAAGTAAATATACAGGCAGTAAGGGGAAGTACCTTATCCGTTGCAGCTACACGAAATTGTTTATGGAATTTTGATCCCTATTCACTGATTTTCAAAAAAATAGCACCTATTGTGGTGGGTGTGCATCCGGCTGCTACGCAAGAGGTCGTGGGTTCGATTCCCACCCAGTATAATGTGCGATGAGTGCTGTGTGTGATGAGCACGATGCTTTATTCTGTGTCTGGGTTTTATTTATCTATAATATGTATGTATTTTGAAACATATAAGTATGTTTATCAGTTATCTGGTTACCATAGTACAAGCTTTGCTTAGTTTCGGATCTGATGGTGTTGTGTGAGTTGTCCCCACAATATTATTTATAATTAGTTAGTAAGAAAATAGCCTAAATAATAGTTGGTTTGGACACGTCCAACGAATGAGTGAGGAACGATTGACGAAGAATATATATTGTTAAAAAGTAGAGGGTAGAAGGAGTCAGGGTAGGCCGAGACTTACATATGAAGACCACGTGAGCAGATTGCTCAAAAACGGAAAGGTCAAAATCACTCGGATTCCCAGACGTGCGTGTATGAAGCGATTGATGAATCTCGAAGAAGCGAAAGAAGTATGTATGGATCGCGAAGCCTGGCGATCTGTCCTCTCTGACTACCCCGTCAGGGATACAGCGTGAAGATAGTTAGTTAGTTAGTTAGTTAGTTTTTAAGAAAATAGCCATTTTACATAAAAACATTTTTTGATGCCAATCGATCCTGTTTCTAATACTGATCAAAATCTTCTATGGGACCAACCATCGTTAAAGTACTCAAAAAGTCACAAAAAACTTTTCCCGTACATTTTGTAAGAAAATTTTACACAAAAGTTTTTTTAGTGACGGTTTCAACCGTCTGTAGTTTAACACCGTCTAACTTACACATGTAAGTAGCAAATTTCTGAAAAATTACATTTATTTATTTTTTAACCTACTTTTTCGTGTTTATACCAATATATCAGTTAACTATGATTAAAATTCCAAATTATTATAGCTATAAGTTTTATAAATAAAATAAATAAATAAATATCCATCACGCCTTATCCCCGAAGGGGTGGCAGAGGCATATTATTTGCCCACTTTTCACCTTGTGGATTCCTGTCCCACGTAATAGGTGGTGAGCCCATTGCCGTGTTGAATTAGACAGACGCAGGTGGTGGCTGCCAACGGCTTAACGTGCTTTCCGAAGCACGGAAACGCTCGCAAAATATAAATGCCACAAAGTGGTCACAAAGTTGCGTAACTCAGTGATCGTTTACAGAACACTGAGACCGCGGGGCCACGAGCGCTTCACTTTCGCTTTTATAAGTTTTATCTTTATATATTTTAAGACTAAGGTTGGAATTTTGTTGTCCTCGCGATTGGCCTCCGGTATGTATGAGTACAAACTGGTAGGTCCTAGAATCCTCTGGATCCGTCTATAACTTGGTTTGACGAAGATTTTCCTGGTAGCTGCTTACGCGCCAATATCTTCGTCGAACGCGAGTGAGCTAGAGGACTTCTGGGAGAGTATGAGAGAAGCTCTAAATGTGATAGAAGGAAATGAAAGACTTATAGTATGTGGAGACTTGAATGGATGGGTGGGTACCGCTCGCGATGGTTTTGAGTCGGTACTCGGAAATATGGGGATAAAAGGGTGAACGACGCTGGCAGGCTTATACTGGCATTTTGTAAGGAAAAGGATTTGTTTGTGGCGAACACAATGTTCAACCACAAACAAATTCATATGTATACGAGGAGATGTAAGTCAAAGAGAAGCATGATAGATCTATTCCTAATTGATAGTCGGCTCCGTAAACAGGTGATGGCCACAAGGGTTTATCGAGGCGCTGAGCTGGGATCAGACCACTACCTAGTCATAACTAGGACTAGGGGTCTGTTCGCGGGTTGGCGTCATCGTACCGAGTGTCATGAACCTGGGCCGACTTATAGGGATAAATATAAAGAAAGGGTAGCCGAAAAGCTTGGCGACGTCAATGTTAGTAGTGAGAATGTGGTAAGTGTATGGCAGAACCTTAGGGATAGTATGATAAATGCCGCTGTGGAAGTGTGTGGAGAAACGAAAAGAGGCAGTAGTAATAAGCGTGATGCATGGTGGAATGAGGAAATGAAAGAAGCAGTTCGAATGAAGAAGAAAGCATGGCTAGACTACTTAGCCTCGCGGAATGATTTTAATATGAAAGAGAGATACAAGCTGCAAAAAGTTAACACGAAGGCACTGATAGAAGAAGCTCGTGAAAGGTGCAGAATGAAAGCGGATGAAAGGTTGTCGTCCAATTTCCGGGATAATGCCAGGCTCTTCTGGAAAGAGGCAGGCAAGACCCGGAGTTGTTCGGCAATCTGCAGTATGAAAAAAGTGCTTAGTGTTAACAATGACGTCCTAACAGACCAAACTGACGTCCTGCAGAGATGGAGTGAATATTATGGAAAGATGTATGCAAGAAAAGACAGAGATGCCACATCGGGAAGTGCAGCTCACTTCGATGCTCCGGATCCCGATGTCATTGAAGTCATTAGTATGAAAGAAATTGAACAAGCGATAAGAAGTATGAAATGTGGCTGAGGGAAAAGACAGAGTTACTGCTGAGATGATCAAGTACGGTGGGTCGCGTGTCTGGGACACACTATGTCTGTTATGCAACTTGTGCTGGCGGACGGGTGAGGTCCCAGATGACTGGCGAGTAGCAGTTGTAGTACCTATTTACAAAGGGAAAAGCTCGCGCCTAAACTGCTCCAGCTACAGGGCGATCAGCTTGGTCAGCTTAGCTAGTAAGGTGTATGCAAAGGTTATAACGGCACGAATGCAAGAAAAGTCTGAAAGGTATTTATGGGAGGCTCAATGCGGATTCCGACGTGGAAGAGGTTGCATGGATCAAGTGTTTTCTCTCCGCATTATCGAAGTTTCTGGCTATTAGCCAGAGGGTTTTCTGCGCTTTTGTGGATCTGGAGAAAGCATTTGATAACGTTGTGAGGGAAACTTCTGTGGGATTTGCTGCCCGGATATGGTGTGGACGGCTCGCTGCTGCGGGCAATACAGTCGCTTTATAGGGACTGTAAGGCTTGCGTGCGAGTAGGGGGGGTGTGACACCTCTTTTTGATGTCTGTACAGGCGTCAAACAGGGATGTGTCATGTCCGCCTGGCTGTTCATAGTATATCTGGACAGTTGCCTGCAGAAGTTGAAAGATTGTGATATGGGTGTGAATTTGGGTGACTTTTCAGTAAACTGTCTGCTGTACGCTGATGATGCGGTGCTCATGGCCTCATCAGAAGCCGACCTTCAGGCATTAGTCACTAATATGAAAGAGGAGTGTGAAAGTAAGGGTCTTCGCTTGAATGCAAGTAAGACTAAGGTTCTAGTATTTGAAAGAGATGACGTAAGAACTAAATGCGAGATTAGGGTAAACCAGGAACGTCTAGAGCAAGTGAATGAAATTGTGTATTTAGGGAGTATGTTTAGCGCGGATGGAAGATGTGATTCGGATGTAGAACGGCGAGTAGCTGCCGGAAACAGAGTTAACGGTGCTTTGTCCCAATTAGTAAAGCGACAAAGCATCGTAAAAGAAGCACGACTGGCGATTCATAACGCAGTGCTAGTGCCAACTTTGCTTTACGGTAGCGAAACCTGGGTATGTCAGCAGATGCATGAAAGTAAATTGAATGCTGTGGAGATGCGATCACTTCGAAAATTGTGCGGCGTTACCTTGGCCGTGAAGATAGTTAAGTTAAGTTAAGTTTTATTTTAAGATATTTCAGTAGTTTAAATTTTTTGTCTAGATATTATAGTTTCCAAGGTATCACGATTTTAGTTAATTAGGTCATAGGTTAATTACGAATAATGCGCTGCTCTGGCAGCGTAAACTTTTATGGACGTTGGAGTGATTAGTCTTAAATTAATATTATAAATGCGAAAGTTTGTTACTCTTTCACGTAAAAACTACTGAATAGATTTTAATGAACCTCTACAATAATATAGCTTATACATCAGAATTAAACATGGGCTACTTTTTATCCCGTGAACGTGGGAAACGAAATCGGGAAAACTTCTATAAGCGGTTGAAACTGAGTGCGTCAACTAGTATAATATAAGGATACATCTATACTAATATTATAAAGAGGAAAGATTTTTACGTTTGTTTGCATTGAATAGGCTCAGAAACTACTGTGCCGAATTTAAAATTTATTTCACCATTATACAGCTACATTCTTCGTGAGTAACATAGGCTATATTGGATTATCCCGCGGGCAAAGTCGCGAGGCACAGCTAGTAACAGTAAAGGGCGCAGTTTCTGAAGAAATTGAATGAAAATATTGACTAACTAACAAACTATCTTAACGCTGTATCCCTAACGGGGTAGTCAGAGAGGACAGATCGCCAAGCTTCGCGATCCATGCATACTTCTTTCGCTTCCTGCAGATTCATCAACTAGCTTACCCCCGCGACTTCGCCCGTGACATATCTTGAATCCCTGGCGCATCCATTTAATCCGTTGCTTATTGCTATTACAAAAATGTATGATTATTTGCCCGATTTGTTGACATTTATGATTACTGGTCCGCTCTCCTGGGTAGTAGCGTGATGTTATATAGCCTATATCCTTCCTCGATAAATGGACTATCCAACACGAAAAGTTTTTTTCTATTCGGACCTTCGAGTAGTTCCTGAGATTATCGCGTTCAAACCAACAAACAATTTTTTCAGATTTATATATTTGTAAAGTTAAAATGAAAATATTAGTTTTTCTTTTTCAGGTATTCAAAAGTGAAAACAGCGCGCTAAACCTATGGGGGTTAAGCAGCGCTCTATACAGTGCAGGCGAATCTAAGACTGCTAATGGACCCAGGTAATGTTCGCCATCTATACTTCTATCTTAATAATATTATAAATGCGAAAGTTTGTATGGATGTTTGTTACTCTTTCACGTAAAAACTACTGAATAGATTTTAATGAAACTTTACAATAATATAGCTAATACATCAGAATAACACATAGGCTACTTTTTATACCGGAAACAAGTTCCTGTGGGAAACGGGAATGGGAAAACTTCTCTACGCGGGCTAAGCCGCGGGCGTCAACTAGTACTAATATAAAGCTAAAGAGTTTGTTTGTTTGTTTGTTTGTATGTGTGTTTGTTTAGTTGAACGCGTTAATCTCAGGAACAACGGGTTCGAATTAAATAATTTTTTTTGAGTTGGATATCGAGGATGGCTATTGGCTGAATATCATCACGCTACTACCCAGGAGTGTGGAGCAGTAATCATAAATGTCGACAAATTGGGATTTTTTCAGTTTGTTTGTATGTTTGTTGGTTTGAACGCGTTAATCTCAGGAACTACTGGTTCGAATTGAATGATTCTTTTTGTGTTGGATAGTCTATTTATCGAGGAACGCTATAGGCTGGATATCATCACGCTACTACCCGAGGAGTGCGGAGCAGTAATCATGAATGTTGACAAATCGGGCAAATTTTTATGCTTTATTGTAGAATTTCTAAACGATGGGATGTTATGTTGTTCGAAGTATGTTACGGGCGAAACGGTGGGGTTCACCTAGTCTTAGCATAGAATTCGCTTCGCTTGCATCAAACAGTATCTATGTGAAGATAATATGAAGCGGCCAAACCCAAGTAGCAAAATGATGTCATATAAATAGTACTATAACGTTTATTATGTAACTTTCAGTGAAATAGTATAATAGTCTTTTACGTGTTTATATAACGCAGGTTTGGGCGCAGATATATAACAATTAAATCGTGTTAAAATCGTGTTATGGTTATAATAGTGACCATTACGTTGTGTTAAAATCGAATAGAAGTTACATAGAACTAATAATACAACAATTAAGTCGCGATAAGATTATATTGTGATCACATTATCGATAAATAAAAAAAAATAAGAAAAAAATATGATGAAATGTTATGTGTATTTGTTCAAAGTTAAATATAAAAAGGTAAGTCAATATTTTAATCATTAAGTAGATATTATTTATTCATTTTGTAGGTCTAGAAGCCTTTGGTGAAGGATGAGATATTAAACTTGGGAATTTAAACTTTTCGATTAATTACATAGCAATATTGGATGAAATTTTAAAGGGCCTTCAAAATATTGATAATTTTAAAATAAAATATATTTAAATTAAACATATTAATACTTCCAACATCCGCCATATTTTCATCAGATATTGGATGACCGCAATATAACATGTATACGACTATTTTTGACTTGCAGTAAAACAGTTGTGATTAGAGTTCTGTTGGAATATAGAAAAACCATTTTATAGTATCTACTCTTTCTCTTATAGGTACATCAAGGTGATGTTTTTAGATGTACATAAGTTATGAACAAAGTGTTGGTCAAGCATTTAAAATGGCCTTGGGACAACACGCATTTTTAGTTATTATTGAAGTGATCGATTTTGTAATAGTGTAATAACTTACAAGTTACGTTAAAATTAATGTTAATGAATAAGTACCACGTTAAAATTAATGTTAATGAATAAGTACTTGTACCAGTTATAAGAAAACTGATTAATGCCAAATAAAACAACCATTTCTATATTTATGGATTTTATTCACACTAGATAAAGTATGAAAAATGTACAGAACTACCTATATTTATATCACATTCGTGGCTGACCTCAGTTCTCTCCAAATTTATTTAAGGTATCGCTGCTATCTTTAACAATTGATAATTTTTATTTACCTTTCTTCTAAACCCACCACTTTATGGATTCCAATTAATTCTTTTCTATTTATTGGAATCCATAATAAGAATTTTGTTGAAAAAGAAATGGCTTGTGGTTTATAAAAGTTATATTAGAATAATATCTCAACCTGGATGTTATATAAACATGACTTAATATGGCTGTTTTTTAATAGTTAATTACAAAACCACTATAGGACACAATGTTATTTTAGTATTTATTTAAAGGTTTTTATAGAAACAAAAATGTCAGTTTATGACTGCTATTTGACTGAAACGTTTACTTGACGTAAACTCTAGTCTTGTAAACGTCATAGCAGATACGTTATATAATAGTCGTATATCTTTGTTGAGACAACATTTACCAGACACATTAATGTCACTAATATTCTATAAAACTATTGCGTCTCATTAATAACTTTTTTACAATTGTTTCGTTACCTCGAAACTATTATAAGACCCTTACTACCCTGTTAGTTGTATAATTCTAATATAATATAACTGTTCTGCTACTTGGGAAGACCCGCTAATTCAGTGTTCTGTAAACAATCACTGCGTAAGCAACTTTCGCTATGGCTGATCACGGATGGGTGACTGCTTTGTGGCATTAACATTTACCAGCGTTTCTGTGCTTTGGTAAGCACGTTAAGCCGATGGTCCCGGTTGCCAGTAACATGGCAGTCGTTAATCCCAGTTAAATGCGTGTGTTAAATGTGTATTCCTGTCCCACGTAATTGGTAGTAAGCCCATTGCCGTGTTGAAATAGATAGACGCAGGATCACAGATGGGTAACCACAGTGAAAGTTGCTTTAACGCAGTCATTATTTACAGAACACTGAATTAGCAGGACCACGAGCGAGTACACAAAATGCGAGGCTAATTTTTAAAAACATTCCATATTTATTTATTTATCGTTGGCACAACTCACACAGCGCCATCTGATTCCAAACTAAGCAGAGTTGTACTATAGTAACCAGATAACTGATAAACATACTTATATATTTCTAAATACATACATATTATAGATATATAACCCAGACACAGAATAAACCATCGTGCTCATCACACAAAGTTTTATCCTGGGTGGGAATCGAACCTACGACCTCTTGCGTAGCAGTCGGATACACTCCCTCCTTAATTAGAACTAATCCCACCCGCATTCCCATTACTGACACTCCTGTAAACCAGGATCTACAGAAAGACCAAGACCAGAACAGTTACACCGAGCTCGATCTCGGTGAAGTCCCAGGAGAAGTTAGCATGTCTTGGAACCCGCAACGAAATTAATCAGAGGATAATGTGTGGAAGTAGGAAAAGAACGTAATGCCTCTTCCCTCCTTTGCAAAGCGGGAGACCTGGAAAGCAACTAGGTGTAAATCCTATAGAAATATGGAAGTGCCACAGAGGCAGTCAAAATAAAAAATGGCTCAAACTTGCTATTTTTGCTTGCTTCAGAGTAAAAGACCCGGAGTTCACATCAGCGGCGGAGTACCTCCAGTCGCTGCAGCAAAAGTTGAGCGCGCTGTGTTCCCTCACCACCAAGCTTCACAGCCATACCGTCTCGCTGGGCAATGAGCACATGGGGTAAGCAGAATTTGTATTTTATCCTACTAATATTATAAACGACACGTCCAACGAATGAGTGAGGAACGATTGACGAAGAATATATATTGTGCGAAAGTAGAGGGTAGAAGGAGTCAGGGTAGGCCGAGACTTACATATGAAGACCACGACCACCAGCAGATTGCTCAAAAACGGAAAAGTCTATAGTACTCGGATACCCAGACGTGCGTGTGTGAAGCGATTAATAAATCTGCAGGAAGCGAAAGAAGTATGCATGGATCGCGATGTCTGGCGATCTGTCCTCTCTGACTACCCCGTCAAGAATACAGCGTGAAGATAGTTTAGTTTTTTTTTTTATATTTTTAATAATGTGATAAATTTCTAAAGCAATTATTTTGCTAAATCTCTCATTTTTATTTTAAAAAAATGAAATTCAACACGTCAATGGGCTCATTACGTGGGTCAGGAATACACATGGTGAAAAGTGGGCATATAATATGCTTCTGCCACCCCTTCAAGGATAAGGCGTGATAGATAAAAAAAAAAAATATTTTTTAAAATTTGAAATCTGTACAAATGTGGAGTTCATAATATCTACATGTCATGTAAGAGGGTATCTCGGGGACTGTGAAGGGTATACCTTAGAGACTGCTTCGGTGGCTTAAGTGGTAGTGTAGGTGACTGCCACGCTGAGGTCCCGGGGTTCGATTCCCGGGTCGGAACAAATATTTGTGTGATTTGCTAACGTGTATTTCAGAGTTTGTGTGTTTTTATGTATATGTTTATCATCAGACAGTAAAAGCATGTGACATAAAGCATTGTTCTGTAAAAACTAAACTGTAAATAATACAATGGCTTGCCTCATCATATGATGATAAGAGGCCATATTGACACAATACATATAAATAATTATAATATTCCAAAATCACTATTTGTAATTTGTTATTTATTCTTAGTCGCACAGTTAATAAAACATAAATATTTATTTATTTATATATTTTATATTAGCTTACTTCGGCCTAGATTGCGCTAGGAACTAAATTTTCCCACTTACCCTTCGCGCTAGTATCTGAATTTTTCCACTACCCTTCGCGGTAGGAACTATATTTTTCAACTTTCCCTGTCGCGCTATTAACAAAATTTTCCCACCACCCTTCGCGCTTGGAGCTAAATTTTCCCACGTACCCTTCGCGCTCGGAGCTAAATTTTCCCACTTACCCTTCGCGCTAGGAACTAAATTTTCCCACTTACCCTTCGCGCTAGGAACTAAATTTTCTAACTTACCCTTCACGGTAGGAACTAAATTTTTCAAGTTTCCCTTCGCGCTAGTAACAAAGTTTTCTAGCTTACCCTTTTCGGGTAGAAACTAAATTTTTCGATTCGCGTTCCCGCCTGAAAATATATTTGCACACTTAGGGCCGTATTTTTGAACGTGTTACTTAATACTTAAGAAACGCTTGAGGCTAGTTTTGCCTTATAAATACCACTCTCAAGTGTTTCTTGCCTCGCCGTGCAGTATGAAGCGCTCATGCGACGCTTGGAGCAGTGGGTCGCGAGGCCGCCTGTCCCTCGCCACGTGCGCGAGCGCGGCCGGCGCGGAGAGCGCGCACCGCGCCAGGAGCGGCAGCACGGCGCGCGCCCCTCTCGCGGCGCGCGCCGTGCTGCCGCTCCTGGCGCAGTACGCGGCCGCGCATTGCGACAAGATACGGCAGAGGGACGCCATACATGGTGAGTTTATTACTACACGCTAATCGTTTCGAAAATACACATTCATTGCTAAAACACCTCCAACCTACCAGGAGTTTTTTTTTATACACTATGTTAAGAAAACCCTGTCCGATCCGAAAGGGGCACATAAGCACTTTAATAACATAACAAAAAAGAATTAAAAATCATATTATCTATACTAATATAATAAAGCTGAAGATTTTGTTTATTTGAACGCGCTAATCTCCGGAGCTACTGGTCGGATTTGAAAAAATCTTTTTGTGTTAGATAGCCCATTTATCGAGGAAGGCTATAGGATATATTTCATTACGCTACTACACTGGGGAGCAGAGCAGTAGTCATAAATGTTGACAAATCGGGCAAATTTTTATGCATTATTGTAGAATTTGTAAGCGACGGGATTAAATAGGTGCGACGGGAGGTCGAAATATTTCACGAGCGAAGCTGTGGGGATCATCTAGTGTACTCAATTAAGTATGAATCACGTTCAACCAACTTTCGTGCGGAGGAGTAACTACACACATATTGTTTTCTCACTCTTGCATGAAGTGTTTTCACTGTCTAACAACCAATAGAAATGTAGCTATGCAATACGAATTTGACACAATATTATTCGGCTAATTTGTGATGGTAACTCTTTGTATAATGTTTATAGAGAATGAAAGTATATTGAATATAGGCCGATTAAGACAACTACTTAGCTAGCAATTTTTAGCTAATGGCAAGCGGGGTATAGGCGCAAACCGTTGCGATAACGCGTCCATTGGTTGAAGTGTCCTAGGTTTATTGTTAATAGTACGTAACGGAAAGGTCAATACCAATAAAACCATTTTGCATTCATAACACTTTGCGTAACAAAATTAATGCGAGAAAACGTTATGCTGAAACTGTTATGCCAAACTGCATTATGCTGAAAAAGATGATGACCTTGATGAGATCTATGACCTTATCTATTAAGTTTTATAAACAAATCTGTATTTTCAAAACGAGTTGCGTGTAATGCAGATTGCTTAACAACAGAAAAGTCAAAAGTACTCCGATACCCAGACGTGCGTGTATGAAGCGATTGATTAATCTTGAAGAAGCGAAAGAAGTATGCATGGATCGGGAAAGCCTGACGATCTGTCCTCTCAAACTACCCCGTCAGGGATACAGCGTGAAGATAGATAGTTAGTTAGTTAGTTTTGGTACTCGTCTCGAAAACACAGAATCTGGATAAAAAAAAATAAAAGCTTGAGAGGTGTCAAGGGACACACGGATGGAACGAAGTTCCTTTCGATTAATTAGTGAAGGAATTGTAATAAAATGTTATTTATTTTAAGTTATAAAAATAAAAAAAGAGTAAGTAAAATATAATAATAATAAATATATTATGTACAAAAATCTGTATGCACTCAACAAAAATAATCGTCGCGACCCCACACTGTTCAATGCGAAATAGAAAGACGAAACGAAAATAACCCTCTTGCTTTCTATAAGAGAGAGAGAGAGAGAGAGAGAGAGAGAGAGGGGGGGGGGAGAGATAGAGAGAGAGAGAGACAGAGAGAGAGAGATAGAGAGAGAGAGAGATATAGAGATGTATATAGAGAGAGATCGAGAGAGAGATAGAGATGTATATAGAGAGAGATAGAGAGATCGAGAGAGAGAGACAGAGATAGAGAGAGAGATATAGAGATGTATATAGAGAGAGATTGAGAGAGAGATAGAGATGTATATAGAGAGAGATAGAGAGATCGAGAGAGAGAGACAGAGATAGAGAGAGAGATATAGAGATGTATATAGAGAGAGATAGAGAGATCGAGAGAGAGAGACAGAGATAGAGAGAGAGATATAGAGATGTATATAGAGAGAGATAGAGAGATCGAGAGAGAGAGACAGAGATAGAGAGAGAGATATAGAGATGTATATAGAGAGAGATTGAGAGAGAGATAGAGATGTATATAGAGAGAGATAGAGAGATCGAGAGAGAGAGACAGAGATAGAGAGAGAGATATAGAGATGTATATAGAGAGAGATAGAGAGATCGAGAGAGAGAGACAGAGATAGAGAGAGAGATATAGAGATGTATATAGAGAGAGATAGAGAGATCGAGAGAGAGAGACAGAGATAGAGAGAGAGATATAGAGATGTATATAGAGAGAGATCGAGAGAGAGATAGAGAGAGAGAGAGATAAAGAGCCGCGCACGCCGCACGCCTTACTACTGTAGCAAAAAGTGTCGTTACAACTTTTGATCTTATTTTTTTCCGTCTAGCCCCCTTTCGCAACGCGCGATAAGGAACTTCGTTCCAAGAAATACTGTACAAATAAAGCTGGATAATATTTAATGATAATAATAATAAAGTTTTTGTCTCTGGAGACCTAACCACCGGTATCTTGGTCCCTATATCCGAAAGCGGTGGGATGCTGTTTTGCATATTTATAAATAGATATTTTTTGTATAATTTTCAATTCATTTAAAAATGTATTTAATCTTAATATTGCATGTTTGTTTCTCTTTCACGTATAAACTACTGAATAGATTTTAAACTAAACTATCTTCACGCTGTATTCCTGACGAGGTAGTCAGAGAGGACAGATCGCCAGACATCGCGATCCATACACGCACTTCTGGGTATCCGAGTACTTTTGATTTTTCCGTTGTTGAGCAATCTGCTTACGTGGTCTTCATATGTAAGTCTCGGCCTACCCTGACTCCTTCTACCCTCTACTTTCGCACAATATATATTCTTCGTCAATCGTTCCTCACTCATTCGTTAGACGTATCTAAACCAACGGAGTAAGTCCTTTTCCAGCTTAACGCTGACACTTTCATTCAAACCTGCCATATTGCGTATCACTTCGTTACGTAATCAATGGTACGCCGCACAATTTTTGATATGATCGCCTTTTCACAACATTAAACAAACTAAAGATGATGGATACGTTTTTATGCTTTTCAATAAAATGGGTATAAAATGAAAGAACGTTTAAATAATACTAGTTGACGCCCGCGGCTTCGCCCGCGTAGACAAATTTTCCCGTTCCCGTTTCCCACAGGAACTTGTTAAAATAGGGATAAATAGTAGCCTATGTGATACTTTGATGTAAATGCTATATTATTGTAGTTTCATTAAAATCTATTCATTAGTTTTTAAGTGAAAGAGTAACAAACATCCATACAAACTTTGGTATTTATAATATTATTAAGATAAAAGATTGTTTTATTTTATTTTTTCTTTCACAGCTGCCTATGTATCAGGGACTAACGCTACTGATGATGTACATAATAGGTAAGTTATTAAATTGATTTTTAAATGTTTTTACAGCTTAATAAGAACATAATAAAATACAAAACGTCTGAACCAATTTTAATGAAATTTTCACTGGCAACTTGAGCATTTTACTATCAATATTCACACGGGAAAGGGCACTAGATGGGTGAAACCGAGAGGCGTCCGCTAGTGTATGATACATTTATAAATCTTTTTCTTGATTTTAATGTATTCGCAGTTTTAAGTTTAAATTCTACCTAGTATCAGATCTAGACAATTGATAAAACTTAGTATTATTACATTAATTTAATGCGTTTGAAAATGCCGTAAGGCGAAACCGGTCAGGTTTAAGTAATAAATAAGTGGAACAAGTGTTTTAGTTCAAGATGTTGACTCGCGGTGGTAGTACGCGACTGCCGTGACAGAGTTCCAAGGTTCGATTCCTGGGTCGGAAAAAATATTTGTGTGATCCACAAATGTTTGTTTCGGAGTTTGGGTATTTCCTATGTATGTATTTAGAAATATATAAGAATGTTTATTTGTTTGTCTAGATCCCATAACACAAACTTATATTAGCTTACTTTTGGCTGAACAGTGACGTGTAAAAAAAATGTCCCACAATATTATATATTCTTTTTCAGATTAGAACAAGCGTCCGAGGCACTTCGCTCAGAACTCTCTGATTGGCTACCAAAAACCCATGCTGAGATTAAAGCCCTCTTACTAGACATAGCCGAAAAACAAGTCAACATCTATAGACAATCTGTACAAGGTTGGGAGCAGTCTCTTAAAATGGCCACTGAATCTAACATAGATCAAATATTTAAAACAGTGTCCAAAACTGCCGTCCAAAATCTATCACCCTCTAGATGCAGATCTGAAATGTCCCCACAAGGAACGGAAAAAGATATAGATGATTATAGTGACAGTGATAATTTTGATAACCTTGATAATTATCAAATCAAAAGTGATACAAAAGATAAATCAGCTGTCGATGTTGATAAATGTGATGTTAGTGATAAAAAAATTGATTTGAATGATGATAAATTTGAGACTGTAAGTGATAAGAGTGATAAATTTGTGGATTCCAAATTTAAATCAATAGCGTTAGAGAATAATACTTTAGAATTTAGTAATAATGATAAAACTTCTGAAGAAATTCTAAATGATATTCTAGAAGAACCGGCGTCTTCTAAAAGTGATAATAAAATTAATGATAAAATCACAGATCCGTTAACGGAATTCGCTGAAGTGGATCTGTCATGATTTTGCGATACATTGCTCTTGAATATATTGAAAGAGTGATTGAAATAAATGAACCAAACCAGTTTTTGTATTTCCTAAAATGCCAAAATCTTTTTGTGTATAGAAAAATATAGCTAAGAGTTTTCACAAAATTCGCGTCCTAAGTCAATTCGTTGCTGCCGCGTGTCACATTCTGTTGTCTTCCTCATTCTAGTTAATGCCATCAAGCGAAGGAAAGAGAGAGATGTACAATATAAAATATGTGGAATTCTGTGCTATCAGAGTCAACGCTAATATTTGTGCATTTTTACATATTAATTTTACTGGGACCATCTTCTATGTCTGATTAATGTGTTCTAAATAATTATTCGTCCACATACCAAGAAGAGTGTTGTGTAAAAAAGTTGATTCAATTATTTTAAATGACATTTTTGATGTAGATAATATATTAAATTACATTTTTGATGTAGATAATATATTATACATATTACAACAATAAGAAATTTCAAAAGTTGTCAAATATGGCTCCCGTTTTTCTTGCATTTGACAGTTTTGGAATTTTTAAAGCATTTACCTGAAATAATGAAGCTCTCGTGGCCCGCTGACTCAGTGTTCTGTAAACGATCACTGCGTTTAGCACTTTCGCTGTGGCTGGTTACGGATGGGTAACCGCTGTGTAGTATTTCCATTTACGAGCGTTTCCGTGCTTCGCAAGGCACGTTAAGCCCTTGGTCCCGGTTGCCAGTAAAATGGCAGTCGTTAAGCCCAATTGAAGGCATAATGGCGGCTAAAAATATTTCAGTAGTAGGTCGCCACAGCCTGCGCCTGTTCATTTCAACACGGCAATAGGCTCAACAACTGTTACGTGGGACTAAAATTCATACGGTGAAATGTGGGCGTATAGTATTTCTCTGCCTACCCCTTCGGAGATAAAGGCGTGAGAATAAGTATGTATGTATTACCTGAAATATGTGCTGAAGCAGAAATCATTTGGAAATAATAAAAACTGTTAGTAGCTATCTAGCTAAATATGCTGCGAGATTAATATTTTGTTTGTTCTAATAATTATAAGACTTTTACTGTGATTTGAGGCTTTTTACAATTTTACGCTTTTATGCGTTTTCAGTTTCTCCATTTCTTGTTCACGAATTTACCCCATTCTATATCTAAAGTTACCCCATTTAATATCTAAAGTTACCCCATTCAATATCTAACGTTACCCCATGTACACAAATCGTAATTTGTAGCATAAAACATATAAACTAATATAAATATAAATAAATAAAAATATCTTTATTTTGCATAGACCATTTTAACGGCGCTTACAAAATGTCATACCCTATTTAAAATATTTAAAGCGACCACCGGTTCGGAACGCGGCCCACCTGAGAAGAACCGGCAAGAAACTTAGGAAGGCTTTTTTTTTTGATGGCCTATTTACAATTTAATATTATTTCACTTTGCCAGCAGATCATTTCCAGGCGTCCCTGTCCTGCAAATAGTCTGTAACGGAGTAAAAACCTTTTTCACAAAGCTTGCTTTTAATAAACTTTTTAAATTTATTCAAAGGTAAATTTCTCAGGTCACAGGGAAGCTTGTTGTAAAAGCGTATACAGTTACCCTGGAAAGAATCGCCAATCTTATGTAGTCGACTGTGGTGGACTGAAAGATTATTTTTATTTCTAGTGTTTATATTATGTTTATCACAGAGTTTAGAAAACTGTGATAGATTTTTCTGGACATACATAAGATTGGCATCATCAATGTTACTTCAACTACCCTTTCATCTAATGCGGAGCCCGGTGACTTCTTTATTGTTGAATGTCAAAGATTACAATAAACGTACAGATTACCATCCGCTTTCTTGGCATCACTCTCCTTGGAGTAATAAGGTTATTATGATGAGAAGTGGTGAAATTATATACCTAACGGGTAGGCGATGGATTAGTCATGTACTATTAGTCCTCCCCTCACTACCAGATAAAATTTATGTTATTCTACGAATTTAATATTCCAATTTACCCCACACTTACCCCCATATGATACACTATGTACCTAATAGAACAAGTCCCTATATGCCAATAGAAACAAGTTTGAAATGAAAATGCTATATCCTAAATTTAAGTCGAAAATAAAATTTATTATTTATTTATTTATTAGTTTAAGTTATATTTAGTAATCTGGCAATACTACTCTATTTATTGTACTGTAACGTTGTAAAATAAAATGAACTTTTGTACTAAGAAAATAACGGTTTTATTTTCAACCTTTGTAACGCTTACGGGAAAAAAGCAGCTCCCATGATGCTACTCAAATTATAAAATGCTACTAATTGCATATATCAAAGGCTGCTGGGCCGATTTTCGAAATTCTTTCACTTATTAAACAAAAACCCTATCGACAGCGGGGAAATACATCAAGTAAAAAAGCACGAACTTTTTTTGAAAAAAAATATTCGATTTGACTGCGGCGACCACAGTATTGACCAGTCAAGACGCGCCCGAGATCGGCGTGACGTTGGTAGGGCCAGTCAAGAAGCGGCTCCGCGATTGTTCTCTGTCCTCATTTAGAGGCGCACCATCAGAGATGCTACCTGACTGAAAGGCCTTAGTAACCAGGTCATATACTCGTCAAGCCAACCTTATTTTTCTTTTCTGATCTTTTTCCAACTCCTTCAAATTATCTTCTGATTAATTTCGATACGGGTTCCAAGACATGTTAACTTCTCCTGGGACTTCACCGAGATCGAGCTCGGTGCAACTTTTCTGATCTTGGTTATTGCTGTATATCCTGGTTTGCAGGAGTTACAGTAAGGGGAATGCAAGTGGGATTAGTCCTATAAAAATAGACGAACTTAACTTATTGCCGAGTTTCAACGGAAAAGGGGAGGCTACCTGTATACACGGTTTTAATTCCACAACAGACTGTGTGCTATGGTGCTATCAATACTAAAGTTGGGTTAACGAGGCAAAATAGAAAATTGCATTTCACTATAGCACGTTAACACAACTTTTATGTCCAAGAAACCACCACTCCCGCACATAAAACAAGATAAATGCACTAGTTTTAGAAAATAATATACAGCAAGCGTCCGCACTTGTCAACTTTCCCGCGTAGACCAGACCAACAGAGCAGAGAACAGGTTGTTTGTTTTTATTGCATCATTCGTTTAATGGGATGATACCTAGCGCCCTCTCTATAAGTTTTGGTATTTTCTGCTCCAGGCCTGTCCATACCCACTCCTAATCGTCATGCTCTGCAAGCTGGTGCACCGGTGATTCTTCGAGATAGTGTTCCTTACGTTACGCATCTCTAGATATTACCAACCGTAACAGGTGGATGTGTGTATGTGTGTTGTTATTACCTAAGGACAACCACCACTGGTCTTTTATAGAGTAAGGCGTCTCTGTAAATAAATAAATAAATAAATAAATATCCATCACGCCTTATCCCCGAAGGGGTGGCAGAGGCATATTATATGCCCACTTTTCACCGTGTGGATTCCTGTCCCACGTAATAGGTGGTGAGCCCATTGCCGTGTTGAAATAGACAGACGTAGGTTGTGGCTACCTGCTGTTGAAATTTTTCATGCCGCCCATAAGGCATTCAACCAGGCTTAACGACTGCCATTTTACTGGCAACCGGGACCAACGGCTTAACGTGCCTTCCGAAGCACGGAAACGCTCGCAAATGTAAATGCCACAAAGTGGTCACCCATCTGAGGACCAGCCATAGTGAAAGTTGCGTAACTCAGTGATCGTTTACAGAACACTGAGACCGCGGGGCCACGAGTTCTGTAGAACGCGAGGGATATTTATTCCTTGCTGTAATCAGACCTAAGAATTCATGACTTTACGTGGTGGAGAATAAAATGTGTTCTATTTATTGGTCTGGAAATGATGCTAAAGATCGCGGGAGTGGAGTTGGAATAGGAAAAAACTGAGCCGAATTTGATTGCCATTTTAATTAGTTTTGGGTATTCGATATGTAGTCTACATTTTATGAAGCACAGCTCAAAAGGAGCAGCAGAAACGCCTATAACAAAAGAAGTGAATTCCAATATAAACTTTATTTCAATGCCTCAAACTCTTATTTAAAACAGCAATCAAATTTGGTTCAAACTGAACGGATCCCACAAAAGCTCTGAATGAAACGCAATGTTAAAACTTCTGTCATTAAAATAAATAATTTATTGTACCTACATCAAAAAATACTTTCAAGATCTATAATTCCTAAAATGTTTCATTCAATGTTCAGTTGTATGGGTAAGATTAGTTCACTTCTTTAAAATGTGTCTTAAACCCATTTCGACGAATCAGTGAACTGATTACTTAATTTTTTTTATTATGTCCGCAATGGTGTTATGCTGTGACACTTTAAAATGTTATGCATTAAATTAAATATTAAGGTTGTATGCTTTGAATTAGGATATAATGTAATAACTATTGGTTGACCAAATAAATAAATAAAAAATAAAATGTAGTGATTTCATTTATTTTACGGCGTAGAACTAGAAAGTAATAAAGGATTATTATTTCACGCAACATGTAAACAATCTTTATTTGACTTTCAATGGACGTCATCGTTGGCATTATGGTAGTAACGCCTTTGCCTAGGAACAGAAATAAAGCACAATGTCATATAATTTAAGGCTGAGGTCCAACGATATCATGCCACTGATGACGGCATTATGTAAAATTTGATATATTAAATTAAATTCGAGTTATACATCAAAAATATGGAAAAAGGTTTCTCAGATTACCCTTTATTTCCAAAATTTAAAGCAATAAATGAGGGTAATAATT
Source organism: Thumatha senex (assembly GCA_948477245.1). Taxonomy (NCBI): domain Eukaryota; kingdom Metazoa; phylum Arthropoda; class Insecta; order Lepidoptera; family Erebidae; genus Thumatha; species Thumatha senex. The sequence continues at coordinate 15,308,705 of OX419752.1, read as the reverse complement.
TTGTAAATGTTTCAACGTCTGTATGGACTAGGATCTAAAGATTCTAATTAGATAACATTTTCTAAATTCAACACATTTGAATTCAACAAAAATACAATAATTTAAGTACATGATAAACCAACTACGCTAAAATGAAAACATGTATATACAAAGGACTTTTATATAGAATAGAATGGCAAATAAATTAATAATGTACAATTTGAACTAAAAAAATACATCGAGTTCGAAAGACAGGGTAAGCAGGTTAAGGTTCATCTGTCACTTTCCAAAGCATTTTTATTTAAATAATGTTTATGGCATGGCTTCCTCTGCCTTTGCTCCAATCTTATTTATTAATATTTCTTCTCAATAAAGAATGCAAATAATAATCTCTAAACAGCTTAAATTTCTATGTTTGTGTGTATAAATGGTGGATTATTAAACATAAACGCTTCGATAACGTACTTTATGAAATTGGATAACTCAGTAGAAAGCAACTTTTTCTGTTTCTGTCCAAACTCCAGATATAGTTGCAGTAAAGTTTACCACTAGTAAACCTAACATGAATACATTTTGAATAAAAAGAAATATTCCACATTATTACTTTTTAATTTGACGGTTATGCCATTTTCAAAGGTTGTGTCAAGCTTTGAAAATGCCGTAAGGCGAAACCAGTTAGGCTCGTTCCACAAGAACAAAAAAACACCAGTTAGGTTAGAAAGTTAATAATGTGGAATAGTAAAAGTGTTTTTATTCAAGATGTGTAGCAAGTTCCACCAAGTGACATCAATCAATATAATAAAATTTGTATTGTACTAAAAAAATGATTACAAGGTAATGTACCTGTCTGTTAGCTGTGTTTGCAATACATTTTATTTTATTTCTTTTAAAGTATAATTACTCTGCTATCTACAAGAATGAACTTCTTATAAATGAAAAGATTGAATTTTTGTATAAGACTTAAAAATGTATATTTTTGAAGACAAGAAATATATTACGGAAAAATCAATAAACTCTGTCATGGCTAAACCCAAGCCGGACATACGCCGAAACCCAAGAAAAAAAACACAATTTGCCTATAAAATCTTAAAAATAATATCACAGTTCTAAAGGTACTGCCGGGGATTTCCCCGGGAACAGCTCCTGGAGTATCGTGTAGCAGTCGTCCCAGGGCACCACTCTGGCCTTCACTTGGGGTGACCCTGAGGCTAAGGTCTTTTTGGTTAGGTCGTCGAGGGGATAGCCGCGGCGTGGAAACACCATGGCCTGTACAACGAGCAGAATTTTATATTTAGGATCTATAATAAACTTAATCATAATCTATACTAATATTATAAAGAGGAAAGATTTGTATGTAAGTATGTTTGTAACGAATTGGCTCAAAAAGTACTGGTCCGATTTTAAAAATTCTTTTACCATTATAAAGCTACATTTATCGTGAGTAACATAGGCTATATTGGATTTTCAAAAAGTTTAGGGTTCCGTACGAAATCTTGTATAGTAATATTATAAATGCGAAAGTTTGTGTGGATGTTTGTTACTCTTTCACGCAAAATCTACTGAATGTATTTAGATTAAACTTTACTATAATATAAAATAACACATAGGCTATTTTTATCCCGGGAACAAGTTCCTGTGGGAAACGGGAACGGGAAAAGTTCACCACACGTGAGAAATAGGCGTCAACTAGTAATATATAAAGCCGAAGAGTTCGTTTAGATGTACGAGTACATGCTCTCAGGAACTACTGTTAGGAATTGAAACATATTTTTTGTGTTTCATAGCCCATTTATCGAGGTAGGCTATAGGCTATATATCATCACGTTACTACCCAGGACAGCGGCGCTGTAATCAGAAATGTCTACAAATCGGGTATTATTGTAAAATTTATAAGCGACGGGATACGTGCGACGGGAGTGGACGGGCAAAGACATGGGGGTCACCTGTATATACCTACAGATAAATAAAAAAAAAACACTAAAAAAAATATCTATTACAATCGTACTCCAATAGACTTCTATCGCTCGGCCGATAGAATTCTACTAACACGTACCGCGCCGTTGGCCACTAGTCAGTTGCATTATTGATAATTTAATAACATGTTCACAACTAAAAAGAGTGAAGATGAAGCGCTCGTGTATCACTGAGTTACGCAACTTTCACTATGGGTTCTGGTCCTGGTCCTCGGATGGGTGACCACTTTGTGGCATTTACATTTGCGAGCGTTTCCGTGCTTCGGAAGGCACGTTAAGCCGTTGGTCCCGGTTGCCAGTAAAATGGCAGTCGTTAAGCCTGGTTGAAGGCCTTATGGGCGGCTTGAAAATTTCAACAGCAGGTAGCCACAACCTGCGTCTGTCTATTTCAACACGGCAATGGGCTCACCACCTATTACGTGGGACAGGAATCCACACGGTGAAAAGTGGGCATATAATATGCCTTTGCCACCCCTTCGGGGATAAGGCGTGATGGATATTTATTTATTTATTTATTTAACTAAAAAGAGCGATTCTGGCAGTAGAATAGATACTGCTTGTCAATAGTAGACTCGGCCCTCTGACCGTAAGTGCTTAGGGGGCGTCCATTAATTACGTGAGGTGTTCTAGGGGGGGAGGATATCAAGTTTAATCTTTCCAAATCGCACTTAGGGGGGAGGGGGTGTCTTGGCAAATATCACGTAATTATTTTTCTTGCAGAAACAGGCCAAATCTGAGAAAATAGTATTTGTGTATTCGTTCGAACTTCGCTGCTCGGTCAACGTCGCGGGGTAAAGAGCCGAATAAAGGCGACGCGCGGACGACACGATTACAATCCAAATAGAAGTTTTGAATAATCTCACTTGGGATTAGGGGAGGGACTTGAGGAAAATCTTACGATATCTCGCCAAGGGAGATATCTTAAGATGAAGAGGGGGAGGGGGGGTTAAAAATTCCACAAAACTCATACGTTATTAATGGACGCCCCCTTATCGAAGCACAAATACGTTTGCAACAGCAGAGGTGTAACACCTACCCGGGTCCGCTAATTAAAAGAAAAATATCAGCTTACATTTTCTGGTAAGTTAGTGGCGGGACAGTAATCGTTCCTTCCGTCGCCTGTGTACACGATGCGGTCATAGCTATGTTTGGAACACCACTGGGCCAGGGCAAGTGATTTGCACAAGTTAGTGGGACAACGCGAGCAAGCCGTCTGCCGCATACAAGGCTCTATGAACAGTCGACCGTCGTGGAAGAACGCGCGGTTTGTTATTATTGTTGTCATTGAATCCTGGAAAGAAAAATGCCATACATTAGTCCTTAAGGCACAGAATAAGTAATTGTACTACGTACAAAAGGTTCACTCCCTAAAAGTCAGTTATAGGTATGAAAACATACCTAGACTCGACGCCTGCAAGCAAAATTGTAACTTATAACTGCGCTCGAACGTTGAGTTTTCTTTGCGCGCCAGAGTTTTATAACCGAGCTGCGAAGTCCGACCCTTTTTATACCTAGTTGATTTATTTAGAGCGCTCGTATCGTGCGAGCCGAGCGGCAGCACTGCCATCAGCCGCTCCGAGCGGTGCGCTGCCCGAATATACCTGAACTGCGGTGTGACACCCCCTGCTTAAGGTATGCCTAAGGTATATCCACTTCAGTGGTATAAAAAAGTCACCTCTGCTTACCCCCTCAGATGTAAGATAACACTTTCAAGGATGCTGAGGATTGTTCGAGAGAATTGAAAACGTAATCAGGAATTGTTTCATTAATATAATGCGTAACCTTCTACGAAGAGCTAAACTAAACGAAGCAACACGCAGCGCTTGAGGTGATAATTACATTACTGCTGATAAGCTAAATGCTTTGTTTGAGAGACTGTCGATACCATTACATAGCCAGAACCATTTTCCTGTTTAAATCTATACAGGGCCATATATAAAACACCAACATGCTGCTAGGACTAGGTAGCTAACATTATATAAAAAAACTGAACTTTTTGAAGTGAAAACTTCTGTTGGCACAAAGATGTTTCCGTTGGTAGTAAGATAGGCTGATCCGTCACGCTCTGAGGTGAAAGGCTCGGTCGGGTGAACACGGGAACGCCGAGTGGACCCGAGCGAGAAAGATACATTCAGCTGCTCTTCATCGTGTTCTTCTGTTTAGTATATTCAATTCATACGTAATAATTGATTGCGATTGCCAATGAAGTTTTTACTTCTGCCATGCTGTCTTAAGCACACACACTTATTTATTTTTTTATTATTTTAATGTACTCATGGAATTACAGTAGTATTTTCACGAGTTGAGTAGACTCGTGAAAATCACATGGGATGGGTGAGCCGTTGATAGCTTCTTTGACCTTGACCTTTTTAAACCGCATTAATGCGCGCACGTCCATCGTTCATCGATACATGTAGTACGTGACGATAAAGAGACCCAGGAGTTCTCATAAGCGAATCCAAGAGCGGAAACCTATGACGAAGCTCGATGGTTCAATGTATGATACTTAGATTATATAAACACCGTATGATAGCACTCGTTTCGTAACGAATTGCCAAAAGTGGTAGAACGATAATAAAGGATCTACGATGGATTTCCGCCATGTAACGCCCGATTCAATTAGTTATATAAAAGTGGTAAAACCAACGTTGGTTATGACCTTAACTATCCACTCCTAGCAGGTTGCTAGTGTAGAAGGATACTAGGGGACGCTCGTGCTCCGCCAGCGCGGATAAGTTTACTTGTACCCGTTTCGGCAGGAACCTGATCCCAAAATAAAAAGTAAGCCGTCTGTCTAATTCAAAAGAGTTTCTGCTATAATGCCAAGGATAACGTCATTTGCAGGTTAAATAAAGGTAGTTGACATTTGGCCTGAAATAATACTAGACTAGACTATTACCAGAAGCCCGTGGACCTTCAACCAGTGCTGTACAAAGACGCTGTTAGCATCTGACAACACAATGACATCCCAGCCGTCTGCCGCAAGTGTAGTGATAAGCTGTTGGATGCCAGGTGTCGCTCGCATCGTCGCTATGGCCGATAGTATCTCCTCCTGGTTGAATCCAGTGGTAAAGGCGTGCTCGAAGACCTGGAGACAAGAGAAAGAGGTTGAGTCATTACTGCTCTGAAATGCATGGTCAAATCACGTTTGTATCTAGCGGCCTACCCTGGAATTGAAAGTGGATTATAAAATACAACCGAGACTTTACGCTAATGAGAATTGAAACGCGATGAAACACTCATATTTATTAACAAGCTGTGCCACTGGTTTCGCCCGTGACATACTTCGAACTTGTAGGTTTCGGCTGAAAATCTGCGCTTTGTGTCATGTGCAACGTCATGCTGAGCCGCGGCATTTTATATTGATTTCACTTTATTGTGTATTTATGTAACTATCTTCACGCTGTATACCTCACGGGGTAGTGAAAGAGGACAGATCGCCAGGCATCGCAATCCATGCATACTTTTTTCGCTTCCTGTAGATTCATTAATCGTTTCATAGATGCACGTCTAAGTATTCGAGTACTTTAGACTTTTCCGTTGTTGAGCAATCTGCTCACGTGGTCTTCATATGTACCTAAGTCTCGGTCTACCCTGACTCCTTCTACCCTCTACTTGTGTATTTATGTAATTAATAAATGTGTTTTCATTCATTCTTTCTTACCTACACCTTTGGGGATTTTTATTATGTTTTGGCCGCGTTTAGTTATATTTTTGGGGCATAGCTCCTATGGCTTAGCTTTAATGTCAATTTTTTTTTATACCACTGAGGTGGCAGACAAGCATACAGCCCACCTGATGGAAAGTGGTCACGGTAGCCAATGGACGTTTGCAACACCAGAGGTGCAGCACTCGCGCTGCTGACCCTTAATGACAAAATGTATGTTATTTTTTTGTATAATCATTTAGGTCACAAAGAAGCACTTATAAACGTCAAGAATATTGCTTCTACATTTACTGCCAGATTCGCAAAGCAATAGGTAGAGCCTGAGGAAGAACCTGGCAATAAAACTCATGGCCTCTCTTTTATAAACGCCGTACTTTTGACCTTTCCGTTTTTGAGCAATCTGCTCACGTGGTCTTCATATGTAAGTCTCGGCCTACCCTGACTCCTTCTACCCTCTACTTTTGAACAATATATATTCTTCGTCAATCGTTCCTCACTCATTCGTTGGACGTGTCCAAACCAACGGAGCACGCCCTTTTTCAGCTTAACGCTGACACTTTCATTCAAACCTGCCATATTGCGTATCACTTCGTTACGTATTCGGTCGGCCAAGGTAACGCCGCACAATTTTCGAAGTGATCGCATCTCCACAGCATTCAATTTACTTTCATGCATCTGCTGATATACCCAGGTTTCACTACCGTAAAGCAAAGTTGGCACTAGCACTGCGTTATGAATCGCCATTCGTGCTTCTTTTACGATGCTTTGTGGCTTTACTAACTGGGACAAAGCATCGTTAACTTTGTTTCCGGCAGCTACTCGCCGTTCTACATCCGAATCACATCTTCCATCCGCGCTAAACATACTTCCTAAATACACAATTTCATTCACTTGCTCTAGACGTTCCTGGTTTACCCTAATCTCGCATTTAGTTCTTACGTCACCTTTTGATCTAGTAGACTGTACTGAATCTGATACATTTTGTCTTCTAAGCGTTTAGTAGCAAATTATTGGTTGTAAACCAATCTACAACTTGGGCAAGTGAACTATTTACACCGTTAAAATTATTAAGCGTGCGATCAACTTTAAAAATAAGTGACGTATCATCAGCAAATAGAACAATGTCGCACAAGTTCTGTATATAGAATGGCAGATCGTTAATATAAATTAAAAATAGAAACGGACCCAGTATTGATCCCTGCTGTACGCCCATAGCTACAGATGCTCCAGAGGAGCGAATTCCATTGACATCAACATGTTGTATTTGATCATTTAGGTAGGAGGCAACAAGGTTCAGTGCAGAGTCTTTGATACCATAATAAAAGAGTTTTCCCAATAGTGTTTTAATGGGCAACGCAATCAAATGCTGCTTCTGTAAGGACGGAAAGTAGCCCACCCGCCGTCCTCAGGCCCCCGGTCATGGAGGCCGGTGGCCGGTAGTCTTGGGCGAAGACAAGTCTGCGGCGTTGTCGCCGCAGACTGCGGAACTTGGGCGAGAGAGTCCTCTCCCGTTCCGGCACCGCGATGCTAGCGCACCTACAGGCTGCGTTTCCACTGAATCAGAAAGGAGAGTAGACGTCCTGTGAATAGAGTGAGGGCAAGGCAATGAGTTTTATTGCCAGGTTCTTCCTCAGGCTCTACCTATTGCTTTGCGAATCTGGCAGTAAATGTAGAAGCAATAATGATGACGTTCATAAGTGTTACTTTGTGACCTACATGAATAAAGATATTTTCATTTCATTTTCATTGTGTGTAACGGGTACGGAAAAGCCTCAATAGGCGGGCTAAGCTACTAAATTAAAAATAACTAGTTACGTTATTTTTTATCGAGGGAAGTACTACTCGCCATTGATAAATATAAAGAATCACAATCTATTATACTAATAAATTATAAAGCTGAAGAGTTTGATTGTTTGGTTGGGCGCGCTAATCTCAGAAACTACTGGTCGGATATAATTTTTTTGTGTTAGATAGCCCAATTATCGAGGAAGACTATAGGCTATGTATCACGCTACTACCCTGGAGAGCGGAGCAGTAATCATAAATGTCAACAAATCGGGCAATTTTTTATTCATTTTGGTAGAATTTATAAGCGACACGGCATGAAATAGGTGCGACTGGAGTCCAAAGTATGTCACGGGCGAAGCCGTGGGGGTCATCTAGTCTAATTAATAAAGCAGAAGAGTTTGTTTGTTTGGTTGAACGCGCTAATCTCATGAACTACTGATACGAATAGAAAAATTGTCTGTGTGTTGGATAGCCCATTTATAGAGGAAGGCTATATATCATCACGCTACTAGCCTGGAGAGCGGAGAGTGGAGGCAAATTTTCATTATTGTAAAAGTAATAAACGACGGGATTAAAAATGGGTGCACGAGTTAGAAGTACGGTACGGAGGAAGCCGCGGTCGTCAGCTAGTTTAACTGTAATTTATTATGGCGCTGCTCAAGGCCACAGTATTGACCTGGTGCCAAGAGTTAGATAGATAGATTCACGGAATTAGAAGAAGCATATATTTATTTAACCTTGGCTTTTTTTATAGCATAGAGTAGGGTGATGCCATTAGTGAGTCTATTATTAGGTAATCAAACCATAGAGAAGGCGATATATATAAATATTTTTTTTTAATTTATTCGTATACTCAGGATCGCGGCAAGTGGAAAGCATAGTCTCTGCCTACCCCGATGGGAAACAGGCGTGATAATATGTATGTATGTCGTTTAAAATTGCTCGTGGCCCCCCTGACTCAGTGTTCTGTAAAAGATCACCGCGTTAAGTAACTATCGCTATGGCTGGTCACGAATGAGTGACCACTTTGTGACATTTACATTTGCGAGCGTTTCCGGGCTTAGGAAGACATGATGAAAATGGCAGTCGTCAAGCCTAGTTAAAGGCATTAAGAACGGCTAGAATAATTAAAATTTTTCAATTTTCTGTCCTCTCTGACTAATGAAAAATTTCAACAGCTAGGGACCGAGTCTTCTATTGACAAGGCGTAGAATAGAACCAGAATCGCTGATTTTAGCTATCATAAAATGTTAGTAGACTGTCAATAATACAACTAGCGGCCACTGGCGCGATACGTGTTAGTAGAATTCTATCGGCCGACCGATAGAAGTCTATTGGAGTACGATTGTAATAGTAGACTACGAAAAAAAGTCAAAATTGTACCGGTGACTTTCTATTGAGCGACGATTTCAATACGATTGAAATAGCAGAAATTGGCCGCAACTTGTTTTACAATGTTCAACTGAATGGGCAAGTGTTAGAGTTTGTGGAATCAACTGTGTTCGACGATATAACTATTGATGCCAATTTGCAGTGGGGCCCACACATAGATATGATGGCCTCGGATGGCCTCTAGGTTAAGTTCGGCTCAGGACTCTGACAGATGTGGGTACGGCTAGAATGGTTTACTTCAGCTATTTTAATAAAATAAATAAATATCCATCACGCCTTATGCCCGAAGGGGTGGCAGAGGCATATTATATGCCCACTTTTCACCGTGTGGATTCCTGTCCCACGTAATAGGTGGTGAGCCCATTGCCGTGTTGAAATAGACAGACGCAGGTTGTGGCTACCTGCTGTTGAAATTTTCAAGCCGCCCATAAGGCCTTCAACCAGGCTTAACGACTGCCATTTTACTGGCAACCGGGACCAACGGCTTAACGTGCCTTCCGAAGCTATTTTAATAGTATTAAGTATGTCTTACGGTATTCTCCTTTAGAGGAGTGCTGCAGATTAATATATTATTTATGTTCTTCAAAAGCGGGCAGTACGCGCTATTTATAATTTGGGCCTTAGAATCTCTCTCCGAGAAAAAATCAAAGAAATAAATATTCTAACCGTAGCATCATAATACATCCAGAAAACCCTATCACAGTGTACTAAACTCTGTGATAAACATAATATAAACACTAGATATAAAAATAATCTTTCAGTCCACCACAGCCACAGTCGGCTACATAAGATTGGCGATTATTTCCAGGGTATACTGTTTACGATTTTACAACAAGCTTCCCTGTGACCTGAGAAATTTACCATTAAATAAATTTACTCGATGACTCGGCAAACATACTGTGTGACGGCCTTGTCAGATAGACCGATGACCTAGAAAAGGTCGAAGGGAAGGACTGAATGCGGTAGGTGCAGAAACGTGTTTAGTGGCTAGAATTGGGAGAGGCTTACGCAGCAGTGGACTGCCATAGGCTAATTTGATTAATAGATTTGTTTTTTATTTTTATCATTGTCGTTAGGAAACCAGATAACTGATAAACATACTTATATATTTCTTAATACATACATATTATAGATAAATAACCCAGACACAGAATAAACCATCGTGCTCATCACACAAAGTTTTATCCTGGGCGGGAATCGAACCCACGACCGTTTGCGTAGCAGTCGGATATACACTGCCACCGCGTCACAGAGGCTGTCAGAGATTGACAATGCTATGCGGCTGTGTCATAAAACTAATTACAAGCGCAAAGGCCATTAATAAGATAAATAGCGCATTGGTTTGTGATAAAACTCCCATTTAATGATAACAATCTTTACAGAAGCGCTCGTGGCCCCGCGGTCTCAGTGTTCGGTAAACGATCACTGAGGTACGCAACTTTCACTATGGCTGGTCGTCGGATGGGTGGCCACTTTGTGGCATTTACATTTGCGAGCGTTTCCGTGCTTCGGAAGGCACGTTAAGCCGTTGGTCCCGGTTGCCAGTAAAATGGCAGTCGTTAAGCCTGGTTGAAAGCCTTATAGGCGGCTTGAAAAATTTCAACAGCAGGTAGCCACAACCTGCGTCTGTCTATTTCAACACGGCAATGGGCTCACCACCTATTACGTGGGACAGGAATCCACACGGTGAATAGTGGGCATATAATATGCCTCTGCCACCCCTTCGGGGATAAGGCGTGATGGATATTTATTTATTATTTGTTCAATCTTTACAGACACTTCAAAACTTATTGGCATGACAAGTTCATAATTAGATAGCGTTCAATGGCTTCCAACGAAATCCTAACTAGATATAGAGTAGGTAACTCATAGAGCAAAGAATAAATGTTACTCGCGCGCTCTTGCAGAGACGCCTTACTATTTATCTATTATACTTAATATATAAAGCTGAAGGGTTTGTTGGTTTGGTTGGACGCGCTAATCTCAGGAACTACTGGTCGAATTTGAATAATTATTTTTGTGTTGGATAGCTATATCATTACGCTACTACACTGGGGAGCGGAGTAGTAGTCATAAATGTCGACAAATCGGGCAAATTTTTATGTAATATTGTAGAATTTAAGGGCGTCGGAGTTAAATAGGTGCGACGGGAGTTTGAAATATGTCTCGGGCGAAGCCGGGGGTGTCACCTAGTAAAACAATAAAATTGGAATTTACTTTTTTTGAATGAAGAAGATTCAATGATCTACTTGAAAGGGGTGGAAAATGGTCACTTTTTAAGAAAAATATAATACTTATTATAGAACATCAATACATTTTGTTGTTGGCAATCGCGATAACATGCATGGCTAGTATTAAAAAAAAAATTGGAAGTCTTAAATTGTAATACAAGAAGCCATAACATTTACTGCTCGACACGCCAATAAACTTAAAAAAAAAGTCAATTTTAATTCGTATTTTTATTCCGATTGCAAAATCTTGCGCTTTGAAACGAATCTACATAACTAGCTGATGCCCACAGCTTCGCCCGCGGTGATGTTTTTTCGTACCCGTTTCACCCAGTGATATAAGCTGATATGTTATACTTAAGAGATAGGCATATGCCATCGCGGACTTGTCTGTAGACATACATAAATAAATATAAATAATAAATAAATATCCATCACGCCTTATCCCCAAAGGGGTGGCAGAGGCCTATTATATGCCCACTTTTCACCGTGTGGATTCCTGTCCCACGTAATAGGTGGTGAGCCCATTGCCGTGTTGAAATGGACAGACGCAGGTTGTGGCTACCTGCTGTTGAACTTTTTCAAGCCGCCCATAAGGCCTTCAACCAGGCTTAACGACTGCCATTTTACTGCCAACCGGGACCAACGGCTTAACGTGCCTTCCGAAGCACGGAAACGCTCGCAAATGTAAATGCCACAAAGTGGTCACCCATCCGAGGACCAGCCATAGTGAAAGTTGCGTAACTCAGTGATCGTTTACAGAACACTGAGACCGCGGGGCCACGAGCGCTTCGAGACATACATTTATACTGTACTATCTTCACGCTGTATCCCTGACGGGGTAGTCAGAGAGGACAGATCGCCAGGCTTCACGATCCATGCATACTTGTTTCGCTTCTTGCAGATTCACCAATCGCTTCATACATGCACTTTTGGGTATCCGAGTACTTTAGACTTTTCCGTTTTTGAGCAATCTGCTCACGTGGTCTTCATACGTAAGCCTCGGCCTACCCTGACTCCTTCTACCCTCTACTTTCGCAGAATATATATATTCCTCAATAATACACATACATATAAGATACACAATTCCACTATTCATTATTTTGTTTTATCGCAGAGGGTTTAGGCAGCGTTTTCGTTAAAAGCTCTCAGACAGTTTTTGTTTCTCAACACACCAACAAATTTCGTTATATTTTAGTCAATGTAGACAAAAACATAACAAATTATATACTAAAACCTCAAGAACACTAATTGGTTAAATAGCATGAAAATCGCAGCAGTAGTTTTTGAGTTTTACAGTACAAATTTTTTTTTTCTACATGTTTGCTCCGGTTAATCTCTGAAACGGCTGAACCAAAGTTAACCGATATTTTCCGGCAGACAGCTGATGTTATAAGGAGTAACCTGGGTTACATTTAATAACGGAATCCCTGGGGGCGTCCGTTTGTAATTTTGTCAATGCGAAAGTTATAAGGAACTAGCTGATGCCCGCAGGTTCACCCGCGTGGTGAAGTTTTCCTATTCGAGATTTCGTACGGAACCCTAAACATTTTGAAATTCCAATATAGCCTAGGTATTTTACTCACGAAAAATGTAGCTTTCCGATGGTGAAAGAATTTTTAAAATCGGCCCAGTTGTTTCTGAGCCTATTCATTATAAACAAACTTATAAATCATTCCTCTTTATAATATTAGTGACCTGTGACATGACATAGTGTCACGCCTTTATCCCCGAAGGGGTAGGCAGAGGCATACTATACGCCCACATTTCACCGTATGCACTTATGTCCCATGTAACAGGTGGTGAGCCCATTGCCGTGTATAATAATATAAGTAATATAATAATATTAGTTTAGATAATAATATAAGGAAAGAAGCTGAAATATATATAAATAAAACCGACTTAGTATAACGCGTCAACGTCTGATATTATTAGATATATTATTAATATACTCTGTGAAGTAGTTTCAGTGATTCATGCGTCACGCTATACCGGGAATACACATCTATTTGTAGCGAATAGGGTAATCCATTAGTTTACCTCTTTTTAGTTTCTGACTGAATATTATATTTGCCATTCAATTTAAAAAAAAATCGTCACTCCATTGCGACGGAAGCAAAATATGAGATCAGCTATTGGCCATCAATGAAATAAACACATTGGTTATGATGAAAGTAGACCTCTCCCCTCTTTAGATTAAAAAAAGGCATATTTAGTCGACACAAGTGGATACAAGTGGAGCAGAAAACGTGAGAAAAAGTAGGAAAGCGGACCCCGGGAGATGACTTTAGACTAGTCTTTACGAGTGTTTCCGTTATTCAGAAGGGCTGTTGGTCCCAGTTGCCAGTAACATGGCAGTCGATAAGCTAAATTGAAGGCCTTATAAGCTTGAGAAATTTCAACAGCAAGTCGCTACTACCACTACCTGCACAGGTCATTTTAACACGGTAATGGTCTCGACACTTATTAGGTGGGGCAAAATAATGCTTACGTTGATATGTGGGCGTACCTATACCTAGTATGCCTCTGCCACCACATTCGGGGATAAAGGCATGGCTGATAAATGAAATAAAAAATATATGTGTGTTACCAGAGTACACAGGTAAGAAGTGAAACTTCTTTACGACATATAATTTTGCTACTACTCGTATTTACAACTTCACGAAAATTGGGTAGATAACGCTGCCTTATGATAATTATATAATAATTGCTGCCGCGTGGGCCAAATGGCGGGAGATGACCGGTGTCATTTGTGACCCTAAAATGCCGATCCGGTTGAAGGGACAGGTCTACAAAACCATTATTAGACCTGTCCTTTTACATGGCAGTGAGACGTGGCCGATATTGGAGCGACACAAGCAGGAGCTGCGTGTCACGGAAATGAAGATGCTGCGGTGGATGTGTGGGGTCACGCGGTTGGACCGCGTGAGAAACTCGCATCCGCGGCAGCCTTCACGTCCGTGACATTGCAGACAAGTTGCAAGAGTGTCGCCTTCGTTGGTATGGTCACGTCTTGCGGCAACCGCCGGGCTACGTAGGTAACAAATGTCTGGCCATGTCAGCCCCGCCGGGTCCCGGTAAGAGGGGAAGACCCAAGAAGTGCTGGCTTGACGTCGTAAGGGATGACATGCGTGCCAATGGTCTCACTACAGGGGATGCCGAAGACCGTGCGAAGAGGAGGAGAAAATGTAGGAAAGCGGACCCCGGGCGTCGCGAGACGCAACTGGGACAGACGCTCGGATGATGATGATGAACGCTGCCTTAAGAAAAAGCAAAACGTGACGATTATTTTTACAGCTATAAAATTTACATTTATATAAAGAAGTTTCACTTCAAAACAACATGCCGCGTAACCGAAAAACGTGACGATTATTTTTTTACGTCTATAAAATTTCTCTCATACGTCGATAAAGAAGTTTTACTTCAAAAAATAAGTACTCCAATGAAAGACTATTTAGACCATTAAGCGCTCGTGGCCCCGCGGTCTCAGTGTTCTGTAAACGATCACTGAGTTACGCAACTTTCACTATGGCTGGTCTGCGGATGGGTGACCACTTTGTGGCATTTACATTTGCGAGCGTTTCCGTGCTTCGGAAGGCTCGTTAAGCCGATGGTCCCGGTTGCCAGTAAAATGGCAGCCGTTAAGCCTGGTTGAAGGCCTTATGGGTGGCTTGAAAATTTCAACAGCAGGTAGCCACAACCTGCGTCTGTCTATTTCAACACGGCAATAGGCTCACCACCTATTACGTGGGACAGGAATCCACACGGTGAAAAGTGGGCATATAATATGCCACTGCCACCCCTTCGGGGATAAGGCGTGATGGATATTTATTTTATTTATTTTATAAGATGGGAGTGACTGCCACCACCCCCGTATCTTTGCCTCTGTCTGTTAATTAGCAGGAGCACCACTAGCAGATGAGGTCAATTGGGTCTAGGAAATGATCTTGGTAGGCCTTTTACACCCATATGAAAACTACCTGGATCTGTCATTTATAACTATTCTCACACACCCTCATAATGTAAGTCCTGTAAAGTCTATAAAGCAAGGTCTATCGACTGCCTCGGTGGCGCAGTGGTAGTGTATGATGGACGACTGAGGTCCCGGGTTCGATTCGGGGGTCAGAAATATATTTGTGTGATCCTCAAATGTTTGTTTCGGACTTTAGGTGTTTTCTATGTATAATATGTATGTATTTAGAAATATATAAGTATGTTTATCCGTCGTCTAGATCCCATAACACAAGCTTATATTAGCTTACTATGGGTAAGTCGGTGGTGTGTAAAAAAAAATAATTCCACAATAAAAAAAAAAATAAAAAAAGAATAAGGCCAGGAAAATATCAATAAATTCAACAAAGCCCTAAGATAAGTTACAATTTGTTAAAACCTATATTAAAATAAATATTCTAAAGGTTCTAGATGGCCAAGTATTGGCAAAGGCTTTACTATAGAACCACATTTCTCCATTGCATTTAATTTAATCATCTGTTCTATGTATGTATGCAGCTATATACATAATTGCAGCATTTTTGGCAAATAACATCTTCCTATATTGCGTCAGACCTGAGCGACCTTCAATGAATATAGTTCAACCAACATTTTATTCATTTTAAAATAAAACTAGGGAAAATTTTAAATAATACAATTGATACAGAAGCCATAAATCACAAAAAGATATGAGTAGGATAGAAAAACTGGGAAGAACTTTGGCTAAACTGAGATCTACCGATCCATATGTTATATTATATCCTAAGTACTTGAAAAAGGTATTGGGTAAGGATTAAAGAAGTCTATAAAATATCTTTTGGGGTGCAGTAGGGTGCAGTAAATACCCTGTCAATGAGGCATGATAGAAAAATCTGCTACTTAGTGATTTCATTTCTTTATTGATACATTAAATCTATACTAATATTATAAAGCTGAAGAGTTGGTTTGCTTGGTTGGTTGAACGCGCTAATCTCAGGAACCACTAGTCATATTTGAAAAAACATTTTTGTGTTAGATAGCCCATATATCGAGGAAGGCTATGGGCTATACATCATCACGCTACTATCCTGAAGAGCGGAGCAGTAGTCATAAATGTCGACAAATCGGGCATATTTTTATGCATTATTGTACAATTTATAAGCGACGGGATATAATAGGTGCGATGGGAGTTCGAAGTATGTCACGGGCGAAGCTGGAGGGTCATCTAGTATATATTTAAAAAAGGACCATGCATAGCAGTCGTACTCATTGTTATATCGAGGTACTTACTGGTATTACGAGTGTGCGAAAATATGAAAAATAATTTAGAGGCGGTAATACAGGCCTCTGCAATAAATAATAAATAGTTTTTTTTATGACTGAGTTTTTTAATGATGCAGGATATTTATAAATGACACAAGCTAATGATTAAAAAAAAAGTAATTTAAATAAAAACTCACATCACTCATGTATGGAGTCCAGTCTTTGTTGGTGCCTTCCCATTCAGGCGGAGGTTTATTTTCTTTTAATTTATTTATTATAGTGGCATCGGAATCGTCAAGAACAACAGTGCGGTCGAAATCGAATACTGCCAGCGAAGGCATTTTAATAAGCGCGCACTGCACTGCTGTTTAATATACACTGAGGAACGTTCTAAATATTAGTAATGTAAGCCTGAAAACGGGACATGACGTCAATATTAAAGAAGTCGAAGTAACGAAGAATTTATGTATGACTCATTCATATTTCAATATGATTTTGTGATGAAATGAAAATAATTTGCGCGAAAAGGTTGGTTTGTTGTGAACGCTGACACATGACAGACATGACAGTTTGGCCATCAGCTGATTTGAGCTACCTAGCCTACCTATCAATAAAATACTAGCTGATGTCCGCAGCTTCACCCGTGTGGTGATGAGCCCTTTGCCGTGTTGAAATAAATAGACGCAAGTTGTGGCTACCTACTGTTGAAATTTTTTAAGCCACCCGGCTTAACTTGATTTTCGAAGCACGGAAACGCTCGTAAATAGTAATACCACAGAGCGATCATCCGTTTGTAACCAGCAATAACGAAAGTTGCTTAACGCAGTAATCGTTTACAGAACACTGAGTCAGCAGGACCACGAGCGCTTCACACATTACACGCTACATTAATCATGTCGAAAAATACTGATCAAGCACGAGTCAAACTCATTCGGAAAACAAAAACCATAGGGCTGGCCTCTTTCTCGCTCAGAGAATAACGCATTGCCATACAACGTGGCAATGCGGCCAGTCTTATGGAAACCTTACCGGTTGATTTTGATAGGGAGGAATTCTTCAACACCTAGTCGGGGCATCATTGTCAGTCTTGTAATAATCCCCATCACTTCTTTTTTTTGTACTGGGTTCTGTTAATATGTGAAAATTTAATAAGTTAAATAACTAATTAATACATTGAATATATATACAAAATAAAAACAGGTGAAATTTTCATTAGTCGGAAGCTTAGGTCGGAAGATGGGGCGCGTTCCGCTTATCGCTCGGCACGACCGCGACCGCTGAAATTGCCGTTCCAATAACGAAAATGGGCCGCGGGCGTTGTGGTCCAAATTCATAAGTAGAACGCACATCTTGAGCGCTGTATGTATGCCCACTTGGACCCAACTTTATTTTGTGAGCGAAGTGGGCGTCCTACGGTCGAGATCAGTGATGTCATGAATGACGTCATACGATCGCTCGCAGCGACCACGAGCCTTTGGTGGAACCAAGGGTGGAACGATACTTTGGGTGTTACGGTCGTTGCGGGCGTTTAGTGGAACGTAGCTCTGGAGTAAGATGGAGACAACAACAGTGAAAATAGAAAATTTATTATATTATTATTATTTTAATTATTATAGAAAAAGTTTAAGGTGATCTGTTTCTCAATATATAAAAAAAAGCAACTGACATACTTGACAGTTCGAAATATTTGACGACTTGACAGATATATCAGCATAACCTATTTGCGTTTTTTCCTTTTCCTTTAAATTATTATAATAATTACATAAGTGTTTACAATGGCCTCACTTAAAGTGTATTCAGCAGGCAGATTTGTAAAATATGTTACAGATTCATCATTTACTGCCCTGCGGGCCAGTATGTACAGGTAAAGTTGCGCAACTAACTTTGAGGTTATAAATGAATGTATTATCATTATTATATTAAAAGTAAGCTACGAAACGAATTAGAAGAGAATAGATATTAAAATTGACAACTTTGCAATATATTTCACTGATGTTTTATACATATTTCAAAGTCATAAGTGGCTGATGTAATATCATAGTAAATACTTTTATGCAAGCTATTTCAGCTGTCTATCCCTTAACTAACGTTGGATTAAGAACTCTGTGTGCCGAGCTTTGCTCATCCACTTGAACCTTGAATTTCCGTTGTGCTCATTATACTAGTACGGTGAGCACTCGATCAGGTGGGCCGCCGTATGGTTGTCAGCCACCTTAGTGGTACAAAAACTTAGTTCTGTTTGCATCTTAAACACTTGTTTGTCGCAGTCGTGGACATAGCATGCGATAAGTGGAATGCGCCCTCTGTGTTTTAGAAAGTTCTTTTAATGTATATGAATATACAATATATTTCAGAAGCACATTTCGCGGTTACGCCACAGAAGAGAAACCAGCCGTAGCCACTAAAGACGACACTAGCAAGTCGCCGCCATTACCAGCCACTGTCGAGGAATGCCATAAGTACATTGAGACCCTTACCACCGACCTTAACACAGCTAAACAGCAAGCCAAAGATTTTGAAGTGAGTTATTTTTAACATTTTATATTGTCAACTATTGGCCTGTGCAAGTCCCATTAAAATGATCCAGCTGTTTCAGAAATTAGTCAATACAAACAAACAGACACAAAAAATTGGAAAATTCTATTTATTACCCTTTGAAAAGCTGTTAATTTGTAATTACAAACAGACAGAATTTTATTTATCTGTATAGTTTGACTTGCTGATATTTGCTAAGTACTTTTTGTAGTAGTAGATTTATTATGAAAACAGTCTTAGGCCCGTATTCCAGAACGTTTCACAATACTCAATCAACGCTTGAGAGTAGTATTTATAAGGCAACAACTAGCCTCAAGCGTTGATTGAGTGTTGAGAAACATTCTGGAATAAGGACCTTCAAGCCTACCGTAGACTAGCTACTGTTAGTATACCTAACTCGCGATATTGTCGCTCTTTGGAAGCTAAATATATCGATACACATTCTAAATCGCCCATTACGGATGTTAAAAATAGCTAATCTGCTGTGGCCCTAAAAGAAATTGTCTTGATTTACCCTCATCACTTGAGACCGTGAAACCACCTGGTTTTACGCATTGTGTTGTAAGCGTGATTGAGTTAGAGTACAATTGTACTCACAACACAATATTTAGGTATAATACCCACACACTTTCACATATTCAATGATATTTATTAACCTTTAACTCCAGTTCTTCAGTGCCTCGATGATTATGGCACTTGCAAAAGTTTAGATATACCTTAAAACGCAAAATGACTGACTGACTGACACATGGAAAATAGAAAATATCCTGTTAAAGGCCTGTGCAGACAAGGGGCTTTTGTCTGCAGAGGAGTGGAGTGAGAGTAGTGAAAATGTCCACTGAGTACAGTATACGGACTCAACGCACACGGTCTGCAGACATTTAATGCACAGAAATTTTGTGAAGCGCAAACTATGGAAACAAATTACATGGACTAGAGTCCACTGTGTGCATTGCTGCACCTACCTACGTCAGTTCTATGTTTTTCGGATACTCACGCGTAGTTTTGTCTAGTCCGGTCTGTCAATGCGCTCAGGTTTTCGGGGGTCTTTACGTACGGGGTACTTTTAATCCCCCATGTGCATATTCAATATAAAGGTGAAGCATCTTTTTAGAAGGACAAAATAGTACGGGGATTGTCCCTCGTTTGCGCAGGTCTTAATACTAAACCATCCAACATTCAAGGTCAGTTTCTTTGAAAGTTTATACAGGGTCATTTGTAATACACCAGCAACCTAGGAGTGGATAGCCAAGGTCATAACCAACAACGTTTCTTCTACCACTTTTGGCAATTCGTGACGAAACGAGTACTATCATACATTGAACCGTCGAGCTGCGTCATCAATTTTCGCTCTTGGATTCGCTTAAGAGAACTCCTGGGTCTCTTTTTTTCTGTCTCTTTTACTGCATGCCTCGATGAACGACAGACGCGTGCGCATCAATGCGGTTGAAAAAGGTCAAGGTCAAACTATCGCGTCTAACGGTCGAGGTATCACCGGCCCACCACTATCCACTGTGATTTTTACGAGTTGCGTAGTATTGTAATTCAATCAGTACATCAAATCAAAGTAAAATAACTTGAAAAGTTTTTTGACTGCCTCGGTGGCGTAAGTGTTTGCACCGCACTGAGATCCCGAGTTCGATTCCCAGATCGGAAAAAATATTTGTGTTAATCACAAATATTTGTTTCAGTGTTTGGGTGTGTCCTATGTATAATTTGTATTTATTTACAAATACATAAGTATGTATTAGTTATCTAGATCCTATAGCACACACAAGTTTAAAGCTTAGTTTGGGGTAGATGGCGCTGTGTGAAAAATGTTGCAAATTTATTTTTCATTTATGTAGGATAAGTACAAACGCGCGCTAGCGGACGGCGAGAACGTCCGGAGGCGCATGATGAAGCAAGTTGAGGATGCCAAGTCTTTCGCCATACAGAGCTTCTGCAAGGATCTACTCGATGTAAGATAATTGTATTGTCATATTCTCAAGGACTCATACTCTTATGGATGTTCATAAAATGTGATAAAGTTTTCCCATACTTATATCCTATAGGAACCTCCTGAAATAAAAAGCCTATGCGTTAATCCTGGATGTCAGCCACCTCCACAGCAAATAGTTCTGCAAATTGCTTAATCCATTGAGCATGTAGAAGTAACAAATATACACACTCATAAACTTTCACCTTTTTAATATTAGTACTGAAATCTTTGGGGATTCACTCAAATGTATAGCCCTTATTTATAATTTTTGTTTTTAAATTTATAGAGCATTTTAGGAAGTATTTTTACAATGATTATCTAGAAAATATTTTTAAAAACTTTTGTGCTTCATTTTCGTTGTTGGGCAAAGGAGCTGCGCCGTAATGCCAATGACGTAATTGGAAGGTTACGAAGTTTCATTTTATATTTATTTTATTTATGTATGTACCCAATATCGTTGTGTGTTAGGTAGCGGACACGCTAGCAGCGGCAGCGGAAAGCGTGCCGGAAGGCGAGGTGTCAGAAGCGGGCGCGGCCACAGGAGAAGCGGGAGCGGTTGCCGCTCTACGCTCCTTGCACGATGGAGTCAGACTGACCAGGGCGCAGCTGAACCAGGTAATACTTTATTTCACAGTCGACTACATAAGATTGGCGATTCTTTCCAGGGTAACTGTTTACGCTTTAACAACAAGCTTCCCTGTGACCTGATAAAATTTACCATTTTATAAATTTAAAAAGTTAAAACAAGCTTTGTGAAAAAGATTATTACTCTGTTAAAGACTATTTGCAGGACAGGGACGCCTGGAAATGATCTGCTGGCAAAGTGAAATAATATTAAATTGTAAATAGGCCATCAACACAAAAGTCTTCCTAAGTTTCTTGCTGGTTCTTCCCAGAGCGTTCCGAACCGGTAGTCACTTTAAATAATTTAAATAGTGTATGACATCTCGTAAGCGCCTTTAAAATGGTGAATGCAAAATAAAGACATCTATTATTTTTTTATTTTACGACACATTGTAAAACAAAATCTTCCACCGCGTCTGTCTGTTCGCGATAAACTCAAAAATTACTGCACCGATTTTTATGCAGTTTTCACTAATCGATAGAGTGGTTCTCGAGGATTTTTTTCGTTTATAATTTGTTAGGTTATTGTAATGATTTGCTAAAATTCTACTAATATTATAAACGCGTAAGTTTGTAAGTATGGTTGTTTGTTACTCTTTCACGCAAAAGCTATTGAATTGATTTTGATGAAAATTTACAATAACATAGCTTACACATCAGAATAACACATAGGCTACATTTTATTCCGGGTACAAGTTCCTGTGGAAAACGGGAACGGGAAAACTTCAACACGCGTGCGGAGACGCATCAAGTAGTATAACTATATTATTGTAGGTGTCGGGAAAAAATAATCCATATGTGTAGTGTGTTGACTTATGTGACTGCCGCGACTGAGGTCCAGGGTTCGATTCCCGGGTCAGAAAAAATATTTGTGTGATCCACAAATGTTTGTTTCAGAGTTTGGGTGTTGTGTGTATAATATGTATGTTATTAGAAATATATAAGTATGTTTATCAGTTGTCTAAGATCCCATAGCAATACCTTAAAGCTTAGTTTGGGCCGAATGGCGCTTTGTTACAATTGTTTCACAATATCCATATAAATAAAAATGAATTGCAAAATATGTAGCTAAGCGCTAATCTCAAGAAATACTGGTCAGATGTGAAAAAATATTTTTGTGTTGTATAGCCCATTTATCTTATTTAGCCTTCCTTGATAAATGGACTATCTAACTCAAAAATATTTTTCAATTCGGACCAGTAGTTCCTGAGATTATCGCCTTCAACCAACCAAACAAACAAACATACAAACAAACTATTAGAATAATAACTTTCGTGAGCAATGTTCGTTATTTACGTGTAAATTTACACGTGAGTAAAGCCGTTTATTTAGTAATAATACAAACTACAAATTTTTCAGCTTTATAATATTAGTATAGATTTATATATATGTGCGTACATTTGCAGGTGTTTAGTCGGCACGGTCTGATCCCGGTGTCACCGCTACGAGAGAAGTTCGACCCCAACTTACATGAAGCTTTATTTCAACAGGTAACACACTAACTTATGTTTCATCTGTTTATGACTGCCTCTGTGGCATGGTGGCAGCGGTGGGAGTGTATCCGACTGCTACGTAAGAGGTCTTGGGTTCGATTTACGCCCAGGATAAAACTTTGTGTGATGAACACGATGGTTTATTCTGTGTCTGGGTGTTATTGATCTATAATATGTATGTATTTAGAAATATATAAGTATGTTTATCAGTTATCTGGTTACCATAGTACAAGCTCTGCTTAGTTTGGAATCAGATGGCGTTGTGTGAGTTGTTCCAACGATATTTATTACCTTTGTTTTTAGGCGACTAAATGGCTGACAGCAATGTGTGGTGTATATTATTTTCTAAAACTAGTGCATTTATCTTGTTTTAGTGCGGTTTTGTGTAACAAAGAAGTTGTGTTAACGTGGCTACAGTGACAGTGATAGACAGTGACATATGCAATGCGATTTTTCATCTTACCGCGTAAAATCCATAAACACTTCAGTATGGTACTATTTTTTACGGAACCCTCGTCGGTGTTTTTAAAAAGCATTTCTACTATTGATTTACACTTTTTATAAATAAATCCATGTCCTTGTAGGAAGTGGAAGGAGCCCAAGCGGGTACAGTGGTGGCCGTGAGCAAGGTCGGCTACAAACTGCACGAGCGCTGCGTGCGGCCGGCACTCGTCGGCGTCGCCAAGTGATGATGATGATGGATGCTCGCTACACAAGCCAGCGGAGCGCCCTAGTGAGGGCACCGAGTGGGGATTAAGGACTTGGCACAATTGTTTATTTTTTTTATGTAGTAGCGTGTTCACACGATTCATTGTATAAAGGTCACAGGTCAAAGGTCAAAGACTGTAGTGCCTAAGTTGTGTCTGTAAAACTTTGTTTATTTTTTATGTAGTAGCGGGTTCACACGGTTCATTGTATAAAGGTCAAAGACTGTACAGTACCTACGTTCTGTCTATAAAACTGGTTGTCATTTTTTTAGTCACTTAGTTTAGTTTATCAACCATGCCTTATCCCGAAGGGGTGGCAGGCAGAGGCTTATTATACCCCCACTTTTCATGGCACTATTGTTTTTTTATGTAGTACCATGTTCACACGTTTCATTGTATTAAGGTCAAAGGTCAAAGACGAAGAAGTACCTACGTTCTGTCTATAGAACTGGTTGTAATTTTTTTAGTCACTTAGTTTAGTTTATCAATCGCGCCTTATCCCCGAAGGGGTGGCAGAGGCTTATTATTAGCCCATTGCCGTGTTGAAATAGAAAGATGCAGGTTGTGACTTTATGACTACCTGCTGTTGAAATTTTTCAAGCAACTTGCTTAGTGGTTATAAAAAGAAGGGGGTAGGCAGAGGCATACTATAATTTAGTAGTATAAAAAGATGGTAAATAAATAAATACTTTCACACGGCGCCATATCAATCCAATAAGCACACAGACCACTTAATACTAAACCACTATCGATTTATACTGATTTTATAGATCGCCGCCATCTTAATATTTTGTTTTTGTTGTTTTTATTTGTTGATTTATGTGTATGTGTGTATTTAGGTGGCATTTTACAACGAATTACGAGGTTCTGATACCGTTGGTGATATTTAAAAACATGAAAATAAATATCTTTTTAAGCAACAAAATGTTGCTTAAATGTTGTCAACAAAAATTGATACGTGTGAACCTGTTGTGACTGGGCGTAGAATCTATACAATAGCGTTTTTATTATTAGAATTTGTGTGGTCTATATCGCGTCTAATATGTTTGAAATTTTGTTCATATCACTACGTTTCGGCTATATTGCAATAACCGTGGTCACGAGTAGACCGAAACGTCGAGCAGTTTTTAAATATAGTTTAATACACCTTAAGTTAACCCATCGAATTACGGACACCTCAATTTTGGCTGTTGTTATAAATTTGAGGGTAAATGTATACAACTGCCGCGCTGATCGAATCCCAGGTCGATACAAATATTTGTGTGATACGCAAATGTTTGTTTCGAAGTGAAGGTGTTTACTATGTATAATATTTGTTTATTTAGAAATATATAAAGTATATATCAATTGTCTATATTCTATACTATAAGCTTATAGAAAGATATTGAATATAGAAATTTGATATTATAGTTATCTTATAAAATGAAAAATTTTCCATTGACACACAAGGGTTATAGGTAAAATTTAGCTAAACCGCTAAACACGTTTATCTGTAACCAGATATAGGTATACATACTTTCATGTTTCTAACTCTGAAGTTTGATATGACTGTTAATCACTTATTAATACCCTTTTTTAGTAAGTGCCTTTCTTAAGGGCAATTTTTTATAAAAAATCAAGTTTCTCGGTGTAATGGTTTCAACTGGGCGTAGAAAAAATAGTGATTAACCTCATAATTTTATCAATATAAAACTTGTACCTCCCGGCTTTGCCCGTGGCTTACTTAAAACATCCCTCTGTAATATGTCCCTTATTAGTTTTCAAATATTTATTTATCAACTTACAACGTTTAAAATATTTTTCATGAACTCACCTCATTTATGAAATCATATAATGAAACTATTCTTAACATGACTGTACCTTTTTTCCCAAAAATCTTATGTATGTCCAGTTGACGAAAACATTAAAGTTTAAGTTTCACTATGTGGACACGCGTAAAATTCCTGGCGTGTCCAGATGACGAAATAATAAATTATATTTTTTGGAGTTTCGCCAACTGATCACACGTGTGTTCTACCTCCCGTGTCGAGATAGTGAATAACCCCTTGTATAGATTCTTGCTAATATAAAATAATTGAATAAATAATAGACTTTGATTTGAACTCAAAATCAGCCCGCCAGTAGCATACACTCAGCTCGCTCACTTTACGTTACACGAGATTTGAGTCTTAATCCCGCTCATATCGTTAGTTCTAACTACATAATATATAATAATGAAAGTCTGTACATTGAATATTTTCTTACAAATTGTTTAAGCATTTATATAACATGAATTATTCATATTTGTCTGTCTGACTGTTACGTTCTTTAATTTGGGACCCACCTACAATATAATAACGTGTAAAAATTTATCCGATTTGTTGACATTTATAATTACTGCTCCGCTATGCTGGGTAGTAGCGTAATGATATATAGCCCATATAGCTTTCCTAGCTAAACGGGCTATCCAACACAGTGAAAGCGAAAGTGAAAAATCTATTCATGTAGGCCACATTTTTTTTTCAATATGTTCCGAGATTATTGCGTTCAACCAAACAAACAGACAAACTATTCAGCTTTATATATTAGTATAGATGTTTTACCAATATGGCCCCAATTTAAAGTAATTCGTGATCGTATGTATATTGATCTTGCAGATAGTCTGCGTGCTATAAGTACGCCAGATTTGTATAATCTTTATTTATATTCAGTTAGGGAATTTCTTACGATCCTCAAACAAGTTCCTTTCTTTATAAAAAATATTGTTGTAAAGTATGTTTGACGCGTTAGTGAATTCATTAAAAGATGTATTTGTACATAATTGGGCAGCAAATATATAATTGTATAACTTTTATGGTTCTGTATATTACAAATATAAATAATCCTCTCTGACTACCCCTTTAAAGATACAGTGTGGAAATAGTTTATTTAAAAAGAAACCTTTATATAAATTAGTTATGTCAGTCAGTTGTTCTGTCTGCAATGCTAGCTCAAAGATCCACATTACCAATGACTACAGAGACGAAACAGGACTACTGAAACAAAAAAAAATAGTTGTAATATTATACTGCTTCCATTATAAAAGACAATTTATTAACAATTTATGGCATATTTTACATTTAGTTATAAATTTTTCCTTTATTGGGCATACTTTATGCCTTTTCTGGCATACTTTATGCCTTTTTTGGCATACTTTATTTCTTTACTGACATTCTTTATGCATTTACTGGGCATACTTCATGTCTCGCCTGGGCATTATTGAGCTAGATGTTATAAAAATGTCTTGAAAACGTATTTGTTGTTTAAATTCCTAAAACAAAAATCTATAGTGAAGTTGTTATTGTTTAACTGGAATGGATTTATGACCAAACTTAAAGCTTAAACGAAATTATATGGCGGTGGGATTCCTAATGAGTGTTAACTATTAAGTTAGTTAATTAGACAAATGTTGGTGGGAATCTTACTTGATAATAAATTATTTAGTTCATCCAATGCATACATTTATTGCCTCGTTTAGCATATCTTTATGGCCCATCCAGGCATAAGATTATCTACTCCGGCCTTGTCTAGGCTAACTCTTGTCCTACTCTCTACAGAACAAATATATTTATTTACTTTCCATTGTTCCTTTATATTTCACTTTAATACATTATTTATCACTGATTTTCTACTCTCATACATTTGTGCCTTTTTAGGCACGCGTTAGTGCCTTGTCCAGACAAGGCACAAATGTATATTAATATGCGGGAGAGCGAGTGATAGAGAGGGAACACGTGCACTGGTAATTTCTTATGCCTCGACATTATATAAAGTGATTCCCACCGACATATTCCCAATTCCCAAGTGAGTAGTATGTAATTCCATTGTGTAAAGTGTAATAGGTTATAATTAGTTGAGCTGTCGGTAAGGAGTCTTGTGAGGAGCGTCTAGTTACGAATATAGTTACGTGGTTATTGTTACTTATTAATGTGTTTTATTTTATACCCTACTAGTTTAATCCCGCGGCATCGCTCGTGACGTACTTCGAGCCTTATGGCACCTCATTTAATCCAGTCATTTACTAATTTTATAATTCCTACTGTACGAAAATGTTGCCTGATTTGTTGTCATTTATGGTTTCTGATCCGCTCTCCTGGGTGATATACAGCGTAAATTTTTCAAGTGGGCCTTCAGGGCCATATCCTTTAACTATAAGGAATATCGAAATACGCTGAAAGTAGTCCCGAGCCCGATTTTGATAAAAATTGCAATATTTTATTAAAGTTTAACATTTTCCATTAGTTTCCCGTTTAACATTACTTCCCAGAAATAGATTCTTATTAACAAAACTATCGACATCTAGTGTAGTGTAGTAAATTATAAGAATAGTTTGCCAAAACATTGTCGCCATCTATATAGAAACTCCCGTACTGCCTGCCTGCTTGGAAAGTTAAGGCCGTGATCATTTTTTGTTCCTGTTCGTGCATCTGTATAAGAATTCTATTATATTATCTGTGGTAGGAGTCAGGATAGGCCGAGACTTAGATATGAAGACCACGTGAGCAGATTGCTCAACAACGGTGAAGTTAAAAGTCCTCGGATACCCAGACGTGCGTGTATGAAGCGATTGATTGAAGAAGCGAAAGAAGTAAGCATGGATCGCGATGCCTGGCGATCTGTCCTCTCTGACTACCTCGTCAGGGATACAGCGTGAAGATAGTTTAGTTTAGATACAATTATAATAGTATCCATAGACTGAAGGTACAATCTAATTTATTGTATTTACATTACAAATTGTAATACAAGAACCATTTTATCTCCATTAATCCATGAAGTCTTTGTAAACATATTTCATCTGAAAATGTTCTTTTATTAAATTATAATAAACATTCAGCATTATAGGTTTTAAATTTTTAATTTAAAATGGATTTTGTTCCAAGATACATACTGCCTCGCTTTCAACTACAATTATAGTTAAACCATACATATATTCACAAACACATTTCACGGTTAAACCGGGTTTGGTCCCATAGTCCTACGATAGTTGGTTCAGGAGGAACACCTTTTAGTCCCATCGTAGAACTAGGGAGACCATCACACAGTTATAATACTTAGGTACTAACGACCAGTCATGACTCATGACCTCACCAAGAAATTTAATTTTTAGCTCATGACCTCACTAAGGCATTTAGTTTTATTCTCATGACCTCATTATGAAATTGTTTTTAGCTCTTGACCTCACTAAGAAATTTATATTAATCTCATGACCTCACTATGAAATTGTTTTTAGCTTATGACCCCACTTAGAAATTTAGATTTTATCTCATGACCTCACTAAGAAATTTAGATTTTAGCACATGACCTCACAAAAAAATATAGTTTTTAGCTCATGACCTCACTATAAGTTTAGTTTTTAGCTCATGACCTCACTAAGAAATTTAGTTTATAGCTCATGACCTAAATAAATTAATTATTAGCTGTGAATTTGCTTACAGTCATATCTACCTTCCTTCATCTTGCGACTGTTAATATAATTCTTCAGCGCAAAGACTCTCATAGCGCAATACAGAATTGATAGTGAGAACTTCGATATCGCGATGTAGGTTTCTTAGTATCTATGTAGTTCGAGAACTCTTAGCTAAGTGGCGCTAATCGCCACACTGTAAAAGTTCACTGCGTAAAACAACTTCCGCTGCGGTGAGGCCTGAGATGGGTTACCATATGTGTCATTAAGCGTCGAAAGGCACGTTAAGCCGTTGGTCTCGGTTGCCAGTAACATGCTAGTTGTTAAGCCAAGTTGAAGACCTTATGAGCGGCTTATTCTAACACGATAATGGGGTCACCACGTATTAAGTGGGAGAAAAATTCATAAAGTGAAATGTGGGCGTATAATATGCCTATTCCATCCCAAGACGTGACATAAAAAAATCCATTATGACTTTTAAAAACAAATTAAACTGCATTTAAATATATTTGAGTAATCAACCGTCTCAACCGGGATTCGAACTGGCCATATATTCAACCTTACGGTTTATATTCTTCAAAATAACATTACATTGCATAGTAAATTGTTTAAGATGATAGTTGTATACATTATAAGTATCCATTTGCAAGATTTGAGCCCATATTGAGTGGTATGAAATATTTCTAAAATACGGATCATGATTCACACAAGTTGATAGTACACAAATCTGGTCTGTCATCACGAGGTCCACCTTCTCAGAAGCCTTCCTGATAAGCCTTGGACTCCAGCCTGGCCTGCAGCAGCTCCAGTTGCCGTCGAGCCTCGCACTGTGGGAAGTTGTTTAACTCGTAGTACTGTGGGGCTATTTTGAGAAGCCATTCCGCTGTGGACAAATAAATTCCAAGTTAATCGAGTAAAATTTAATTTCATATACATACATATTGCCACGCCTTTAACCCCGAAGGGGTAGGCAGGGGCATACTGTACGCCCACATTTCACAGTGTAAATTTTGTATCCCACGTAATATATGCGTGGAAGCGATAGTGGCCCCGCTGCCTCAGTGTTCTGTAAACGATCACTGCTATAGGTGGTACTTGGATGGGTGACCACTTAGAAGAATTTAAGCACAGAAACGCTTTTTCGCACGTTTCCGTGCTTAAATTCCACATGCCACTAAGTGTTCACCCATCCAAGGACGAGCTATAGCAAAAGTTGCTTAACACAGTGTTCGTTTACAGAACACTGTGTTAGCGGGGTCACGAGCGCTTCAAAATGAAATTTACCTCTTTAGATATACTGTGGTATGGTATAAGACCTCATCTGCTGACTAAGGGACGTGGCATCGACGCAGGCGGTCGGGAAGGTTAGGAGGTCGGTCGGCATTTGCTTCCAACTTTGCCGAAAATGAAATACTACAATAGCTGCTTCGAAAGTACACTCCACCCCAAATCCAGTTATGGTTTGGAAGGAACTAGGAAAATACTTGGGAGACCTTGACATGGGATCAAACATGGTAATGGACCCACCACCTGGGACTAAAATTGTTCCAGTGAAATGTGTACTCCTTTGAGGATAAAGGCTATACAGAGTCATTTGGAAAACACCAGCAACCTTCCAGAACTAGATAGTTAACCATGAAAAAAATTATTGCTTTTTAATTTTCGATTTTTTTTTTCATTTAAATCTATGACTTGAATAACATCGCAACTTGTGTAAATCACGTAGGATGTAAGGTGGGCAGGCACTAGCTCTTTTGAAAACAAAAGGTCAAGGTCAAAGGACTACCTCCTTTGACCTTGATCTTTTTCAACCGTATTGTGACGAAGCACAGACCCAGGAGTTGTTTCGAGGCGAATCCAAAAGCGAGTATGTATGACGCCGCTCGACGGTTCAGTGTGACAGTACTCGCTGTGTGACGAGTTGTCACAAGTGGTTTAACTAACGTTGTTGGTTATGACCTTAGCTATCTACTGCTGGCAAGTTGCAGGTGTTTTACAAATGACCCGAACGTCTACAGTATGGGGTTTTTCGAAAAGACCCCTTTCGAAAAACCCCATACTGCCGCACTCACGAGTCGATTTAACGATTGATTAAGGAGTTTTAAGTCAAGATGAAAAAAAATTTACTCTCAGACAAATAACGAGTCATTATTGTCATTTAATGTCAATTAACTTTAATGGCCACTGAACCCTTACTTAAATCTTAAATAGACATTAAATTGACGTTCACATGCCAAAAGTATGGTTATAGCGCTAACACACGTTCGGATTTGGTTTGTCCCGATCGCGGATTTGATTTGCCTCACGATCAAATCTTACCGTGTGTACAGCAGTCCGGCGGACATAATTATTATTAATTGAATCCGCCTCGATCCGCATCGGATATGATCAATGTTGCCGTTCTAGCTACTTTGTAGTAAATTTTCCCAGATTTAGTTTTATTTTTCTCCAAAAAGACACTTTCATAATGACAGATTTGGTTGGCGGACTCGGCGGATTTGATCTGTCGAGGTCCGGCAGGCCAAATCCGAACGTGTGTTAGCGCTATTATGTCACCTATGTTTTTGCGGAGAGAATCAAAGAGCGATATGTATAGTGATCCATCCATATCTATAGTCATGCATTCAGGAAATATTCCGTAGTAATTTTCCTTAAAACTAATAGTAATACATTAAACTTTTTTTATTTTGAAGGAAAATAATAACTTTACCCTATAAAAACTACTATATTTTATTAAATTATTTAAATGTCCTTAGGCATGTAACGATATTGCACTTTACCGACATACGTTTCGATACTTCGCACCGCCCTAAGTTGACTTAAGTTGGCATTAACTAATGAACAGGCGCGTGCATACATGCAAATAAGCACTGCATACCCTAGCCCAATCCCAATACTACAAGTTGTATAAATAATTAATTCCCTATACAATGAAATATGTGATAGTGCCCCATCTATTAGTATTTGAAGGAACTACTAACATAACACCTAGCAGTATGTATGGAGGTCAGTGCCTGTGACTAGCAGCGCTGCACGCGGATTTATGCAAAGCTAATGTTTACTTTTTGTAATCATATTTTTTTAGGGCAAATCATTTGATTGTGTGTGTCA
This sequence comes from Thumatha senex, assembly GCA_948477245.1. Lineage (NCBI taxonomy): Eukaryota > Metazoa > Arthropoda > Insecta > Lepidoptera > Erebidae > Thumatha > Thumatha senex. The sequence goes on along the minus strand of OX419752.1, from coordinate 15,276,573 downwards.
ATTTTACGATTGTGTGCGAAATTATAAGTCGCGGAGGAAGCACTGCCTCTGAGTATAAAGCGACATAATTAAGTAGTTGTCAAAAATAGAGGAGTTGTTTCGAATATACATCTATTTTTTTAGGTTGTATAATATGAATACGCCATTTGTAATTAAAATATTGTTTCATTAAAGAGCTGTCGAGTGACTTTAAGCGCCGTGTTTGATATCTAATTAATAAAATCGAAAAAAATTATAGAAAATTATAGCTGTGAGATCTGTGCTGGTGATGTGTGTTTAAATAAATTAAAAACTCGCGATTTCTCGACGTTGTCGTTTGATGAAAAAAACAATATTATGGTGAGAGGACGTTCTGTTCGCGATTTGAATCTAATTAAAAAAAAAGGTAATAGCATACGTTATTTTAATTAAAAGTATTTTTTTGGAACTTGTGGATCTGTTAGCTAAATATGACGGTAATTTAGAAACTCATTTACAATCGACGTCTAGTAGCTCATTTACGGGGTTGTCGAATAGAACTCAAAATGATCTGATTTCTAGCGTCGCGTCTGTTCTGTATAATGAGATAAAAAAAGAAATAACACAATCTGATTTTGTTGCTGTTATTGTTGACGAATCTCCGGATGTCAGCGGTCGCGAACAGTTAGTTCTTGTTTTGAGATATTTTCGCAACTCAGAAATAATAGATCGATTTTAGTTCTGATCGGAGAGCTGTCACTTTAAGCTCGATTAAGATCAACGTTTTAAAGGAATTTAATTGCCTAAATAAAGTAGTTGCTCAAACTTATGATGGGGCGTCAGTTTTAGCTTCGGAGGTTAATGGGAGTTCAAAGCATAATAAGACAAAAATGCCCACTCGCGACGTATGTTTGGTGTTCAGCACATGTACTTAATCTTATTCTTTCCAAGTCTTTTGAAAGAGTTTCGGAAACCAAACGTATTTTCAGTATTTTGAGTTAGTTATTTTAGAAATATTACAGATCCTGTTAACGTGGCTACAATAGGATAATAAGTAGATATGTTAAGCCAGGTCTCTAGCTATCTACATACCAAGTTTCAATGCAATCCGTTGCTGTTTTTACACAACAAACATCCATTCATCCAAACTTTCACATTTATGTTTATCAATCACGCCTTTTCCCCGAAGGCAGGCAGGCATATTATACGCACAATTTACACCGTATGTACTCCTGTGTCACGTAATAGGTGGTGAGCCCATTGCCGTGATGAAATAGAGAGACGCAGGTTATGGCTACCTGCTGTTGAAATTATAAAGTCGCCCACAAGGCCTTCATACTTGGCTTGACGACTGCCATGTTACTAGCCCCGGTTGCCAGTAACATGGCAGTCGTTAAGCCAACCAACGGTTTAAGATGCAAATATAAATGACACAAAGTGCACGCCCATCCGTGACCAGCCATAGCGAAAGTGGCTTAACACAGTGATCGTTTATAGAACACCGAGTCAGCGCGTCATTTCTCGCGGGGACGTCGGGTAGTTAGGGCATGTATACCCTATCCGAAATCCTTGTGCACGCCACTGCTGATGAACCATTAATTTTCGTCTCTAGGAGCAACGGCCAATTATTTATTTTAATCATAATTAGTTAAAAGACAATTTACACTAATTTAATTAACGACTCTAAGTGCGGCTGTTAGGGCCGTATTTCAGAACGTTTCCCAATACTCAATCAACGCTTCAGGCTAGTTTTTGCCTTATAAATACTACTCTCACGTGTTTCTTGAGTATTGAGAAACGTTCTGGAATTTGGCCCTTAGAAGGTTTTTACAGGCTCGGCAGCGCGAGTGCCGCATCTCTGGTGATGCAAACATCCATAGACTACGGTAACCACTTTCCATCAGGTGAGCCGTATGCTTGTCTGCCACCTCAATAGTATAAATAATTACATATATATTTATGTGAGACATACATACATATTGTCACGCCTTTATCCCCGAAGGGATAGGCAGAGGCATACTATACGCCCACATTTAACCGTATGCATTTTGTCCCACGTAACAGGTGGTGAGCCCATTGCCGTGTTAAAATGGACAGGCACCTGTTGTGATGACCTGCTGCTGAAATTTTTCAAGCCGCCCGCCCATAAGGCCTTCAACTGGGCTTAACGACTGCCATGTTACTGGCAACCGGGACTAATGGCTTAACGTGCCTTTCGAAGCACGGAAACGCTCGCAAATTTAAATGCCACAAAGTGGTCACCCATCCGAGGACCAGCCATAGTGAATGTTGCTTAACGCAGGTGCCTCGAGCGCTTCTTCGCTTATAAAGTAGTTGAGTGGGTCTAAAGGTCAAAATAAATTTAATATATGAGTCTATTTGAAATGTTAAATTTGAAAGAAATTTTGAAAACGTTGCCTTTTTAGTGAGGTGGTAACAAAAAGGCTAAAAGGTCTTATGTGCTAGACACTAATTAGCACGACCAATTAAAGACCTGCTAGTCTCGGATTGGAAAAAAAATTTACATATACATTTATGTGTGTGACATACGTTTGATATCAGTGACTGTCCGGATGTAGTTCTTGGTGGTGAGCACAAACTCATTGTAGATGACCCAGTCCGGCTTGTGGTCGAGGCACGTGGACGGGTGGAGCTGCACCGGCTGGTTGTCTTTCACTGTCAGGTACTGGCCGGTCCGTTCCAGGTGGGCCACCTGTAAAAAAATTATCAGTGAGAATTATAACGATGAAATTAACACCTTTGATTTAGCTGATAACTGTGACATGATAAAGTCAGCTGATATCTGTGACACGATGATGTTAGCTAATAACTATGACATGATGATGTTAGCTGATAACTATGACATGATGATGTAAGCTGATAACTATGACATGATGATGTTAGCTGATAACTGTGACATGGTGAAGTTAGCAAATAACTGTCACATGATAAATTCAGCGGATATCTGTGACATCATGATGTTAGCTGATAACTGTGACATGGTGAAGTTAGCAAATAACTGTGACATGATAAAGTCAGCGGATATCTGTGACATGATGATGTTAGCTGATAACTATGACATGATGAAGTTAGCTGAAAACTGTGACATGATGAAGTCAGCTGGTAACTGTGACATGATGAAGTTAGCTGATAACTGTGACATGGTGAAGTTGGCAGATAACTGTGACATGGTGAAGTTAGCAGATAACTGTGACATGATGAAGTTGGCTAATAACTGTGACATGATGAAGTTAGCAGATAACTGTGACATGATGAAGTTGCTAATAACTGTGACCAACATTTGGGTGAGAAGTCTACAGCGGCTTGACGTATTGTTGAAATCACTAAAAGAGACTCAAAAATATGCAAAATGGAGGGAGCATAAAAGAAAAGTGGACACCAGTTTTCAAAGCGAGGATTCCAGAGACAACCCTACCTATCCTTAACACCGGTACTTCAAGACTGGCAGATGAGTATGTAAAGGTAAATAGATATAAAATATTTGTATGTATCAGAGTACACAGGTAAGAAGTGAAACAACAACACAAACAACATGGCGCGTAACAAAAAAACGTGACGATTTTTTTTATACCTATAAAATTTCTCTCAACGTCGATAAAGAAGTTTCACTTCAAAAATATAATCAAAATGTCAACATACCTGCATGAAAAATCCATTGACTAATGCTTTCCTAATATTAATGTAATAGTCCTTGCTCGTGAACTCTGTACTTGTCCGTCTTAAATTAAACCTGGAACAATACATACATTACGTTACTGGAGAACACAAAAGGGTCAAAATACTACTATCAAATACAGATATAATTGGAGCGTAGTTCATGTACATTACATTAGTTTTTATTTCACTTCAATACATGCAGTATTTCCGAAGTTATAACGACGAAAAGTTAGTCCTATTTTGAATTTCCAAGATTAGGCGCGCTTATTATGACGTCACAACGTGGCACAGACAGGGATAAGGCGCGGCGCGGCGTTCGGGTGCGAACGAGAGCGCGACTGTCAAATGAGTAGTGCTGTGACGTATGCGGTCATCCGCGATATACGCACTTTGATCGCAAATATGTCAGCTATTTTTTTAAATATAAAAACGTAAAAATGCCGTTTTTATCCTATTTTTTTGTAGATTTATTTGGCATTTAAAGTAAAAAACGTTTGCCAGACCCACTATGTTCATCAATACACTTTTATAACATCTAAATATACTAAGAAACGCCCGTGGCTCCGCTGACTCGGTGTTCTGTAAGCGATCACTGCGTTAAGGAACATTCGCTATAGGTGGTCCTTAGATTGGAGAACACTTTGTGGAATTTACATTTGCGAACGTTTCCGTGCTTCGGAAGACACGTAAAACCGTTAATTCCGGTTGCCAGTAAAATGACAGTCATTAAACCTCGTTGAAGGCGGCTTAAAAAATTTCAACAACAGGTAGCCACAGCCTGCGCCTGTCCATTTCAACACAGCAATGGGTTCACCACCTGTTACTTGGGACAAAAATGCATACGGTGAAATGTAGGCATATGGTATAGCTCTGCCTGCCCCTTCGGGGATATGGTGTGATAATATGTATGTTTGTAGTACCTGAGTTTCACTTACTACTGCACCACCGAGGCAGTTAAGCTACGAAACTATAATAAAAAAACACAACTGGTAAAATGTGGACTTGATAGAATGCCTCTGCCTACCCCTTTAGGGAAAAGGCGTAATTATATGGTGTATCAGATCTTACCTATCCATAATTCTGCTAAGCTGCTGCCGCACGTTGTCGCCCGACTTGAGAGATCTGTAGTTTATGAAGTTCTCGTAGCACCAGTGCGGGTCCTCCATGTCTGGAAAGGGTCGAAAAGGGGGTTATACAGGTTAGTGATGATTGTTGGCAATGGGCATTGGGGTTTTAAATAGCATTTTAAAAATCTTATTAATTATAATTTTTTTTTATAATTATTTTATGGCATGGTTACGAAGATCTTTATTTTAATTATCATATTTCTTCAATCTTATCTTCTAATTAGTCCTGTCCGGTCTTTGTCGATGTCGTGTCCTCAGTCCTAGGTATAATGGTGATTCTTATACTGAGGTTTTCAGTGGACTTTTCGCGCCAAGAGAGAAAATAGCATTTCACTGCATTTATATCATTGTCTTTCACTATAGCTATAAAATTTGTGTTAACGTACACAAATTTTATGTCCAAGAAACCACCACTCCCGCACATAAAACAAGATAAATGCACTAGTTTTAGAAAATAATATACAACAAGCTTCCGCACTTGTCACTCTTCCCGCCAAAAGTCTAATACTTATTATAAATAAGGAAATTGCAAGTTGCAAAAAAAAGGCAAAAATTGAATAACCTTTAAATAACGTTGTCGTTGGCATTACGACAGTAACGACTTTGCCTAGAAATGGCAATAAAGCATAAAAAAGTTCATTGTCAAATAATTAGTTGAGTATTTTTTAAGGGACTTTACGCGGGAACATTGTGAAGTATTGGACGCTTGCTGTATATTATTTTCTAAAACTAGTGCATTTATCTTGTTTTATGTGCGACAGTGGTGGTTTCTTGGACATGAAAGTTGCGTTAACGAGCTATAGTGAAATGCTATTTTCTATTTTGCCGCGGTAAAATCCACTGAAAACCTCAGTATAAGAACCATCATTATACTGAGGGCAAGGACAAGGGAGGCAATTCTCGTTTTCTTCGAAATAATCTCGAATTCGAGTTCACTCTTCGAATTCTTTTTCGACCATAAAATCTCGTAAATCGAGATGGTTTTTTCGAATGTCTTATTCTCACCACTATTCGAACTAAAGTTCGAGATTATTGTGTGAAATGTTGCCATTTAAGAACCATGTCACATTACGATGCGTTCCGTTCGACACGTTTCATCCGGTTTTAAAACGGTTACAACAAGACTACTCATACAAAATATTCTAAAAGGTTTTTAAGCTTATTTTACACGGTTTTAAGAATAATTACTTATTTTATAGTAATTATTAAAGGAAAAGTATTAAAATAATAAAATTGCAATAAAAAATAAAAAAAATAAAAGTTCGTATCTCAACGGGGAACCGAGTTATGATGAAAAAATTGAATATAACTTTTTTCAAGATGGCGGAAAACCCATCAGGTTATTTTGGTCGACAATTTGAACTTAAGCTTTTCTAGCGTCCCCCCCACCTAATATCCAAAATTTGGCTTTCTCGGTTCATTTGCATTTCTAATAATAAATGTTACTTAATGTATATTTTAAAAATTGCTTATACCGTCCCGTAAAATGAAAAATATCTGAATGTGTCACTGTGTTATTTGTAATCACAAATCAAATTGCTGAAATTTCCACATTGCTGAAACATCGGCGATGTTGAACTTGAAGCGAGTTGCAATATGTTTTGCACGTATTAAACTATTAATTCATCACTCATTTTGATATTTATTAACTGTAAAATGTAATATAATGCTAATTTAGGGTCGGTCACTTAAGAAATATCCAAAGATTATAGTGATTCGATTTCGAAATATGCGTCTCGACTGCTACCAACCATTCGAAGCAACTCGAGTGGCTTCCCTTCGAGAAAAGTCGAGTTCGAGATTTGCAGAATAGCTAAACGTCAATAAAACTCGAATAAAGTTCAAATTCGAGATTTATCTCGAAATCGAGACTGTTTCGAAGGCAATCGTCGACATCGACAAAGTGGCTAGACATGACAATTAAACAATAAGAAAATATAAACACTAAAGACAAGGCTGTATGGGCTAAGTTATCTTTGCCTGCCCAAGATGGCCGAAGACAACTAACAACAACAACATTTTTTTAAGGCTATGGACCCACAGCATCCTGCCACTAATGACATCATTGTGAAAGAACTATTTTAAAAATTAATAAAATGTATAAAACGATGAATTTAACTTTAACAAAATCTAAAATAATGAAGCGCCGATCATGATAATGATGAACGATCACTGAGTTACGCAACTTTCACTATGGCTGGTCCTCGGATGGGTGACCACTTTGTGGCATTTACATTTGCGAGCGTCTCCGTGCTTCGGAAGGCACGTTAAGCCGTTGGTCCCGGTAGCCAGTAAAATGGCAGTCGTTAAGCCTGGTTGAAGGCCTTATGGGCGGCTTGAAAATTTCAACAGCAGGTAGCCACAACCTGCGTCTGTCTATTTCAACACGGCAATGGGCTCACCACCTATTACGTGGGACAGGAATCCACACGGTGAAAAGTGGGCATATAATATGCCTCTGCCACCCCTTCGGGGATAAGGCGTGATGGATATTTATATATATTTTATTTTATTTATTTATAAAATAAAAATAAAGGTTTAACAGTTCGTCTATCCATTGTAACTGCACAGAGCTTACAATAACTGTAATCCTACTCGTACTGATATTATAATGTGAAGTTAGTATGGTTGCTTATTACTCTTTCAAGCAAAATCTACTAAATGGAATTTGGTGAAACTTTACAATAATATAGCTCACACATCAGAATAACACATAGGCTACTTTTTATCCCCGGAACAAGTTCCTGTGGGAAACGGGAATACTTCACCACGCGTGCAGAGTCGCGGGAGTCAACTAGTACAAAAATATTTTTTTAAAGTTTGTGCCGGCTAATGTCTGAAACATCTGGACTGATTTTAACAGAACTTTCACTGGCAGATAGCTAGAGCAACATTTTTTAATGTGTGTAAAACTCCCCGGATCTCATGCCGGAGTCTAACCGGCTTAAACTGGTCCCTGCCTAACTGTCTATTGCCGGACTCCCTGGGATACTCTTCAGAAAGAAGTCCCAGTGCAAATTTTATCCTCGTATTCCCACGGGAACGGGTATAAAACAATAGATAGGATACTCACTCTGCTTGAAGGCATGGTAGACATTGAGCAGCGTGAGATGGTCGCCGTCGATGTGAGCGAAGCGCATCTTCGCTTCGTCGGCTGCTTCTCGCGCTTCGTTGGGTCGCACGAAGCACTGAGGCACTGGAACATACACACACCTAACATTAGTATCGGCTATTAAAAACGTACATGTGAAAGCATCCAAAACAATGGATCGAACCAGAGGTATTTTGAATGACAGCGTCAGCATTAAGAATTTGGAATCCACATAGAGTTTGGAATACACATAGAGTTTGAAATCCACGTAGGGTTTGAAATCCACGTAGGGTTTAAAATCCATGTAGGGTTTGGCATCCACATAGTGTTTGGAATCCACATAGTGTTTGGAATCCACGTAGGGTTTGGAATCCACGTAGGGTTTGGAATCCACATAGGGCTTGGAATCCACGTAGGGTTTGGAATCCACGTAGGGTTTAAAGTACATGTAGGGTATGGAATACACGTAGGATTTGTAATCCAGATAGGGTATGGAATCAACGTAGGGTTTGGAATCCACGTAGGGTTTGAAATACACGTAGGGTTTGGAATCCACGTAGGCTTTGGAATCCACGTAGGGTTTGAAATACACGTAGGGTTTGGAATCCACGTAAGGTTATGAATCCACGTAGGATGTGGAATCCATGTAGGGTCTGGAGTTCACGTACGGTTTGGAGTCTACGGAGAATTACGCTAATATGAAGAAAATAAGTAAAATATCATCCCACCTGTAGGACCATCATTACTACTGTTATGGTGAGTGATGTTATACTATACTCTTAGAAGTCAGTTAAAGTGTGTCTCTCACCGGACAGCATGGCGGTGATGGAGAGGATCTCGTTGGAGCAGTTGTGGTTGCAGCTCGCTATCAGCATCTTGGCAAGCTGCGGGTCCAGCGGGAACTCCGCCATCACGGCACCCAGGTCCGTCAGGTTACCGTCGTCGTCTGAGGAATACAAAATTAAAAGAAATGAAATACATAAATATCGTTAAGACAACTCACACAACGCCATTTAATTCCTAACTAAGCAGAGCTTGTAATATGGTAACCAGATAACTGATAAACATACTTATATATTTCTAAATACATACATATTATAGATAAATAACACCCAGACACAGAATAAACCATCGTGCTCATCACACAAAGTTTTATCCTAGGTGGGAATCGAACCTCTTGGGTAGTAGTCGGATACACTCCCACCGCGCTACAGGGCCAATAAAATTTATTTTTACAAGAAAATCAGCTTGTATAGGAACAGTTTTGTTAACTCAGTGGAGTAGAGCATTGCCCTGGTTAGGCATAGGCCACAGGTACATTTCTCATCCGGAACAGTAGTTTTTTTTTTACTTTAATTACAACAATTATATGAATAAACTAGCTGACGCCCGCGTATTATATATAACCCGGCAATGGGCTCACCACGTGTTACGTGGGACAAAAATTCATATGGTAAAATGTAGCGAATAGTATGCCTCTGCCACCCCTTCAGGGATAAGGCTTGATTGATTATATTTATTTTTACTAATAATAATAATAAATCTTTATTCATTTAGGTCACAAACTAACACTTATGAACGTCAAGAATATTGCTTCTACATTTACATTTACTGCCAGATTCGCAAAGCAATAGGTAGAGCCTGAGGAAGAACCTAGCAATAAAACTCATGGCCACTCTTTTCTAAACGCCAGTAATTACATTAGTTTGATTAACATGATATTTGACCAATTATGTAGTAATGAATTTATACAAACAAAAAAACAAAATCAATGTTGTGTTTAAATCATATCAAAATTAGAGCGATTATAGTTGCCGGTTCTAAGGGCAGCCTACCCTTGAAGAAGAAGAATCTGGCAAGAAAGTCAATGGATGCCATTTTAAAATGTAGGAATGGCTTACAACATTAAAATTACACTTACATTGTTCCTTTGGATTTATGTGAGAACAGTCGACTAAACTTAAGTTTACCTTAAATATAAATAAGATTATTTTTAATAATTGCTATGCTATAACTGTTTTGTACTATACCGTAAAGAACCAGTAAAGTAGTAGTTTAGTTTAGTTTTTTATAATATTAATACCCATAGATTGGCGCAAAATCAAAAATGTTAAAATCAAATAAAAAATGAACTCACCGAGTGCAGCCAAATAATTGAGTAGCTCAAGCGCTCTCATCAGTGTCTCCGGAGCGGGAGGGTCCATGAAGTCAAAGTGTACCAGATCATCGATGCCCAGCTTCTTCAACTGCAAAACTACAGATCCTAAGTTTGATCTGCAATGCCAATTGGTATGCTGTTAGCGGCTATGCTTCATGCCAAAATGGTGAGGTGGTTCGCTCTTAAAATAATGAAATATATATATTATTGGATTGTTTATATAAATATATAATAAAGGACATTATCTTATACAAAGTCATCAATTACAAATTAACTTAAACAAAATTGATTTTTTTATGGGGCTCTAACAAAATCCCTGGGACCCAGGCAACCTCACCTGCCGGTCCCAGGGAATAGAGATCCGACAGAAAAAATTGTCAGTTTTCGTAGTCTACTATTACAATTGCGGTCCTATAGAATTCTATCGGCCGGCCGATACAATGTTATTATAGTTAAGTCATAAGAAGCCACATTTGACAAGTGTTAGTTTCAGCTTCATAGTGAGATGACATGATAAAAACTATCGATTTATGTGAATGAACCGATACGGACTTCAAACATATTATATGAATCGAATCAGTTATTTTGAAAATTATAATTTTATTCTAAAAATTATCCATCATATCCATTACGCCTAATCCCCGAAGGGGTGGCAGAGGCATATTATATGCCCACTTTTCACCGTGTGGATTCCTGTCCCACGTAATAGGTGGTGAGCCCATTGCAGGTTGTGGCTACCTGCTGTTGAAATTTTTTAAGCCGCCTGTAAGGCTTTCAACCAGGCTTAACGACTGCCATTTTACTGGTAACCGGGACCAACGGCTTAACGTGCCTTCCGAAGCACGGAAATTATCAGTCTAATTTTTACTAAACGTTTTCTATCGTAAATTCAAAAACAAAATCAGACAACTATTAAAATTACAACGAGAATATTGTCATCATCATCACTGCACTCAGAGATATTATTAATTTATTTGCAAAAATAGTGTCTAAATTTGCATCGCATTGCATTCTTTTTCCGTCGGACTTCATAAGTGGCGCTGGATCACAGATAAAACGAATAAAAAGGATATTAAATAGGTATATAATTATTAATTCACTAAATTGATGTTAAATGTTATCATTGTTATTTTCTTTGAGTCCTCTATGACGTGAAGGCTGGCAATATGTGTATTCATTTATTGTGAAATATTCCTGCACAAAAACATAAAAAGTACAACTGACAGGTCATTTATTTTTCTATAAATATAAATAAGAGGCGAATATACACTTAGTATGCATTTAGAGAAGAAATTGATTGTTTGGAACGCCGGACCTTCTAGCATCGGATTTCGACAGCACTAGATCTTGGCCAACTGGATCACTAAGCACTGATGTGTGCAGCGCGGGATCCCTAGAGCGCTGGAAGTCTAGTCTTGTCTTCTGTTAGCTGATTTGCTTGATGATGATGATTTGATGACTAGGTTAAAAAGCTTCTTATATATGTTGATAGAACTGCGTTAGGATCTTAATTTAAGTGGTTAGAAGAAATTGTGTTGAAGGGGCGATGTTGCAAGCAGACTATACATTAAAATGTTATACTAGCTATTAAAACTTAACTATCTTCACGCTGTATCCCTAACGGGGTAGTCAGAGAGGACAGATCACCAGGCATTACGATCCATGCATACTTCTTTCGCTTCCTGTAGACTCATCAATCATTTTATACACGCACGTCTGGGTATCCGAGTACTTTTGACTTTTCCGTTGTTGAGCAATCTGCTCACGTGGTCTTCATATGTAAGTCTCGGCCTACCCTGACTCCTTCTGCCCTCTAAGTAGAGGGCAGAAGGAGTCAGGGTAGGCACGCACAATATATATTCTTCGTCAATCGTTCCTCACTATTACGTGTCCAAACCAACGGAGCGCGTTAAAATGTTATGAAACCAAATATGAAAATAAAATAAGTAAACCTGTCAAAATAAAGAAATATTTTAGTGAAAGAAAGTTATGTTAAACAAAGAGGAAAGTAATGAATAGATGTGTTCTACATAAGAATGACAAAATTATGAAGAATAGTATGATTAAAACTAAACATTAAAAGTGACGGAATATTACGAAAAATTCTCATTTCATTCGATTCTACTAATAAATTTTCGATTTTCTTTGTAACTTCCCTAGTGTTTAAAATGGAAAAGGGTTCACTGCCGCAACGTTGTAGCGACGTTTAGTTCTTTAGAACAGAAATTGTTTATTTCCTTTACAATGGTTTATTTGTGAAAGTAAATAGTAAAATTACCTTTTTTGGGCATTTAGACAATAAAATATGTAATTTTAACTGGAAAAACTTCAGCAATTGTGTAGTTCTAACTTCGACAAGTTAAATAATATTATATACCCGCCGTTACAAGGATACGCTAGTGATTTTAGAAGAAGTATCAAATATGGCCTATTAAATTGACGCGACTATAACACGTGTAGCGCCTGTAAGTAGCTCTTAATTTGCATTTTTGATAGTCAATATTAATATTTTGATAGCTAAAAACAGCAATTTTGTTTCTATTCTGCAGCTTGAGAAGTGTGATTGTGAAATATATAATAGATTTAGTAGACTAGCTAGTTTTAGACTAATCACAACCACTGTAGAATAGAACTAGAAAGGGGTTCTTTTGGAAAATAGTGGACTCGGCCCCCTGAATAAAAGACAAAGCAACCTCGTAGGCTTTACGGGTTGGGGGTCAGGCGGCAATCGCTTTCAATAATGCCGAAAATCAAAATCCAAACGATATTACCTTACCCATACTCCTAGCAAACAAATACCGGGTATCATTTTGAAGCAACTGGGAATACAATAGGATGAAGCTTTTTAAATATAACATATGTTATATTTAAAAAAATCTCCGGTGGGCAGCCCACTTTTTTTTTCTGTGTGTTGTGTCTATAGTTTAAATGAATGAATTCTATACCAGTAGAATCGTCGGTAAAGTGCCCGTGTAACGCAGGCCTAATAACGACATGTGTCAATGTCAAAATTAAAAGGCGTGTATGGTGCCCCACCAAAATCACCGGGGCCAAAGCGACCTCACCTGTCAGCGGTGCACCGACTGATAGCACATGTCGAAAACCCACTCATATCACAAATCTAATGTTGTAAATTATATATGCAATTCTATACATGTAATTTTGCTAAGTACCCGTAGATGACGCCTTACGTCGCCTTAAAACGGAGAGAGATGGATTAATTCGTCGGTTTCGCGGGTCTCGGTAATCTAGTTGGTTAAGCGTCTGACGGTTCGGGACCAGCTTTAGACTGAAATTTTTTCCACTATAAATTTAGGATATGCTATGACCGGTTCCCCCATTCGGGACTCAGGAATGGCCCCTTAACGTACTGAACACTGAAGTACCCTGGCTATAAGTGCTTTATCATAATCGCTGTAAGGTGGCTCATCGCTTGACCAGGGAATCGAACCCAGAAAGCATCATAAATTACAGCAGTATTTAAGCATTTTGTTTTATTCAAGAAGCAGACTGGGGCCCGGGTCTGCTATTTCAATCGTGTCAAAATAGAATCGGAATCGTCACTAAATAGTAAGCCACCGGTACAATATTGACAGTTTTCCGTAGTCTGCTATTACAATCGTACTCCTATAGACTCGGTCGGACGATGGAAGTCTACTAACACGTACCGCGCCAGTGGCCGCTAGTCAGTTGCATTTTTGATAGTCCACTAACATTTTGACAGCTATAAACCGCGGTTCTGGTTCTATTCTACGACTTGCCAATAGTAGTCCCAGTTCCCTGGTATTCGTGTTTACATTTGTAAAGAGCTAGACGGGTCACCAGACAGGTATCACTGTTACCAACCTCACTTAACTGAAAATCTAATCTATTTCTAATGATTTTATTGGGACTAATCCCATCCGTATTCCAATTAATGACTTCTGTAAACCAGGATCCACAGCAACGACCAAGACCAAAAACGTTACACTGAGCTTGATTTCGGTGAAGTCCCAGAAGAAGTTACAATGTCTTGGAATATGCATCATAATTAACCAGAAGATGGAATAAAGACAGTAAAGCTTGATGATTTTCACTAAGCTGTAACATAAATTACTGTACCCTGTATAATAAATGACTCTCATCTCTATCGAGGCAGCTTACTATCTACCCACAATAAGAAAAAAAATTTAAAAAAATACCAAACCAATTCACCTTAGAATCTCGGGGTAAGTGTTGTCCTGCATTTCATTCTTGTAAGCTTTCTCCGTATACAGCCTGAAGCACTTTCCTGGCCTCGTTCTACCAGCACGTCCAGCTCTCTGCTGAGCCGAGGCTTTCGATATCGGAGACACCAACAAAGATTCCACACGAATCCTCGGATTATACACTTTCTGCTTAGCAAACCCTGGATCTATCACAAATACTACACCGTCTATCGTCAAAGACGTTTCAGCAATATTAGTAGACACAACCACTTTCCGACCAATAGCACCGTTTGGTCTGTTCGGAGGAGCTGCTTCGAAGATTCTCTGTTGAAGGTTTGGAGGTAACGTAGAATGTAATGGAATACATTTTAGTTCACCAGCATCCGGACCCAAATTATCAATTTCTCGTTTAATACGCTTACAAGCATCTTCTATTTCTTCCTGTCCAGTCAAAAACAGCAGTATATCACCAGCGACTTCTTCGCAGATATGGATCTGGATAACAGTACGAATAGCAGCTTCTAAATAATCACGTTCTGGTTGCGGAGTGTAGAATATTTCTACAGGATGAGTCCTACCAGGGACATTCATCAACGGTGCATTGTCAAAATACTGCTGGAATTTTCCAGCGTCCAGCGTAGCAGACATTATAACTAGTTTGAGATCTGAACGTTGCTTAATAACTTCTTTTAATACACCCATCAAAATATCTGTTGCCAGTGTCCTTTCATGAGCTTCGTCAAGTAATATAACCCTGTATTGCTCCAGCATTGGATCTGACATGGCTTCTCGGAGCAACATACCGTCAGTCATGTACTTTAGTATAGTTTGAGGTCCGGAGCAGTCTTCGAAACGGATGCTGTAACCGACTTGCTGACCCAATGCCACATCCATTTCTTCTGCAACTCTCTGTGCTACCGACATGGCTGCTACTCGCCGTGGTTGGGTGCAAGCAACTCCTTTGGACTTGCCCGCTGTAATAGCTGCGAATTCCACAGACCATTGGGGTATTTGAGTTGTTTTACCAGAACCGGTTTCTCCTACGAGTACCACACATTGGTGGGTGTTGAGAAGTCTCATAAAATCGCTTTTGTATTCCCATACGGGGAGTCCGAGGCGTCGTCTGAGAAGCTCGTGGTAGCGCTGGGAATGTGGCAGACCTGTAATGTGCAATAATAATCATTAGTAGTTAAATCTATACTAATATTATAAAGCTGAAGAGTTTATTTGTTTGGTTGAACGCGCTAATTTCAGGAACTACATGTCGGATTTGAAAAAATATTTTTGTATTAGATAGCACATTTATCGAGGAAGACTATATGCTACAAATCATCCCGCTACTACCCCGGAGAGCAGAGCAGTAGCCATAAATATCGACGAATTGGGCAAATTTTTATGCATTATTTTAGAAGTGTGCCACGGGTGAAGCCGGGGTGTCGCCTAGTTAAGTAATAAAAACTTGAAACACTTTGTCTCTTGCACACATGTACCTTTTACAACCCCGGGTTCTTCAAGCGGAGTGTGAAGAGGCACATCATTGGACCAACTTAAGGGCCAGTATTCAGTGTCAGTATTCTTGTAGTCTGTGAGTGGTCCTCGATTTGCTTAGATGTTGCCATGGCTTTCCATCAGGCCGATGACATCATTATGGTGAAAATAAATATGTAAACAAATAATATTGAAGTTTTTGGTTTGTAATAGATTAAATACAGCTATTTAAAAATTTGTTACCGTGGGACATTTTCTTCAATGCCATAAAATTCAAGTATTAGTTTATGTAATGAGTTCTAGACAACTGACAAACTTATTTACATCTAATTACATACATAAGTATTATAATATGGCTGCACCAATATATCTGGGGCTCAAGCGATTGGTGCACCTGCTGATTAACGAATAAAGCAAGACTGACTAAACTAATAACACCAGGTCAGTCATTCCTTGTGCGATTAATAAATAGAGTCATGCCTTTGCCCTCGAAGAGTTAAGCAAAGGCATACTAAACGCCCACACGTTACCGAATACAGTTTTGTCCCACGTAACAGGCGGTGAGCCTGTTGCCGTAAATAACTAGTCAGGTCATAAGTATTGTCACACAGTATAAACTTTTCTTATAGAATGCTGGCCACAAAAAAGTTTATTGAATTCGAATTTCGAATTGTTCATGAAAATAAAAATGTATACTTTTTAGAAATTTACTCATTTTTAAATATGGAGTGGACGCTTAAAGAAGACCGTGTTGCAGTTATTGCGTTGCATCGTTGCGGTTACGCACCAATTCAAATTTTTGACATAATGAAAAATTTGAATATAACCAAAAGATTCGTTTATCGTACCATCAAACGATACAATTAAGACTCTAGTGTAGATGACAGGTCAAGAAGTGGTCGCCCTCGGTCTGTTAGGACTCCAGCAGTGATAAAAGCTGTGAAGGCGCGAATTCAAAGAAATCCCAAACGTAAGCAGAAACTGTTGGCCCTTCAGATGGGGTTAAGCAGAACCACGGTGAAAAGGGTGTTAAATAAAGACTTAGGGCTTCGGTCATATCGAAGAAAAACAGGACATCGTTTAAATGCTCGTCTAATGGACCTGAGACTGAAGAGATGCCGCGCTTTGTTGAAGCGGTACGCGGGAAAAAAATATCGGGAAATTGTTTATACGGATGAAAAAAATTTTTACCGTAGAAGAGAGCTACAACAAACAAAATGATAAGGTGTACGCACACAGTAGTGAAGAAGCGAGCAACCGTATTCCGCGTGTCCAACGAGGTCATTATCCACCCTCGCTCATGGTATGGTTGGGAGTTTCTTATTGGGGCTTAACAGAGGTACATTTTTGTGAGAACGGTGTAAAAACGAATGCAGTTGTGTATCAAAATACGGTCCTGACGAACCTTGTGGAACCTGTTTCTCATACCATGTTCAATAACAGGCACTGGGTATTCCAACAAGATTCGGCGCCAGCTCATAGAGCGAAGAGCACACAAGACTGGCTGGCGGCGCGTGAAATCGACTTCATCCGGCACGAAGACTGGCCCTCCGCCAGTCCAGATTTGAGTCCGTTAGATTACAAGATATGGCAACACTTGGAGGAAAAGGCGTGCTCAAAGCCTCATCCCAATTTGGAGTCACTCAAGACATCCTTGATTAAGGCAGCCGCCGATATTGACATGGACCTCGTTCGTGCTGCGATAGACGCCTGGCCGCGCTGATTGAAGGCCTGTATTCAAAATCACGGAGGTCATTTTGAATAAATTTTATTGTCATAAGAATCTATGTTTTGTTAAGTTCATTTTGGTATATAAATGGTTACATAATGAATTACCTTGTTTCAATTATTTTATATTAAACATGTGACAGAATTTATGACCTGGCTAGGCTACATACCTAGTCAGGTCATAAATTCTGTCAAATGGTAGGTACATACTCGTGTAAGGGTTAATTCCAGGTGTGCTGGTCGCGGTGGGAGGCATGCTGCTCCCGAAGGTAGCCACGGCGGACTCCGAGGACTCCCCGCCTCCGCCGGACTTGGCAGCCGCGGCGGCTTTCTCCTCCCTGTAACAAGGAAATATAACATTCTTTTATTCATGTAGAACTAACAACATCTTCACGCTGTATACCTGACGGGGTAGGCAGAGAGGACAGATCGCCAGGCTTCGCGCTCCATGCTTCATACACGCACGTCTGGGTATCAGAGTTCTTTTGACTTTTCCGTTTCTGAGCAATCTGCTCACGTGGTCTTCGTATGTAAGTCTCGGCCTACCCTGACTCCTTCTATCCTCATTCATATTCATGTAGAAAGTCACTAAATAATCATTTCGTCTTAGGGTACCTATTTCTAGTTGCCTACCAGGAGTTGCAGCCTGAGGGCCGAGTCTACAATAGACAGTTGTTCTCTTTCTTTTCTATATCGATACTATTGAGGTTGTTTCAAAGCTAGGTAGTGTACCAAATCTATCAAATATATCACAATCCGCACTTCACAAGCCGCAAAATACAGTTCGTTTACTGTTAAAATGACGTTTTTGAGTGATTTAGGCAGATATTTTTAATTTAATGGGGGGTAAAATGTCACTAGGTCGAGTGAGATTTGAACCCGCGTTCACTGGGTCGAGTGCCATTTGCTCAACCCGGGAGCAATTCCCGCGAAGATAACGACCAAACAGATTGTCTACAAGGGTTGCAAAGACCGTGGAAAATAAAATAAAATAATAAACGGATCCCGGGATCAGAAACCAGGGGCTTCAGACGCATCCGTGACTAAAACCAAGTTATTTATGAAAATGAATGGGCTCCAATAAGATCTCCGGAGCCCAAGCGACCTCACCTACTGACTAAGGGACGAGGTAACGACACAGGCAACCTTTAACAGGGTTGGGAGGTCACTTGGTAGTCGCTGTCAATACCGAAAATCAAAAGCTAAACGATACCTGCTCCTAGCACCCTAATAAAACTGGACCCAGGCTCAAATTCTAGGCGGAGTTTGTAATTGGTAATACACTAAAATGAAAACGAAGCAGCGATAATGAATAATATACGATACCCAATCATAAAGACTTTGTTGCACAGCTGTTGCACCTGAATAGCACTTCCAAATCAACAAGATACTATTGACGAAAACTAGCGTGTGGAGTGACGAAAGATGGTCCGGGCAAGAACGATGATAGCAGAGTAAAGCAAGTATTCAAAGTTTCAAAATATATATGGCATTAAACGAGATTTTTTTGTTCTTTAAAGGTTGCGATTCACTGAGAGCATTCCCGTGTAATGTTACGGACGTGAATACTATGTAATTTCAGCAATCATATTTTTATGGTTTTGTCGGTCACGCCTTTATCGTCGAAGCAGTGGCAGAGGCATATTATACGCCCATATTTTACATTTTTTAAGTTATACTCGTTTTGGCGCGTTAGGAAAAATGGTGATAGTAAATTTTTACAAGTCGCGCGCATACCGTCGCCTAAATCCGACACCACGAAGTTAGCAGATAAGTGTTTCTGTGACAACTTATAACTAAATTCACATCATAGCAGATTTCATTCGTTTGACGTTTTTTTTTTTCTTAAAATTTACCATTTCTGTTAAAAACTAAGAGTTGTGGTATATGTGATGAAATTTTATTAGACTAAAGCAGTGTAACTTCTAACGCTGTACATAAGTACACACACACTTCTTTTTTCATGTTTTCTTCAACAATAAAGAGCTTTAACCTATTTAGGTACGGAGTAGTTAAAATCCACGATAAATACTGGTTCGGAAAATTTCGACTTCGATTTCCGGCTAATATACTGAAAATCCCCTCCTAACGGTATCTAACAACACTCAAAAATAGATTATAAGTAAGGACTAGCTTGTGAATGGTAATCTGTTCCGCACTGAAGGACGGTTAAGCCGTCAATCACCGTTGGCAGTAATATGGAGATTTCAAAATGGTCACCAGTACAGCAGGTAGCCACATCGTGTACCTTTACGTTTCAACACGACAATAGGGTCGACAGCGCGAGTGTAACACGTCAGGGGGCCGAGTCTACTATTGACAAGCCGTAAAATATAACCAGAATCGCTGTTTTAGCTGTCAATATGTTAGTAGACTATCACAAATGCAACTGACTAGCGGTCACTGGCGCGGTACGTGTTAGTAGAACTCATCGGCCGACCGATAGTATTCTATTGGAGTACGATTGTGATGGTAGACTACAAACAAAAGTCAAGATTGTACCGGTGGCTTTCTATTGAGCGACGATGTCGATAAATAAATTAGTTACATGAGGGAGTATGTTGCGCAATACTTTGTCCGTAAATTAATATTGCGTGCAATTTATGTCACATTGTGAAATTATAAAGGTTGACCCTAGTGGATGGTAACCTTTATACTTTCGCAATATGACTTATATTGCACGCAATATTTATTGTATGACAAAATATTGCGCAACATTATTTTATTCTGAGAGAATCTTGGGTTCAATGCCCTACCTAGTAGCCTACTTTCTGATCCCATGATGAAGCGACAGCATATACTGCAACTGCAGATTTTCGACTGCACTAGCAGCCAAGGCCCCCTGCATATCAGTAACATTAGTGCAGTCAGAATGGACAGACGTTTACAGAAGTGTTTCTATTTTCTGACTGCAGTGCAGTGTGAGAAGGCAAGACCGACTGTGCATAGAGGAGTACTTGTTCCTACACTTATGTATGGCAGAGAAAGTTGGGTGTGGCAGAAAACGCATAGAAGTAAAATTAATGCAGTGGAAATGAGAAGTCTGCCGAGTATAGCTGGAGTGAAATTGATGGACAAAGAAAGGAACAGTGTGATAACGGTACATTGTGGTATGTTAGAAGATGTAGTGACTAACATAGAAAAAGGTATGCTTAGATGGTTCGGGCACGTGGAGAGGATGGATGAAAGTAGACTTACGAAACAGATTTATCAGAAGAGAGTGAATGGGCAAACTAGTAAGGGGCGACCTCGAAGTACATAGAAGACATTTTGGAAAAAGGTCAGGTCAAGAGTACCATTAACCGGCGCGTGTGTATGAAAACACTTATGAAATTGGAAGAAGCTTAAGTTGTATGCCAGGATCGTAGCAAGTGGAAAGCCTCTGTCTACCCCGATGGGAGACAGGCGTGACGATATGTAGTGCAGTGTGGTGCAGCTACTGTACAACGGACAGACGTGCATGGAAGTATTTCAATTCTCTTATTGCAGTGCAGTAAGGTGCAGAGATTGTACAATAATTGTTTTTTCCGATTGCAGATCAATAAGTGCAACGACTGCTAAAAGGATTGTCGTGTACGGAAGTGTTTCGTTTTCCGACTGCAGACACCTCTGGATGGATAGTCAACTACGTATTTCATTTTTTCGACTGCAGAAAGTTAGTTGGCAGCGACTTCTGAACGGAGTCGGGTACAAAATTGATTCTTTTGTCCGACTGTAAATCAGGGGGCCGAGTCTGCTATTTTAAGCGTGTCGAAATAGAATCGAAATCGTCGCTCAATAGAAAGCCACCGGTACCAATAGACTTATATCGGTCGGCCGATAAAATTCTACTCCAGTGGCCGCTAGTCAGTTACATTTATGATAGTCTACGTACTTACATTATGACAACTAAAAACAGCGATTCTGGTTCTATTCTAAGACTTGTCAATAGTAGACTCGGCTCTTAGTACTCAGTACAGGGGGTAATGAAGTCACGGGCTCACGGCAGGACGTGTTAGAGAAGTGGCGTCAAATTAATTGTAAGTAACTATCATCATGCTGTATCCCTGACGGGTACTCAGAGAGGACAAATCACCAGGTTTTATGAACCAAGCAAAGCTCTTTCAATTCCTGCAGATTCATCAATCGTTTCATACATGCACGTCTGGGTACCCGAGTAGCTTTGACCTTATCGTTTTTGAGCTATAGGCTCACGTGGGCTGCGTTTATAAGTCTCGGACTCTCAGTCTACCCTAACTCCTTCTATCCCTTTACATTCGCAAAAACTAATGAATGGATTTTAATAAAATATAACAGTAATATACCTTATATATCAGAATATAACATTCCTGTGAGAAACTGAAAAAATTCAACACGCACATGGAGCCGGTATCACTAGTTTACACGATTGAAAACAATTTCATAATATTATGTATTTTGATTGCAATCTTAAATGACAATACAATAGCAGATAAGGAGGGGAATTACATATAGTCACGACATTTTTATTGCAGGGATTTAACGCGCATTGCACTGCATTACTGTGTTAAAACAGATATGAACTTGCTGTTGGTAATAGCTGCACAGATTTTTATATTAGGCCTGCCACTTGAATTAACAACTAACTATTAACTGGCACTCGTAAGCAACATCTTAGTGTCTGAAGAATGGAAACATGTGTAAATGTCACAAATGGTCACCCATCTCAAAACCGAATGTATCATAAGAGGCTTAACACTGAGAATTGTTTACAGAACACTCGAGAAAAGGAGTGCTCGTATATGGTAAGGTCATTTAGCTGTTTTCTTCCACGCACACTTAAATTGTGAAATAAACACTCTACTTTAGGTTTCCCGAACGAAAATGGGGTTCTGAGTCTTAAGTTTTTACAGTAGTATGCATTTTTGTCCCACGTAACAGGTGCAACCGCAACAAACAACTTATTGTGCCTTTTGAAGCACGAAAACAATGCCGCACAGCTGCTGTCATCCATCTCAGAAACAGCCTTATCGAAAGATGACAGTGATTGTTTAGAGAACCCTAAGTTGGTGGGGCTCCAAACGATTCAATTGTGTTCCATTTTAAGATAATATTTTAACAATGAAAATAGCCAGATACTTCACCATACCACTGACTGGTATATAAATACCATTAATAGTAATGTTGGCAGTCTAAAAATTGAAGCATGCTAAAATATTAACACAGAAGATTATTTGGGAGTAAGTCACTCTAAGTCAACACACATAAATATACAAATAGAAATAATAATAATAAAGAACATTGTATGAGGCAATGGAGACCTTTGCTATCCAGGATGTCGTCAGATTGTAACAAATGGCTTGCCTATTGAGCGGGGCATATTCCAGGGCGACTGTCTCAGTCCTTTATGGTTCTGTCTAGCACTGAACCCTCTTAGTACTATACTACGAAAGCGGCACTGAAAATTTCGGGAATCAAGGAAGTGACACAACATTACTATTTAAAAATTTATTTATTGCTTTTCGAAGTATTCTCCGCGAAATTTGACACATTTTTCCATACGATGGAACCAATCATTGAAGCAACCATTCCATTCGGAAGTTGGGGTATCCAAAATGGCCGTTTTGTAGGCGTCCACAGCTTCAGGTGATGAAAATCTCTGACCACGCAATTTATTCTTTATTTTAGGGAAAGTATAGAAATCATTAGGGCTTAGGTCGGGGCTGTACGGCGGATGGTCTAATAATTCTATGTTTTCTTGCTCTAAAAACTCTTTTGTTCTGTGCGCGGTGTGAGAACTCGCATTGTCGTGATGGAGGATGATGCGGCGGTTGCAGTTGTCTTTACGGAGTTCAGAAACGACCTGTGGCAAACAAATGCTAGCATACCATTCTGCATTAACCGTTCTTTGTCCCTCAAGAGGAATAGTCGCAACATGGCCGGTTTTGGAAACAAACGTGGCCACCATTTTTTTTTGCATCACTCCGTGAACGAACAATTTT
This sequence comes from Thumatha senex, assembly GCA_948477245.1. NCBI lineage: Eukaryota > Metazoa > Arthropoda > Insecta > Lepidoptera > Erebidae > Thumatha > Thumatha senex. Next base: position 15,253,198 of record OX419752.1, on the reverse strand, counting down.
TCTTGGCTTTAACTCAAACTTTAACGGTTTTTTGTTTCGGGTTCGTACGCGTATATCCAGGATTCGTCACCTGATACGATGTTATATAAGGAATTTGAGGATCCTGCGTGGAATCTTTCGAGAGTTCTGACGCACCAAGTATCGCGAGCCGCTTTTTGCTCTTCACAGAGCGAATGCGGTATCCATCGGGAAAACAACTTTTATACACCTAATTGTTCATGCAAAATTATTTGTATTTGACTCATGCCAATGTCTAAAGTTGCCTGAATTTCGCGGTATGTCACATGTCCGATCTTCCTCAATCAGCTTACGCACAGCATCTACGTTTTCTTGGGTGACTGCAGTTTTTGGACGACCTTGACGGGGATCATCACTGAGCTTGACACATCCACGTTGAAATTCAGCAAACCAGCGATAAATTGTGGTTTTGGATGGGGCTTCATCACCAAATGCAGAAATCATCCGGTCAACACACTGTTTTTGTGTTAAACCACTTCGAAAGTCATAATAAATCATTGCTCTTGAATTTTCTCGAGTCAATTCCATTTTCTCAACGACTAAACAAGTTTGACAAAACCTTGTGACAAGACCGAGAATCTTTTTTTAAATAAATAAATGGTATTCGATTTTTAAAACAAGGGACTTTTCAATTAAAAAGATTTTAATATGACAGGAACAGTGGAAATGTTCCATTCCCGATACTTTTAGTGCAGCCCTCGTAGTGAGTTCAGGGCTAGGCTTTCAGTTGCGGAGAGAAGGTCGAGTTATATCCCACCTGCTTTACATGGACGACCTAAAGCTATTTGCTACCACCAAATTGAAACTGATAGAACTATTGAAGTTAACAAAATCCTTCAGTAGTTTGTAATGTATCATTTTTTACTTACTTTTTTTTAATTAAATTTTTCACTATTCATTCTCTCAAATTATCTGCATGACCATTATCTGTAGCATTCATAGGCCTTGATAATTCAAGAGTTTTTATGCTCTCTTAATGTTTGTTTACCTTTTGTAATTTTTAATGTCAGTTAATGACAAGCCTAGATTTAGAGTAGGTTAGGTTGTATAGATATTAGACCTTGTTATAAATTTATATTATTTGTATTCTAATCTTGTTTAAATTTTGAAATGCTCTGGAAAAGGAAGCCGGGGCCGTCAGATCAGTCTACTTTTGGTGCTCACCTTGAGAGGAGGTGCTGGGAATAAGTGCTGAGTGTGAGGGTTGTGCTCTCCAGAAATAGTGAAGTGATGGTCTGTAGTGTTGTGTATTATTAACCGGCTCTGTGAAAGACGCCGACCGCTCGTCAGTTTCCGCCCTATACCTGCCTGAGTTCGCAACCAGTTTTCTCCGAGGTCAGTGACGTGGAGGCCTTTGAGGGGATTTGAGGCCCCCTTCTCAGCGACGTGGAGGCCTACTAGAGGCCCCCCTTCCTAGCAACGTGGAGGCCTACTCGAGGCCCCATCTTAGCGGCTGTTCTTGAAGAATCAAGACCTAAATTTACTCCCGGCTTTCCTTGGTTTTATTTTCTTAACATTTTTATATTATATTAAATCAACTTTACCTTTTCTCCTTTTTCTTTTACTTTTCCTTTTAAGCCAGGACTCCTCCAGTCCTGGTGACAGTTTCCTCCTAAACTTTACTTTTTCCCCTCCCGGAAAGTAGTAACGTTACAAGTTCTATTAGAATGGAATTTGGCGTTGACAAATGTGCAGTCATGCATGTAAAGAAGGGTGAGATTGTGGAGTCTGAAGGTGTTGAGCTTTCGGATTCCATAATACTCAGATCTCTCTCCACTACTGAGACCTATAAGTATCTGGGTATATCACAGGCATTAGGAATTAACCAATCTGGTCTGAAATAAAAACATTGAAGGAGCGATTCTTTGGCCGTCTGAAAAAAGTACTGAAAAGTCTTTTATCAATCGGTAATAAAGTGCGTGCCTTCAATGGGTGGGTCATACCGGTCCTAATGTATTCCTTCGGTATACTTAGATGGACTCAGACTGAATTAGATGCCCTGGATAGGAGAGTGCGGTCCCTGTTGACCACATTTCGAATGCATCATCCTCGTTCATCAGTAATGAGGTTGTATATCCCTCGGAAGTGTGGAGGTCGAGGCTTTTTAAATGTCAAGACCCTCCATAACCGTGAGATATGCAACCTCAGAGAATATTTTCTCAATGCTGACACGAGGTAGCATCGCGATGTGGTTGCAGTGGATAATGGACATACCCCGCTCTCGTTGGCTAAAGAGAATTGGCATAAACCTATAGTACTTGGTGTTACTGATCGCAAGGAGGTATGGAAGAGTAAGGAGCTACATGGTCTTTTTTATCAGGCCTTACACAGGCCTGATATAGACTTCAATGCATCAGTATCTTGGCTAAGATTTGGTGATCTCTTTGGAGAGACTGAAGGGTTTGTTTTTGCAATTACTGATGAAGTTGTAATGACGAAGAACTACAGGAAGTATATCCTGAAGGATGGTACGGTGGACATCTGTCGGGCATGTCATCGTCCCGGAGAATCTCTTAGGCATATTATTTCTGGTTGTTCGAGTCTTGCAAACGGTGAGTATTTGCATCGACACAACCAAGTAGCCAAGATTATTCACCAGCAACTTGCTCTTAAGTACAATCTTGTTGATTTAGAGGTACCATACTATAGATATGTGCCCGACCCAGTTCTCGAAAATGGTCATGTCACATTATACTGGGATCGATCTATTATCACGGACAGGACTATTGTCGCCAATAAGCCTGATATAGTGGTAATAGATCGATTAGAACGCCGTGCAATCATTGTTGACATCACCATACCTCACGACGAGAACCTCATGAAAGCCGAGGTAGACAAACAAAAGAAATATTTAGACTTGGCTCATGAGGTTGTCGACGTGTGGGATGTGGATTCAGCGATCATTATACCGCTTACTGCCGTACCGATAGTCATATCTGTCCATGGACTTATAGCCAAGAGACTTGACCAACACCTACAAATGCTCGCGTTAAACGGCTGGATCAAGGGCCTGATACAGAAAGCAGTTCTTCTCGACACGGCACGTATTGTGAGGAAATTCCTTTCTCTGGAGCCCTAACCACCGGTAGCTTGGTCCCTGTACCCGATACCGGTGAGCCACTATTTTTTATATTCTGAAATGTATTTTTTTTATAGGTATTTTAGAAATGTAATTGATATGTTGTATAAATGAATAATAAGAACATTATAAATATAATGTACATTTGTTCAACATAAGTAATCTGAAACGTCAGGCAACTATGGGGTATGAAGGATGGCCATGTCTGGTCCCGGTAATAACTAATATCTTCTTCTTAGTCGTTATCTTCATTGCTGAAGGTCGTGTCTAGCACGAAGTGTTGATGACCCGATGCACCACGCCTCTCCACGCGCTCCTGTCCTCAGCAGTCTTTATAGCCTTGGTTATTGGTAGGCCAGTGAGCGACTTTACTAGGTCAGACCATCGCGTAGGTGAACGACCGCGTGATCTTCTCCCATCGACCTGGCCAACTACCATCAGCTTCTCTAGGTTGTCAGGGCTTCTGCGAGCGATATGTTCAAAATATTTGAGAATGCGCTGGAAACATATAGCGGACGAATCTTGTTGTGATTCCGAGCTCCTCAAGAATGGACACGTTGGTCCGGCGTGCAGTCCATGGAATTCGCAACATCCGCCTCCAACACCACATCTCAAAAGCGTCGATCCTTGCCCTCTCGCTCTGTCTTATTGACCAGGATTCAGCACCATACAAGAAAATCGAGAAGACCAACGTGCACACCAGCCTAACTTTGGTTTTGTTGGATATGTTGCAGTCTATCCATATCCTAGTTAGTTTAGTCATAGCTGCTTTGGACATTTGGATTCTTCTGGAAATTTCTTTCTCACTGCCATCCACATTGCTGAGAAGAGAGCCAAGGTATACAAACTGGTCAACAAATTCCAGGTCTCGGAGTTCATTTGAACGAATCAGCGCACCGGGTCTGTCCACCACCAACACCTTGGTCTTCGCTTTGTTTATGGTCAAGCCAACCAATTCACTCTCTTTTTCCACTCTGGAAATGAGTTGAGCCATTTCTTGCTCGGATGACGCAAATAGTGTGGTGTCATATGCATATCGCAGGTTGCTAATCTTTCTGCCACCAATGGATACTCCACCTTCCCAACCATCCAAAGCTCACCTCATGATATATTCCCCATAGATGTTGAAGAGGATCGGAGATAGTATACATCCTTGTCTAACACCTTTTTGCGGCTTAAAGGGCTTTAACAAAACATTGTTAACCTTCACTACCGCGTTAACCTTCACTACCGCGTTTCCCTCCCGATAAAGGCTTGCGATGAGAAACACGAGGTGCTTTGGTACTCCCATTTCCGATAGAATATTCCATAGACACTTCCATCTGGCACAGTCAAACGCTTTTGAGCAGTCAACGAAGCACGTCAGCATCGGAACTCACGACATTTCTCTATAATCTGCTCTCTTGTACCACGTCCTTTAACAAATTCTGCTTGTTCTACTGGAATCTGCCACTGTAAGAATGCTTTTAGGCGTTCATTTATGATGTACAGTAGTATTTTGCTCGCATGGGATATGAGCGCTACGGTCCTGTAATTGCCACAGGACTTGGTTGAACCTTTCTTGTGCAGAGGTATCAAAATGGGTTCTTGCCAGTCACTGATCCATTTGCCACTTCTCCATATTTGATTGCATAGATTTTGTAAAATGCACATACAGTCATCTCCTATAAGCTTCAGGTTTTCGGCATAAATATGGTCACTTCCGGCCAATTTATTATTTTTGATCTTCCTTATCGCAAATTCGATTTCGGATCTTAAAATATCGGGTTCCAAATCCAAATATAACTAATATAATTATATGTAATTTGAGTTTGTTATTGTGCGAGCACCGTCCACATAACTGTTTATAATTTTTAAAATTGACATGATGGTTGCTGTGCAGTTTGAGTATGTCATGCTCGCCTTTAGTAGTTTCCTTAACTACAATTTGGAAAAAACATTTGATTCTTAAAACAAATCTAACTTTCAACATGGTATCTATGTAAAAGAAGACTACCCTAAACACATATTAGAATTACAAAAGCAGCTGCGACCAATAGTAGAAGAGAAAAGAAAAAAGGGTAATTTCGCATATATTAAGCAAGACAAGCTAATTGTCAAGAAACCAAATGACCCAGGACGCGAAAAAAGGAAGCGGGATCAGACAGGCTCGCCAAATTCACCCACACAGAAGAGGACAAACCTAAGCAAAGCAAGGATGTCGACTGCAATAAACACCAAGGATATAATAAAACCAAATTTATTAAATTATGTAGCAAGGGGAAAACCTAGCTCACTTTCCGAATTACCAAAAAACCACTTATTACCTTCGACAGCCGGAACAAAAACGAAGCTAACTCTATACCAACACCAACTCAGAAGAAATACACCCCAAGCCGGCTAGTCACTGTGGGGGAAGGCGACTACTACCCTCCATACACAAATATCATACAAAAGATACCTAGAGGGCACAAAAATGTCATACATATAATTACATACAATACACTTTCGTTGAGAACAGAAGAAAAATTGACAGAACTCATAATGGCAATAGAAAATGTTAACTGGTCCATCATAGGACTGAGTGAAGTACGACGCTTAGGAGAAATATACAAGCGCTCGTGGCCCCGCGGTCTCAGTGTTCTGTAAACGATCACTGAGTTACGCAACTTTCACTATGGCTGGTCCCCTGGGTGACCACTTTGTGGCATTTAAATTTGCGAGCGTTTCCGTGCTTCGGAAGGCACGTTAAGCCGTTGGTCCCGGTTGCCAGTAAAATGGCAGTCGTTAAGCCTGGTTGAATGCCTTATGGGCGGCTTGAAAAATTTCAACAGCAGGTAGTCACATCCTGCGTCCGTCTATTTCAACACGGCAATGGGCTCACCACCTATTACGTGGGACAGGAATCCACACGGTGAAAAGTGGGCATATAATATGCCTCTGCCACCCCTTCGGGGAAAAGGCGTGATGGATATTTATTTATTTATTTATTTTACTTCAAAGGAGATACACCAGGTAAACATGGAATAGGTTTCTTAATACGAAAGGACTTAAAGGACTACATTAACGAAATCATAGGTATATCAGAGCGTATTGCAATACTAAACATAAAACTGCCACCATTAGGCGTAATGTGGTCTATTGTTCAAGTTTACGCACCCACGGAGCAATCGACAGACACAGAAATCAAATCTTTCTACTACACTCTTACAGAAGCAATCATAAATCACACATATAAAAACTTATTGGTCATGGGCGATTTTAATGCACAGATTGGGAAAAGAAGAGATGGAGAGGAAGCAGTTCTAGGTTCTTATGGCTCGGGCAAAAGGACAAGAAATGGAGAGAAATTGATGCAATTGGCTTATGAATTTAATTTAAAGATTCTAAACAACCAATATAAAAACCGTACAAAATGGTTGTTACAAGAATGAGATAGAATATATTCTCTCGAATAGAAGTACAGCTTTCACTGACTGTAGAGTAATAAACAATCTTAACTTCAATAGCAATCATAGAGCACTCAGAGCCAAACTGGAACTAAAGCCGAACAAACAGAGACCCTTTAAAGCCTAGCCAAAAATTAAAGACACTGATATAGACACTAAAGAATTAAAAATAAAAGTAAGAAACCTCTCAGAAAACACTATACAATTGAATATGCAGGATAGATACAACAAATTTGTGGAAGCTTTGACAACAAAATCAATCAGGACAACATTTGAAGAACCAGAAAAGAGATCACCATGGCTCTCAGAAACAACAAAGAGTCTTTTAGAAAGCAGAAATGAACTATTTAACAAGCCAAACAAAAAAAACAAATAAGAAGAAACATAACTGAACTTAGTAAACAAATTAACATAAACATACGAAAAGATAGAGAAAAATACAGATTGGAAAAGATAGAAACATGTATCCAGAAATCAGGAGGAGCCAAAAAAGCAATTAAACAACTAACAGAAAAAAGAGATTGGATACCTAAAATTAACTCCGTGAGTGGTAAAGGCTTGACCAGACGTCCAGACATCATCACATTAGCGACAAATTTCTTTAAAAAATTATATACAAGCCAATGTTCAGTTCAAACAACAAATCTACTAGGAGATGACAATGATGACATGGTACCGGACATTATGCGTATTAAGGTAGAAATGGCAATAGCATCTCAAAACCTCTCTAAATATTTTGGTGAGAATAGGCGCTATGATGTCATTGAATTCCTCAAAGAATACAATGACATCATAGCGCCTATTCTCACCAAAATATTTAGAGAGGTTTTGAAGTGCGAATCGATCCCAGACCAATGGACAACAACAATAGTCTTAGGGCCGTATTTCAGAACGTTTATCAATCCTCAAAAAACACTTGAGAATAGTATTTATAAGGCAAAAACTAGCCTTAAGTGTCGATTGAGTATTAAGAAACGTTCTGGAATACGGCCCTTACTGCATAAGGGAAGCAAGGAAGACATAAATAATTATAGACCCGTCAGTCTTATGAGCAACATCTACAAGGTCTTTGCTGAAGTGTTGCTAAGCCGTATAAAAAGGGCACTGGACGAGAATCAACCGAGAGAGCAGGCAGGGTTCAGAAGTGGCTATTCCACCCTTGATCACGTCTTTGTAGTCAAGCAAATTTTAGAAAAATGTAAAGATTACTAACAACCTTCTACTGCTGCTTTGTTGACTACAGTAAAGCTTTTGACTCTCTGGAACATGAGGCCATATAGCAAGCACTCAAGAATCAGGGGGGTTCAACATAAATACATTAGAATACTAAAGAACATCTACGGAAATAGTAAAGCAAAGATCAAACTTGAGAGAGAAGGGAAGAAAATAAAGTTAGGAAGAGGTGTACGCCAGGGTGATCCCGTGTCACCTAAATTATTCACTGCTGTGCTTGAAGAGATTTTCGGCCAATTAAATTGGGAACAATGTGGTCTAAAAATAAACGGAGAATATCTGTCACATTTGAGATTCGCCGATGACATCGTAATATTCTCTCAAACAAAAGATGAAATTGAAAGAATGTTAAACGAGCTGGCCACCGAAAGCAGAAAAGTAGGGTTAGAAATGAACGCACTGAAAACCAAAGTTATGACAAATGGAAATCAAGAACCTTTACACATTAAGGACAATATAATAGAGTTTGTTGAAGAATATGTTTATCTAGGTCAAATTATATCAACAAATAATTTAGCAACAAAAGAAATGGCTAGACGTATAGCAAATGCATGGAAAAGGTTCTGGAGTTTGAATGAAATATTTAATAACAAAGATATTAGTATGTACATCAAACTAAAACTGTACCACACAACTTGGTCCCTAGCTAAAAAACTCAGCACTTGTCAGAATGCAATGAATAGAAGCATGATGGGGATAAAATTTAAAGACAGAGTAATAATTTCAACAATGAGAGAACACACAAAAGAGGCTGGGCACACATTGAGAGGAGAGGAAAATTGGAGCAGGACATTAATGTACTGGTATACAGGCCATATGAGAAGGAAAAGGGGAAGACCTTTCCAAATTTGGGTCGACAAAATAAAAGCTTTGGCGGGTGGTTTATGGACTAGACTTGCTGGTGACAGACGTTTATGGAGAAATCTGGAAGAGGCCTTTGCCAATAATAGGCAAACAGACAAGGTTGTTGAGGGAGATTAAACATTTAAATATCTTTATGTAAATCATGCTTTTTGTGTATTGTCTTAGGTTAGATAAATTGTAAAAAGAAAAAATGTTACGCTTGTCTGAATAAAGGCTTATATTATTATTATTTATTATTATTAATTATATGTAATTTGAGTTTGTTATTGTGCGAGCACCATCCACATAGCTTTTTATAATTTTTGAAATTGACATGATGGTTGCTGTGCATTTTGAGTATGTCATGCCCGTGAACGGGTGCCGTCTGTTGGGACTGGTCAGCTCATAGCTGTTATAGCAATTATAAGCGCTCGTGGCCCCGCGGTCTCAGTGTTCTGTAAACGATCACTGAGTTACGCAACTTTCACTATGGCTGATCCTCGGATGGGTGACCAATTTGTGGCATTTACATTTGCGAGCGTTTCTGTGCTTCGGAAGGCACGTTAAGCCGTTGGTCCCGGTTGCCAGTAAAATGGCAGTCGTTAAGCCTGGTTGAAGGCCTTATGGGCAGCTTGAAAATTTCAACAGCAGGTAGCCACAACCTGCGTCTGTCTATTTCAAAACGGCAATGGGCTCACCACCTGGGACAGGAATCCACACCGTGAAAAGTGGGCATATAATATGCCTCTGCCACCCCTTCAGGGAGAAGGTGTGATGGATATTTATTTATTTTATTTATTTACAAATAATACTATATATATTTAAGGCAAATTAAGTTTAGTCGACTGTTGTCACATAACTCCAAAGGAACATTGTAAGTTTAATATTGTAAGCCATACCTGCATTTTAAAATAGCAGCCATTGAGTTTCTTGCCGGAGTCTTCGTCATAAGGGTTTAAAACTGGCAACTAGAAACGCTCTCATTACGATTTCATTTTGACTTTTGTATAGACTCATTACTATATAATTTGTCCAAATATCATGTCAATAAAACGAATGTAATTACTGGCAGTTAGAAAAGAGTGGCCATGAGTTTTGCCAGGTTCTTCCTTAGGCTCTACCTATTGCGTTGCAAATCTGGCAGTAAATGTAGAAGCAATAATCTTGACGTTTATAAGTGTTACTTTGTGACCTACATGAATAAAGACCTTTCACTTTATTTCTGAGTTATTTAGTAAAAATATAGAGTCCGTAATTCAGAAGGCAAGTAAGGCCCTTGGTCCCGGTTGCCAGAAAATATTATTATATTATAATATCAGGCAGGCAGTTTGTAATAATAATAATGGCGAGGATGACTACTAGGTCCCTAAAGGGTGCCAATTGTAATAATATTTCAATTGTCTTAATATGGTGACATGAACTAACAAACAAACAAAAGTTATAACTCGGTCCAGGCGCCAGGAGGATAAGTCCTACCAACTTTATGCACACGGATATCAGCGATAGAGATTGAGCTTCTAATCATAAGAGCAGGAACCAAAAATAATAGAATACATCTTTAGAAGAAAGTTTCTATATTTTTATAGGCGAATTGATTGAATACACATTATATACGTTATCACTAATGATATAACCTATTCAAGTGATTTAGTAAGCTAAAGATTAACTATTCACAGGGTTGAGGCGTGAAATTTAGAATAGTGAGATCCAGCATAAGGCCAGCTTAGGAGTCAAAATATATATCGGAACATGATTCAAAACATGAGCCAAACCATTGAGTCATTACATGGGCCTGTTCATTGAGTCGTGCATCATTACTAGATTAATCTACACAAAAACAATTCAAATTAGGTACCTGAAGGCGTGGTTAAATTACCACGGGATTCGAAATCACATCTGCAGACCGCGACAGGTGCCGTCTCCACTAGAATGACGAGCCCGTAACCACAGGATGCGAAGAATTCACCAGATGGTCAGCATTTACGGCAAATTTTATCCAACAATAGAATTAATATATAAAAAAAAGTGCCTTTTCAGCTGCAAAGAAAAGAATTAGTGCCATTAGATTTGGAAAAACAATTGAATATTTGTTCGTGATTCGAATACATAAAGAGAACTTACCACTTTTTTAAAGAAAAACCAATAAATCTTGAAGAGCAGGCAAATATTCCATTAACGCTGCTCCAAGCATCGTAATAAACTGTAAATAAATGAATAACCTTTTGTCAAAATACTAAAGATCACCAAGGCTAGAAATGTGGTCGAAAATCCAAAGTTCTCACCGAAATACATAGTTATTTTGATATAACCATTGATAAGAAGTCACAGGTGTGAACTTCCATTTACAATTTATAAAAGATTACTTCTTTTTAGCGAAGTTTAAAAAATATATTTACAATCGACATCTTTTCTGTCGATGTTGCTAGAAGAATGACGTTCCATCACCACAGAGAAAAAGACATTTTTTTTTCTTACCAAGTCTATCTACCCTATGGCATGGAACTAAGGAATACAGCCTTACAGATATCGCAATTTATTTAAAATTGATGACACGCGAAGCAAAAGAGTCAACAATCTACTGACCTCTCTCTCTAAATCTCAAGACCAACAATGACATTTCAATGTGACGTTTTACAATGTTACAAGTTGCAACAACTAATATTGCCTATATCCTGCTAGTGCCCACTAATAGCTTCCTCGTGGTTTACTAGATTTTCCTTTAGTTTATTTATAAATTGGTTTATACTTTGCAGTGAGGACACGGCTTCTGGTTTCAAGTGCCTGTTCCAAGCCCTGACAATCAGATTGCCTCTGTGGCGCGGTGGGAGTGCATCCGACTGCTACGCAAGAGGTCGTGGGTTCGATTCCCACCCAGGATAAAACTTTGTGTGATGAGCACGATGGTTTATTCTGTATCTGGGTGTTATTTACCTATAATATGTATGTATTTAGAAATATATAAGTATGTTTATCAGTTATCTAGATCCCATAACACAAGCTAATATTAGCTTACTTTGGGCTAGATGACGCTGTGTGACAAGTGTCCCACAATATTTATTATTATTAAGAGAATAAAAGCTTGAAGCAAGACATTGTGTACTAGACTGGTCTGCATGATAAGGGCTGATACATGGTCGCCATCAGAATGGTTGATGGCAACCATGTGTCAGCCCTAAACGGTCAATCGCTCTAAAACAATGAAATTGTGAGAGGCCTGCATCCAGTAGGGACAATGACTATCATTATCATAGTCATTGTCCCTACTGGATGCAGGCCTCTCTCAATTTCTTTGTTTTAGAACGATTAGTTTTTTTGAGTATAGAAATAAACCCAACATTATCAACACACTAAACAAATATTTAGTTCTTTATTTTCAAATCAGATCAGCGTGAAATAAAACCAGACCAGTGTTTGCAATGTTAATGAGTTTTACAGACATCATAAACGCAAAGTATCAAGCTAGCCAATAATCTTATTCAGAATGCATAAAATATAATTCATTGGGAGTATCACGGCGATAAAGCTTCACAAGGCAAGAGTAAAAGGGCCTGTAACCAAACCGCCGGCTGCTATCATTTGTGTCTTTCCGTGTAGATAGATCCCTTGACAATGAATCAGTGCACCATACTTTTAATATAAACTACACCAAATAGGTAATAAAGTCTAGTAATCTAGAGAATTTGTCAATAAAGGCGGTAACCTAATTAAATCTTAAACCTTTTGCATAAAAACTTAAATTCAAAGCATGGCACAACAAACAAATTGAAATGTGCTACTAACCTTTTCTTTTTAATAAAAGGGTCCATTACTTCGATACGACGTTTAGACATCTTCAAAGATTACACATAAAACACTAACACAAATTAAACTACGAGAAAATTCTATGATTTTCTCAAGAAAATTTTAACAACGAACAAAATGGCGACGCGACGACACACACACACACACACAGTACGACAGTCGACAGGAGTGTTGTCTACAGACTCGACAGTAGTGTATTTTTATTATTTATGGCCTGGTTTGGAAGACCTTTTAGCCAAAACTTTTTTTTTTTTGCCAAATCAAATAATATGAACTTTCTGACTTGTTTATATCACTACATATTATAAAACAAAGTCGCTTTTCGCTGTCTGTCCCTAAGTATGCTTAGATTACATCTTTAAAACAAAGCAACGAATTACTCACGAATTACTATGCGGTTTTTTTTAATAGTTAGAGTGATTCTTATAGAAGGTTTTTATGTTTAATTTGTTTAGTTTTAGTACGCATTGACTAAATTATAACGATATTTGTTGGGGATGTCAAAAAAAAATAAGCTGTCTGGGAGCTTTTAACAAAATCGCTGCCTAAGCCCTTTGAGATATAACAAAATAATGTATGGTGCATTTGTGTATCTAATGTAGGTCTACAAAAAAGTCCGCGACGATATATGTCTATCTTTTAAGAATAACATACTATATCCATTTTAATACTTTAAAAAACCAGCAATTTTAAAGCGGTTATTTGAAGAGAATTTACACAAATATGCTATTAATCCTTATTATTTTTACTACGTTTGTTGGCTTCAGCATTTCATTATGATTATTATGTCCCTTTACACTTTATTATAATCTTACAAGTTATAGCAAAATCAAAATAACGCGCAAAGAAATTAATTTCGTGTATCTATAATTTAACCGGGCCGTGCGGGCCATTCACACACCCCGTTCTTCGCAATAGCACAATGACACGGCCCATTCATGTCATTCATGAATTAGTTGTGAAAATTAATTTAAGCAATCGCAGCGACGCATCCTTAGCAGCTCGCCTGCCTCATGAATGCTCATGAATTAGTTATCGTAGCGACACAGCGTTCACAGCTCGCCTGCGATATGAATTATTTGTGAATTATAATACGTATTTTAGCAATTCGTTTAGAATTTGCAGCCCGCCAGTCAGTAGGTTGACTGTCAATGCAAGACTTGTCAATGCTATCACTCATGTAGGTACTGGCGGGAGCTTGTAACTTCGTGACGAATTGACAATTATTACGTAATTATTGCGCTAAGAAAATTAATGCCAGTGGAATGTTAGCAATAAAATGATTGCTAATGCTAATAATTCCCACACAAATTCTGAGTACATTTCTATAGGTACGTACAGAAAAATAAAATTGGAAGGGTTTATTTTATTTTCTTTTTTTATTTTATTTGCTTGCGGCTTCTTCCCTCCGATCTGGTTACTGGCATCTTGGAATCTTCAGTACTTCACAATCCGGCTCGACCAGGACCAAAATGTACAGCAGGGCACCGTGAGGAGCACTATTTACCCCGCTGTAGTGTTCGGTGGGACTGGGGTTGGTGAAGTACTAAATGAAAACCGCAATGCCAGATCGTGCTTGACCGTTTATTCTTGCCACAGTGAATTCTTGCTAGAACTATTCTTCTGGTCCAGGATTTCTTCAGGATTCTTGAGGATTTCTTCTGTAGTGGACTGTTCTGTTCCTGAGGACTGTTCCTGGTTACTGTTGCCGGTTGACTGTGTCGATACCCAAAATGGGTCGTGTATTTATTCAATTTTCGCATTATTTATTATTGGACAAAAATACAAGTCCAATCAGAATGTCTACATTTTAACCAATAGTAATTACGCAATATTTACAAATTTTTACTAAGCTACTTCGAAACTTTACCATAACGAGAGCCGCGGCACATTTTTGTCGATTTCTACCTTAAAATCTAATCAAAAGTATATAAACTATGTATTTTCTTATTTACTACGTTATTACACATCTATAAAAAATATAAAATCAACAAAAAGACTATATAATAAAACATGTAAACAAAACAAATCGAAACCACAAGTACTGTACGTACTAGTCTATAGATACGTAGGTATCATTGTACTCTGCGATCTTCAAGTCGTCCCGTACATCTCTCCCGCCGTGCAACTATGTTGCATTATCTTCGAGTACGGGCGCGACGTCTGTTGACACGGGTAGTACTATCAGCTTCTTTACCGGCCGCCGCAGGACGCCTCCTTTGGTCGCGATGTCCACTGTCCGCACGACGTTGTCCGGTCCAGGGTACGTGGCGATAACTCGGCCTCGTATCCACACGTTGCGAGGAAGGTTTGCGTCGACTATCTGCACGAGATCGTTGTTCTGTACTGGCTGTCCTCGTCCGTGGGGCTCCCGCCGGTGTTGAAGCTCAGGGAGATACTCTCGTAACCAGCGTGTCCAAAAGAGGTCTGCTAGGCGTTGTGAAGCCCGCCAGCTTGACCTTGATACTGTGTCTTGATCGGTGAATGACCCAGGCTGCGGTACTCGCCCTTGGCCCCCCAGTAGGAAGTGATTGGGCGTCAGGGCTTCTGGATCCTCTTCGTTTACTGATACATGTGTCAGTGGGCGACTGTTGACTGTGTACTCGACTTCTGTTAATAGCGTGACGAGTACTTCTTCTGTAGGAAAGCGTTCATGTAACGTTGCTGTTAAGGCCGTCTTCACTGAGCGGACCATTCGTTCCCAAGCCCCCCCCCATAAATGGGGCTCCAGGGGGGATGTAGCGCCATGAGATTGTCTTCTTGGCTGCTTCTGCCTGCGTTGCTTCGTCGATGCCACGTCGAATTTCTTTGTCCACTCCCTTAAGGTTGGTGCCGTTGTCTGACCAGATTTCTGTAGGGCAACCACGGCGTGCCATCATTCTTCTTAGGGCCATCACTGCAGAGTCCGTGTTGAGCGAGGCAGCGACTTCCAAATGTATGGCTCGGGTGGTGAGACAAGTGAATATTGACACGTATCTCTTCTGGTGATATCTTCCGACGGTCACTGTGAGGGGACCAAAGTAATCAACCCCTGTGTATGTAAAGGGTCGCTTGTGGTGAGCTAGGCGACACGCCGGCAGGTTTCCTGTTCTCGGGTAAGGCGGTGTTTGAGTCTTCATTCGGCAGAACGGGCAGCTTCGGAGTAGAGTGCGAGTGATGGGTCTTATTCTTAGCACCCAATATTGCTGTCTGCACTCGTTCACTGTTGCTTCGACTCCAGAGTGATGTAGCTGACGATGTACTGCCTGTACCCAGAGTTTGACTGTTGGGTGTGCACCGTCAAGGATCATAGGGCTTTTAAGTTCTTCTGTGATGCCTTGAACGGCTTGGATACGGCTTCTCAATCTGATGACTCCGCTTTCAAACACGACGCTCAACTGTCGAAGACGACTCTCCTTGTCGATCGGGTTTTCATTCTTAAGATTTTCTATTTCGACGGCGAAGGAGTCTTCTTGTGAGGCACGCATTAATAATTCTTCGGCCAATCTGAGGTCTTCTGCGGAGGTTCGGAGGAACTGTTTATTTCGTGATGACGCTGTTTTCTTCCATTCAGTCTGAGTGACGGAGGGTTTGACTGTTTTCTTCCATGTTGAATCCTCCTCTGTATTTTTCTTGGTCCTCTTGTAGCAGACTACCTGTTTATGTGGTCTGCAAAGTCGAATAAACTGTAGGACTCTTGCTGTTGTATACCGAAGTCTATCCCAGTTTGAGAAACGAGAGACATCTGGTAGGCTATTTGCGAGCTTCTTTTCTGTCTTCAATTTGATGTGATGAGTTTTCTCTTCATCAGTAGGTATCTGTTGCTCCGCTGTCTGTGGTTCAGTAGGCCAAAGATCTTCTGTCTCGTAGAGGAAGTCGGGGCCCTTGTACCAGCGATCGTTCTTTCCAAAATCAGCTGGGACGTCGCGAGTGGCATCATCTGCCACGTTCTTCTTGGTAGGCACCCAGCGCCATTCGTTGACTTTAGAGCTGTCTTCTATAGCTGCTAGCCGATGAGCAACGTAGGGTTTATACGACCTTGAACCGGTTCGTATCCAGGTGAGCACTGTTTTGCTGTCTGTCCAGAACACCTTGCAGTCAGGCTTCCTCTCGTGCTCTTCTATTACTGTTTCCGCAAGTCTTGTCCCCATAACGGCTGCTTGTAATTCTAGTCTTGGGATCGATGTTAACTTCAACGGTGCTACTTTCGCTTTGGCCATAACTAGCGACAGGTTGACTTCGCCGCTGGCATTCTCCGTTCTCCAGAATAGTACTGCGGAGTATGCTGACTCGCTGGCATCGGTAAATACGTGAAGCTGTAGCGAAGTAGTGTCACTGTAGCTAAGATACTGTCGTGGGATTGAAACGTTACGTAGACTGTTCAGGTGAGCCATCCAATTTTTCCATTCTTCGGCTAAGTCGTTGTCAATCTCGGTGTCCCAAGCTGTTCCTCTGCGCCATACTTCCTGTAGCAGTTGTTTCGCTCTTATGGTGACGGGTGACGCAAGACCAAGCGGGTCAAATAAAGACATTACTATCTTCAAAGCTTCTCTTTTAGTTGGTATTTTTCCTTCGAGAAGTTTCGATGGGATGCGGGTGTGACTGAGGTTGAAACTGAGTTCATCTGTATCGAGCTTCCAAATAACACCCAGCACCCTTTCTGTTGCTTCGTCTGGTTTGTAAAGTTCCAGATCTTCTGTATGTTGACATTCGCCGAGTTCTTCGAGCAGAGCTGTTGAGTTCGACTTCCACTGTTTGAGCTCAAAGCCGGCCTTTATGTGTACTTCTCTTACGCCCGTCGTGATACGTGTGGCGTCCTGTACCGTCTTGAAGCTGTCCAAGTAGTCGTCGACGTAGTGCTTTTCGATGATCGCTGCTGCTGCCTCAGGGTGACTGTGCTCATACTCTTTAGCGTTCAGGTTCTTGATGTAAATCGCTGTTGATGGAGAACTTGAAGCGCCGAAGATCAATGAGGTCATTCTGTATTCATCTGGTGGTTGGTTATCTCGTCGGCTGCCGCGCCATAGGTACCGCAGTGTGTCTCTGTCTTCCTTTCGTATCTTGACTTGCATGAACATTTCTTTGATGTCTGCTGTCACGGCGATCGGATGTTGACGAAAACGCATGATGACACCGGGTAGCGACTGTAGAAGGTCTGGGCCTTTAAGCAGCATGTCGTTCAGAGATACGCCCTTCGTCTTGGCTGCAGCGTCATGGACTACTCGTAGTTTGTCCGGTTTCATTGGGTTCACGACGGCTAAGTGAGGCAAGTACCATGTCTTGCCAGGAACTGTATTCTTCGGAGCGAGTTCAGCGTATCCTTTAGAGATGAGAGCTTCCATCTGTTCTGTGTATTTTCTCTTGAGCTCGGGTTCTCTATCTATTTTCTTTTCTATACTGAGGAGACGCTTCAACGAGTTGTCGTAGTTATCGGGAAAGTTTATATCTTCCTTACGCCAGAGTAGACCGGTTTCATATTTGCCAGTTTCTGTTTTCTTCGTGGTCTTCTCTAGGATTTGTAGGGCCTTGACTTCTGGATCTGACTTGGGCTTCTTAGGGTTCAGACTCAGCGCGTCCATCTCGAAGTACTGTCTTACTAAGTCTTCAAGGCTGTCTTCAGCTTTTTCTGTGATGTGTGATACGACGTTCATGGTTCTCCCAAAGGTGTTACTATAGGTTCCGTGCAGAACCCAACCCAGTGGTGTGAGTGAAGCCACTGGTTAGTCCTTTCCACCTTTCCTTGTTTCCGATGTCAGTAGGAGATGCCAGTTGTCTTGACCTATCAGCACTCTCGGTTTTACTTCTTCATAAGTGAGCTGCCCTCTGATGTCTTCTAAATGTCGGCATCCTTTGAGCCGACTCACTGGAACTTGCTGAGACGAGACTTGTAAGTTTGTGATGGTGCGTGCTTGTATTCTCTCTTCGTATCCATTACGGCCCCTAAGTTGAACGTTGACCCTTCTTGAGGCTGTTTCTGTTGTCTTCAACTCGTTGATGGCTTCTATCTTGAGAGTTTCCGTAGGCCCTCTTGCTCCGATGCGGTAGGGCGATGTTGCTGTCTATCAAAGTGACTGTTGACCCATCGTCCAACAAGGCGAAGGTGTCGACTGTTTCTTTGGGTCCTTCGATCTGTATTGGTATGACCTTCAGAAATGACTGTTTCTTTCTATGAGTCCAGGCTGAGTTGATGGCTTCTGTTGTGTCTTCATTCTGTTTGTTCATTGTCGGCCTATCTATAGTTCTGTTGTAGTGCAGCATCTTGTGATGAAAGTACTTGCAGCTGTTGACACCACACGGCTTGACTCGACAGTGATGCGTCTTGTTTCTGTAATGAAGGCACCGGAAGCAGAGACGCTTGGTCTTTGCTATATCCCATCTTCCGTTTTCATCAGCGGACTTGAACTGTTCGCAGTCTGTTGAGGCATGTCCCTTTTCTTGGCATATAGGACATCTTGAATCACCTGTTTTTTCTGTAACATTGTGTATCTTCTTCGACCTCTTCTGTAGTGGAGTATGCGGTACTATCTGTTCAGGTAGTGCATACGGTCCGCATAGCTCGGCTTCTTTCTTCAGGAACTTTTCTATTTTCATTAAATCTGGTTCGTCCCTTGGCAGAGTTGTAGCGAAGTCGTAGAATCTGTATCGCAGTGTAGGTGTGAGTTTGTCGACTACGGTCTTCGAGACTTCCGGGTTGTACATGTAGTTGATGCAGCCCAGTGTCTTCAATGTTGCTACTATGTTGGAGACCTTCGTGGCGAAGATGCAGATGTCACGTGCTGATTCTGTTAATCGTGGTAGACCTCGAAGTGCTTCCATCTCCATTATTGCTATGGATTCTGGTCTTCCAAATCTTGACTCCAGGGTTTTCACTATTTCGGATGGGTGAGCGCTGGTGATAAGTAGGCCCTCGACCGCTTCTTTTGCCTTCCCTTAAAGGTTTCTCCGTAGTCTGTTGGTATTCTCGACCGCTGAGAACATGTGCTCCGTCTCGTAGTAGGCGGCACGGAAGGGTAACCACTCTTGATGTGACCCGCTGAAGAAGGGCAGCTCTATAAACTTCGGGCGCTGTGCGGCTTTGACAGCGCTGGTGATTGCTGCGGCTAGTCCTGCGAAGTCAGGCTGGGCAACCGTCGGTGGATGCCTTGACTGTGAGTACGGTTCCTCTTCTTGCTTCTCTGCGTCTTGTCTTGAGACTACGGGAGTCTTGGCTGGGTGGTCCGTTTCGTTAGTGACCGTAGGCTTGGGTGGTTGTTCATGGGTCTTCAACCAGTGGTCGATACGTTCGTTGGCTTCTGTTCTGCTGCTCGATGAGGTCTCGTTGTCCTCTTCATCCTCGGAGTCCTCGGCTTCCATCGTGGCTATCCGCGCTGTTGCTAGTTCAACTTGTAGTCCCAGGAGCTCTTCTTTTGCTTTTGCAATTCTGTAAGTCTTGTTCTTGCTGCGAGTTGACCCCCCCTTACCCCCTTTTCGGCTGGTGGCGAGGTGGTCCTGTTGTCTGCTTGGGCCCGGCAGACCGGGTGCTCCTTTATTCTGTTCCATATATAAAGGTGCTTCTGTTCTGTACGTTGCCGGCACCCTTATTTCCGCAGTTGGTTCTTCTGTATGGGCGGAGAGCAGGGCGGCGTCGTTGACAGTCGAGACGGCGGCGATAGTTCTGGCGGCGGCAGTGGCGGCAGACCGGGTGGCGGCGGCGGCGGCGTCTGTGAGGACCGAAGCGACGCATGGCGGCGGCGTGGTGATGGCTTCAACCGGGCTTGATGTGGACTCCAATGCCATGGGGGTTAATAATCTTGTCTGTTCTGTGACTCCCGTGGTGGTGGTCCCTGTGACTGTTGCTCCGGTTGTACCGGTCCTCGAGGAAGCGGCAGTGTCCCCCGAGGATGACGGCGTCTGTTCCACGTGCTTGCGGCTTCTTCCCTCCGATCTGGTTACTGGCATCTTGGAATCTTTAGTACTTCACAATCCGGCTCGACCAGGACCAAAATGTACAGCAGGGCACCGTGAGGAGCACTATTTACCCCGCTGTAGTGTTCGGTGGGACTGGGGTTGGTGAAGTACTAAATGAAAACCGCAATGCCAGATCGTGCTTGACCGTTTATTCTTGCCACAGTGAATTCTTGCTAGAACTATTCTTCTGGTCCAGGATTTCTTCAGGATTCTTGAGGATTTCTTCTGTAGTGGACTGTTCTGTTCCTGAGGACTGTTCCTGGTTACTGTTGCCGGTTGACTGTGTCGATACCCAAAATGGGTCGTGTATTTATTCAATTTTCGCATTATTTATTATTGGACAAAAATACAAGTCCAATCAGAATGTCTACATTTTAACCAATAGTAATTACGCAATATTTACAAATTTTTACAAAGCTACTTCGAAACTTTACCGTAACGAGAGCCGCGGCACATTTTTGTCGATTTCTACCTTAAAATCTAATTAAATGTATATAAACTATGTATTTTCTTATTTACTACGTTATTACACATCTATAAAAAATATAAAATCAACAAAAAGACTATATAATAAAACATGTAAACAAAACAAATCGAAACCACAAGTACTGTACGTACTAGTCTATAGTAGGTATCATTGTACTCTGCGATCTTCAAGTCGTCCCGTACACATATAGAGCACACTGTCTTAACACCAAACGAAAAGTTGCGAGCAGAAACAATTTGGTTCGACGGTTAACAACCACATCCTAGGGGGCAGCTCCACATGTTGTAAGAGCAACAGGTCTCGCGCTTTCTTACTCGGCAGGCGAATACGCTTGTCCAGTATGGCATCGATCAGCACATGTTGATGTTGCACTGAACGACACATGCCGCTTAATAACGGGCTGCCTTAAGCCTACTCCTTTAAACAAATTGTACCCACTTGCTAGCATCGCTCCACCATCGGTGCGACGGCGTGTGGCAGGTGGAGTGGAAAAGGGAAAGCAGGAGAATGATGCACGCCACCCTCTTTATCAACGTTATATACCCAGTTCACGCCTTAAGAGCAGAAAGAGCTTTCTGCGATGCACGGTTGCGGTGCCAAATCCAGTGGGGAGTGCCCGACAACAGGAGTGGCTCACGGAATACTCTCCTCCGTCAGATTACATTCAACCCTCAGAAAAGCTGCCACCTGGACATGAACTGCGGTGGTCGACCTGGAAATCCCTTAATAGATTGCGTTCACAGGTCGGCTGCTGCTGGGCGAACCAGATAAAATGGTGTTTCCTGGATGCGGGGGATGGAGGTTGTGACTGTGGTGCACCCCTACAAACAATGGACCACCTCTTATTGTGTTCACTGTGTCCTAGTACCTGCACCGTGCAAGATCTTAATGGTGCCACCAAAAGAGCCGTCCATGTCGCTGAGTTCTGGGCTGGACTCATTTAACTTATTGCCATTGATACGAAGAAGAAGAAGAAGACCTTAAACACAAGATGCCAATGAAGGTGTTATTCCTAAACATTGAATTTGTCTCTCTAAACCCTAGATTGCTAATTGGACCTATGTTTAATGGTCCTTTGCCTGTTAAATCTGTATAGACAATTCACTGCGACGAGACGCGACAGCGACAAAAAAATTGCCGTGCAACTTAGTTGCTCGTGCGCGCAGGCCCCAAATTTTATTACAATGTTTATGTTTCTTTAAACGCAGATACTTCAGATAAAACAGTGGTATTTATTTATTTTAATAGTGAGAATCGCTATGTTCTGTATTATGATACCATAATATTAATAAAACTCATTTCTTAAATAATCTATCATCAGATTTTCAGCTGTTTATTGTTCATCATAACCGAGTCACATACTCTAAAAATAGTGACTAATTACGTATATGGAATAACGAAACGGAGTCTCACAAAAAATGACACACTGGTGGAGACTGGAGAACTGCGTATAATGTGAACTTATTTTAATTTTATAATGTGAAATGGTAAATTTATACTTGTAAAATGTGTAAATAAGTTGTGCAATACTTTAATGTATTTGTATATATTTATATATAAAGTGATTAGTGACTGCACGAAATTAATGTATTGTATACATAAATGAATACGACTAAACTTCGACTCCTTGTGAATCGCTTTTAAAAGAATATCACAAACGAACAACACTGGAAATATTATCTGGATATAAAAAACAATACTGTAATAGACGTAAGTACCTATTTCATTATTTATCGCACGTTATATTGATGTTCAGTTCCAAGATGGCGGAAGTAGTTCTCGTGTATTTTGATTTTGTTTATTTCTCCGGGTACTAGACGTCTATCGTTTCATATTGTCTTTTTGTCGTTACTCCAAATAGCAATGATAATTTACGGATATAATTTTAAAACAACTTCCAAACGAGGTCGCTAAGGTTATTGAACCTGTTGGAACCTGTCTAGGTTTACAATTTGTAAAAAAAAAACTCAATGTTGCAGATAACATAAATTTAACAGCCTTTAATTTATTAGTTTAGTTTCAAATTCTTTTTTACATTTTCTTTATCCAACTGACCCAGAAGCAGTGTAATAAATATTTTCATTGTGTATCTGTCTCTGTAAAGGTTCGACCGATTTTGATATGTGAGGTATCAACTATGTAATTAGATTCGCATTCTACTATTTAAAAAAAAAGTCTTAATTTTGTATAGACCATTTTAACTGTGCTTACAAAATGTCATACACTAAAACTAAAGATAAATTTAAATTGACTACCGGTTCGGAACACGGCCACCTGAGAAGAACCGGCAAGAAACTTAGGAAGACTTTTTTATATCATATTTACAATTTAATACTATTTCACTTTGCCAGCAGATCACTTCCTGTAACCTTTTCTACAAAGCTTTATTTAACTTCTTAAATTAATTTAATGGTAAATTTCTCAGCTCACAGGGAAGCTTGTTGTTAAAGGGTATACAGTAGAAATTCTCTTCATCATACTTGCATATTCCCAGTTATTTCAAACTAGGGTTGCCAACATTTCTTTATTGAAATATGGTATTTTAGTAGTAGTGCTGAGAGCATATGCTATCATTGTCCCACTATAGGGAAATATAGTGGGACAATGATAGCATATGCCTCTATAGCCATAGAATTTTGTTCTAGATCACCATAGCACTCACCGGTGTTATATGTAGAATATAAATTGGGCATGAAAAATCTCAAAATTGAGTTTGGACTAACTATAGCAGAAGTAAACTCAACAGTGACCATACTTCCTAGTCACCATAATATTAATATTAACATAATAGAAGTTTTGTAGTTACACATGTATCTCTTATTATATTTAGTTAATAGGGGCCTTCAGCTCCCCCTGGTATACTTACACTTTTCCTAGGATGGCAGTAGCCTTTGTGTAAACCTAATTTAATTTAAATCCATCTAGCCTTTTCAGCATGTAGTAGTAACAAACATACACACTCACCTACTTTCACCTTTATCATAGTACTGTCTTCAAGTGTCACAATGTTTGTCAGGGATGTACTCAAAAACTAACCATTCAATATTAATGTTTATATATTTACATAGAATATTTACTTATAGTAAATATTCTATGTAAATATATCAGAACTGACAATATAAATCTGTAACCCTTTTTTGTTCATTATATTTATCTTTTTTTTACATTATTTTTAATCTGCTTAAAGACATTTTTGGCTATTTGCTGCCTTAAAAATTCCTGCGTTTGTTTGTCTACCTCAACCCGGAAACTGGCGAAACGGCAGTCCCTAATCAGCAAAGGCACAATCAAGGAAAAAATAAATTTTGCTTTTTAATGTCTGTTTTGTTTCAACTTGATATAGTTTTTATTGAAACTTGAACTAGCTCATTCTGAGGTGGTAGGATGTTCACAAGGGCAGTTTAGATAATATTGTGGTATAATAAAGCATGTTTCTTCGACTTAGATGACATATTTTGTTATAATTACCATCCAACGGCCTATCATTGATGCGAAACATCCATTTTTCTGTGTAATATGTTTGTGCTCATTGAGTCAGTGTTCGCTGACTAAGTGTTCTGTAAACAATTACTACTTTAAGCAACATTTGCCAATAGTGTAACCACAACCTGTCTGTCTACTTTAATATAGTCATGAGCTCAACACATATTATGTGGGACAAAAATATGATGAAATGTGGGTGTATATATGTCTCTGCCAGCCCTTCAGGATAAAGGCGTAACAATATGTATGTATGAGATTAGAGCTAGCCACTGAACTGTCTAAACTGGGGGCTGAGTCTACTATTGACAAACCGTAGAATAGAACCAGAAGTGCTGTTATTAGCTGTCAAAATGTTAGTAGACTATAAAAAATGCAACTGACTAGTGGCCACTGGCACGGTACGTGTTAGTAGAATTATATCGGCTGACCGATAGAAGTCTATTGGAGTACGATTGTAATTGTAAACTACGAAAACCTGTCAAAATTGTACCGGTGGCTTACTATTGAGCGACAATTTCTATTCTTTTCTGACACGATTGAATAAGTAAACTTGGTCCCCTGATTGTCTGTCTATTACTACTTATAGTTGAAGTGGATTGCATGCTTGTTAATCACCATAGTATAAACATAGAGCAAGAAATCAATGTCTTTCATTCTTTACTTGACATTTTCTTCTACTTCAGAATCTTATTTTATACTCATACAACCACTACATACAACAATTACTAATGACAAATAGTAGGCAACTGAAAAGCCCCATATGCGATGTTCGCCTACAGTCTAACGTAATCTTTGGCATGCAGTATAATTATTATTTTCTTTTTTTATAAGGGTGTTTCGGATTTCCTTGCTTCGTAAGGCATGTTAAGCCATTGGTTCCGGTTGCTAGTAACATGGCAGTTGTTAAGTCAAGTTAAAGGCCTTATATGTTTGGCTTGAAAATTTTCAACAGCAGGTAGCCACAATCTGCGTCTGTCTATTTAAACACGGCAATGGGCTCACCATCTATTATGTGGGACATGAATACACATGGTGAAAAGTGGGCATATAATATGCATTTGCCACCCCTTCGAGAATAAAGCGTGATTGATGAACATAAAAGGGAGCAAGCAACATACTTATCTTAATCTTAATAATATATATATCTTAATAATAATATTAAATTTTGGATGGATGTTAGTTACTCTGTCAAGTAAAAACTACTGATGGGATTTCAATGAAACTACAATCATATAGCTTATACATCAGAATAACACATAGGCTACTTTTATCTCGGGAACAAGTTCCTGTGGGAAACGGGTACGGCAAAACTTCTCTACGCGGGCGAAGCCGCGTGCGTCAACTAGTGTGGGTATAAACCTTAACCATGATACATATAAGCTAGTTAATCAGACTGTAAACATATTGTACATCCACTCATTAAACTGTGTAATTTGTGTAGTCAACAATTCAGTACAATTAAAACCAATTGGATTGTTGGAGATCCTCATCACACTGTGCTTGTAAATTGACTCTGGAGGATATTTTTAGCCTACGATAATCTTGTGTTGCATCATAAACAACATTATATAAACTACTAGATGTCCCCCACGGCTTTGCCTGTGGCATAATTCGAACTCCCGTCGCTTATAAATTCTACAATAATGCATAAAAATTTGCCCGATTTGTCGTGGTCGTGGTGCAGTTTGGGAGACCAGCTCACCATAGCCATCTGGCGGTTGGCACTTGCTGTGTTCCAGATAGTCTTCCAGTGCCCACTTGATGGCTCTCCGCCCCTCTGTTCTCAGACGCGACGTTCGAGGGCTCCTAGACCCGGCGTAGTTTAAACCCCGGGGGATTTGCTTAGCCTCATCTCGGGGCATTTCCTTAGTCGAGTTCCTGTACCTAGCCCTCATGTCTACCCTGAGGCCTGACTGGGAAGAAGGCTGTACACCGCGGGGATTGGAAGTGGGGGTAAGACTGCCCCTAAAGGGTCACGACTTATACACACCGTTCCTGCTGGGGCCGCAGCAGTCAACAAAACTAGTGGCGTGCCAGTAGCAGAGGCCTTCCCATAATAAGAAAAGTCTAGGTAGTATAGGTTATACTAGCGGCACGCTAAGATGGCCGTTTTGACATATTACAATAGTGATGATATTTTACTTGTTTTACAAAAGTACTCGTGTTTTCTACCGTAGTATAAATATCCTCTAATGTGGTCGACTATTCACATATTTCTACAAATAAAATGTCATTAAAATTAATATGAAACTTCATGAAAGGACAAACGCCAAAACGGCCATCAAAGCGTGCCGCTAGTATAGTGTCAATTTCATCTCAAACTGGAATCCGACTAAAAATCATGGTTGTAATTATAACATACATACATATCATCACGCCTGTCTCCCATCGGGGTAGGCAGAGACTATGGCTTTCCACTTGCTACGATTCTGGCATACAACTTTCGCTTCATCAACTTTCATAATTGTTTTCATACACTCTCGCCGATTAAGGGTACTCTTGACCTGACCTTTTGTCAAAAGATCTTCAATTAGATCGGTATATGTACGTCGAGGTCGACCCTTACCAGTTTGCCCATTTACTCTCACCGCATAAATTTTCTTCGTCAGTCTATTTTCATCCATCCTCTCCACGTGTCCAAACCATCTAAGCATCCCTTTTTCTATCTTAGTCACTACGTCTTCTGTCATACCGCAATGTTCCTTTCTTTATCTATCAATTTCACTCCAGCTATACTTCGCAGACTCCTCATTTCTACTGCATTAATTTTACTTCCATGCTTCTTCTGCCATACCCAACTTTCACTGCCATATGTTAGTGTAGGGATAAGCACTACTCTATGCACAGCCTGTCTTGCCTTTTTAGACACTTTCTGGGTGACCATAAAGGTGTACATGTAATTATAAATCGTTTGGTATCAAACTACTACTTGGCTTGACATTGTAGGTTAAATTATCTTTTGATTAATTTCGAGTGGGTTTCGAGACACTTTAACTTCTCCTGGGACTTCACCGAGATCGAGCTCGGTGTAACATTTTTTGGTCTTGGTCATTGCTGTAGGTCCTGGTTTACAGGAGTCACAGTAATGGGAATGCGGGTGGAATTAGTCCCTACTGACGTACCTACTGGCTAGTGGTCTCGCAATATGGAGGGAAGGAGTACTCTTAGATCTACCCTGTATAATCTTATAAATCACTAGTTACCAGCTCACATCCGGGTCTCCACCGCTAGGTAAAGATTTCCCATGCCCGTTTTCCATTGGAACATTTTTCGGGGAATAAAGCCTAAAGCACTTTGAGATAATACACCTTTCTAACAATGAAAATCGGTTCTGTAGATTTAGAGATCAAAACCTTACAAAATCACAAACTCCAAGCTTTACCTGTTTATACTAATACTAGCTGATCCCCGCGGATTCGCCCGTGACATACTCCGAACTCCCCTCGTACTGTTTATTACTTTTACAATAATGAATAAAAATTCACCCGAATTGTTGACATATGATTACTGTTCCGCTCTCTAGAATAGTAACGTGATGATATACAGCTTATAGCCTTCTTCGATAAATGGGCTCTCCAACACACACATTTTTTTTTAATCCTTGTCGTTCCTGAGATAAGCGCATTCTTTCAAACAAACTCGTCAGCGTTATTACTATAGATTTATTTCATACCATTGCCGTCATCGCCTTTATTTCCGCGTAAGCGCATCTTTAACGAGAAAATCAATAATGCATCAATATCTTGATTTGCATCTATGTACCGTATTGTCCTCTCCGCTTTGCATATCAATAGCTGCAACAGTGTTGGCAGTATTAGACAATAGTCTTACAATGTTGGTGGTATTGACAATAGTGGTGTCGTCAACGATCTTATCTGAAGACAATGTGCTTGTGGAATGATGGAATCCAGGGGGCCGAGGCTACTATGAACAAGCAGTAGAATAGAACCAGACTCGCTGTTTTTAACTGTCAAAATTTTAGTAGTCTTAACAAAACGCTAATGACTAGCGGCCACTGGCGCGATACTTATATAGGCCGACCGATATAAATCTATTGGAGTACGATTGTAATAGTAGACTACGAAAAACTGTCAAAATTGTACCGGTGGCTTTCTATTGAGCGACGATTTCGATTGTATTTCGACACGATTGAAATAACAGACTCGGCCCCCTGGCGAGTGCAATAGTTAGTGTGTTAAGTGATGTGCTATATGTAACTTGTGCGCTATATAAGCGAAGGAGTATATTAAGACTAATACATTCACTCCTTAATCCCCGAAGGTAGCAGACGCATAATATATGCCCACATTTCACCGTAAGAATATTTGACGCACGTAACAGATGGTGAGTCCATTGCTGGGTTGAAATGTAAAGGCACAGGTTGTACCGATGTTGTTGAAATTTTTAATCTGCTTATTAGGACTGCAACTTTCCGACTACCATGATACTGGCAACCGGAGGGTCAGGTCTGCCAATTCAATCGCGTTAGAAGAGAATAAAAATTGTCGCTCAATAGAGAGACGACCGAAAATGTTTTAGTTTTCGTAGTCTACTATTACAACTGCGCTCCAATAGAATTCTATCGGCCGGCCAATAAAAAGTTATTAACACCTGTAGCGCCTGTAAGTAGCTCTTAATTTGCATTTTTGAAAGTCTATATTAATACTTTGATAACTAAAAACAGCTGGTTGCGCCGGTATACGATTCAAAAGTTGCCGCGTTATTATTTCTATGTTGCATCGCCGATCTCCATTTGTTTTTAATTAATTAGTTGTCGACACTCCCACATAAAAGAAGAGCGAGACAGGTGTATTACGCGCCATCTAAAACGCCACTCACAGGCAGCGAGAAGGGACTGGAGTCGCTATGAATAGTACTGCAATGGCCGCGCGCGCGTTCGCATTAACCTTACGCAATAATTGTGTTTTTCATGGATAAATAGTGTTTTCGTGCAATGGCACCAGAGATCCAAGTCCAGGGTCGTCCCCGGCAGCCTCCACCTCAGCATCTCGCAGCAGCAAGGTAGTGTGCCCATTCCTGTTTTCCATTTCTTTGTCGTCGACAACCGTGTGTAAATTTCATTTTAGTCTTTATACAGTCCACTTCGAATTTATTTATCTCGCCCGCTCAACCATTTTCTGGTCCTTCGAGCCGGATTTTGATCCATTCGCTTTAGTAGTTTGCCAATAGAAACGCAATAGTTTTTATTCCATAGGGAATAAACGCATAGGTATCACTACATATTATAAAACGAAGTCGTTTTTCGCTGTCTGTCCCTATGTATGCTTAGATCTTTAAAACTACGCAACGAATTGCGATGCAGTTTTTCTAAATAGATAGAGTGATTCTTATTGAAGGTTTTTATGTATATTTTGTTAATATAATTAAAGTTAATAAAGATATATGTTGGCGGTGTGTGAAAAAATGAGCCGTCTGGGAGCTTTTAACGAAAACGCTGCCTAAACCCTTTGAGATATAATAAAATAATGTATAGTGGAATTGTGTATCTAATATAGGTCTACAAAAAAGTCCGCGACGGTATATGTCTATCTCTTAAGGATACCGTACTAAATACATTTTAATACTTAAAAAAAACAGCAATAATAAAGCGGTAATTTAAAGGCTATTTACACAAATACATTATTAATCCTTATCATTTTTAATATGTTAGTTGGTTTCAGCATTTTATGAAGAATAATTTATCCCTTTACACTTTGCAAATTAAATGAATATCTTAGGTGATATGGCAATATCAAAAAATGCGGAAAGAAATTTATTTTGTGTAACAAAAATTTGACCTGTCCGTGCGGGCGCGGCGCGGGAGTAGTAGGTATTTGAGAACGGAGAAGTTAAGTTATAGTTTTTACTCCATTCGGAATAAACGCATAGATTAGGTAATAGTTTTTTAATTTATAACGCATAGATAATAGTTTTATTCCATTAGGGAATAAACGCATACTTACGTACTGATTTTCGCATAGGTAGGTACTAAATAGTTGGTAATTTCGACTGCACCCCATAGGAATAAGTAGACCACGCGGGCAGGTACCTAGGCCCGCGGGCGCAAGTACCTACGCTCGTTCGCGCCGCGTCTCGCTGCTCACCACCGCTTCCATTTTGATCGTTCGTTAGTTTTGCACTGTAGGTAGCTATAGTTGTTTGTTTTAACAATGCCTCCGAAAGAGATTCCGGATCTACAGTTAAAACTATTACACGCTAAGAAGGATAGCCTTTTTAAGCGTATGCAATTAATTTGTTTAATGCAAGTAAAACTAAGGTTCTAGTATTTGAAAGAGGTGACGTAAGAACTAAATGTGAGATTAGGGTAAACCAGGAACGTCTAGAACAAGTGAATAAAATTGTGTATTTAGGAAGTATGTTTAGCGCGGATGGAAGATGTGATTCGAATGTAGAACGGCGAGTAGCTGCCGGAAACAAAGTTAACGGTGCTTTGTCCCAGTTAGTAAAGCGACAAAGCATCGTAAAAGAAGCACGAATGGCGATTCATAACGCAGTGCTAGTTCCAACATTGCTTTACGGTAGTGAAACCTGGGTATGTCAGCAGATGCATGAAAGTAAATTGAATGCAGTGGAGATGCGATCACTTCGAAAATTTTGCGGCGTTACCTTGGCCGACCGAATACGTAACGAAGTGATACGCAATATGGCAGGTTTGACTGAAAGTGTCAGCGTTAAGCTGGAAAAGGGCGTGCTTCGTTGGTTTGGACACGTCCAACGAATGAGTGAGGAACGATTGACGAAGAATATATTTTGTTCAAAAGTAGAGGGTAGAAGGAGTCAGGGTAGGCCGAGACTTACATATGAAGACCACGTGAGCAGATTGCTCAAAAACGGAAAGGTCAAAAGTACTCGGATACCCAGACGTGCGTGTATGAAGCGATTGATGAATCTCGAAGAAGCGAAAGAAGTATGCATGGATCGCGAAGCCTGGCGATCTGTCCTTTCTGACTACCCCGTCAGGGATACAGCGTGAAGATAGTTAGTAGTTAGTTAGCAATTAATTTGTGATTATTCATCGAGGATCGCAGATGAATCAATAAAAGAATTGTTTTTATCATCGATCGAAACCGTAGATACTTTGCGCTTAGATTTCGAAAATGTTCTCGATAAAATTAACTTGCTTGAATTAAAATTAAATCCCGATTTCTTATTCTGTCAGTTATGACGCCATGTCATCTTTCGAAGATTTAATTTGTCGCATAAAACGTGTCGCTAAGTCATTGCAAGCGCCCGTGCCCGTAGTAGTCACCGATTCGAAACCCGGGCCAGCCGGTTTTGATTTGCTGAAACGGGACTGACCTAAATTACCGCCCATACAAATACCAGAATTTGATGGCGATTTTAAAAATTGGCCTTAGTTTTTCGCTAGTTACGAAAATACGATCCATAATAATAATTCGTTATTGGATCACGAAAAATTACATTACTTAGTTAGTAAACTAACCGGGAAAACAAAAACCGTTTACGCCGGAATAACGCTTTGCGCCGTAAATTATAGTTTGATTTTGAATACTTTGAAGGTCAAATACGAAGACAAACGCTTAGTAACAACCGCTTATTTGGATCAAATATTTAATTTGAAAAATAGCTCATCGTGTAATGAACACGACTTACAAAAATTCTTAGATATTTTTGCATCAGCTGTTCGCGCCCTAAAGAATCTTAAGGTCAATGACCTCTGTGACTTTTTATTTTTGTAAATCGGTTTAAAGAAATTAGATTCCGAAACCGTTCGCTTATTTGAAATGGATAGACGTGGCCATCAAATACCTAAGTTCGACTATT
This sequence comes from Thumatha senex, assembly GCA_948477245.1. Taxonomy (NCBI): domain Eukaryota; kingdom Metazoa; phylum Arthropoda; class Insecta; order Lepidoptera; family Erebidae; genus Thumatha; species Thumatha senex. The sequence continues at coordinate 15,221,094 of OX419752.1, read as the reverse complement.
TAGAAACTTTCGTTCGTCAACATATTCGAATTTTGCAACGAACTTCGTTAAACCACGGAGTAGCGAAAAATAGTCCGACTAATCGTAGTAAGCCCACGATGTCCACGCACTCTTTTGTTAATTTTTTCATCCATCCTCTCCACGTGTCCAAACCATCTAAGCATCCCTTTTTCTATCTTAGTCACTACGTCTTCTGTCATACCGCAATGTTCCCTTATCACGCTGCTCCTTTCTTTATCATCAATTTCACTCTAGCTATACTTCGCATACTCCTCATTTCTACTGCATTAATTTTACTTCTATGCTTCTTCTGCCATACCCAACTTTCACTGCCATATGTTAGTGTAGGGACAAGCACTACTCTATGCACAGCCAGTCTTGCCTTTTTAGACACGTTCTGGGTGCCCATAAAGGTGTACATGTAATTATAAATCGTTTGGTATCAAACTAATACTTGGCTTGACATTGCAGGTTAAATTATCTTTTGATTAATTTCGAGTGGGTTCCGAGACACTTTAACTTCTCCTGGGACTTCACCGAGATCGAGCTCGGTGTAACTTTTGTGGTCTTGGTTTACTTTCATTGCTGTAGGTCCTGGTTTACAGGAGTCACAGTAATGGGAATGCGGGTGGAATTAGTCCCTACTGACGTACCTACTGGCTAGTGGTCTCGCAATATGGAGGGGAGGAGTACTCTTAGATCTACCCTGTATAATCTTATAAATCACTAGTTACCAGCTCACATCCGGGTCTCCACCGCTAGGTAAAGATTTCCCATGCCCGTTTTCCATTGGAACATTTTCCGGAGATAAAAGCCTAAAGCACTTTGAGATAATACACCTTTCTAACAATGAAAATCGGTTCTGTAGATTTAGAGATCAAAACCTTACAAAATCACAAACTCCAAGCTTTACCTGTTTATACTAATACTAGCTGATCCCCGCTTATTCGCCCCTGACATACTCCGAACTCCCCTCGTACTGTTTATTACTTTTACAATAATGAATAAAAATTCACCCGAATTGTTGACATATGATTACTGTTCCGCTCTCTAGAATAGTAGCGTGATGATATACAGCACAGATGATATAGCCTTCTTCGATAAATGGGCTCTCCAACACACACATTTTTTTTTAATCCTTGTCGTTCCTGAGATAAGCGCATTCTTTCAAACAAACTCGTTAGCGTTATTAGTAGTAGTAGATTTATTTCATACCATTGCCGTCATCGCCGATATTTCCGCGTAAGCGCATCTTTAACGAGAAAATCAATAATGCATCAATATTTTGATTTGCATCTATGTACCGTATTGTCCTCTCCGCTTTGCATATCAATAGCTGCAACAGTGTTGGCAGTATTAGACAATAGTCTTACAGTGTTGGTAGTATTGACAATAGTTGTATCGTCAACGATCTTATCTGAAGACAATGTGCTTGTGGAATGATGGAATCCAGGGGGCCGAGGCTACTATGAACAAGCAGTAGAATAGAACCAGACTCGCTGTTTTTAACTGTCAAAATTTTAGTAGTCTTAACAAAATGCTAATGACTAGCGGCCACTGGCGCGATTCTTATATCGGCCGACCGATAGAAATCTATTGGAGTACGATTGTAATAGTAGACTACGAAAAACTGTCAAAATTGTACCGGTGGCTTTCTATTGAGCGACGATTTCGATTGTATTTCGACACGATTGAAATAGCAAACTCGGCCCCCTGGCGAGTGCAATAGTTAGTGTGTTAAGTGATGTGCTATATGTAACTTGTGCGCTATATATAAGTGAAGGAGTATATTAAGACTAATACATTCACTCCTTAATCCCCGAAGGTAGCAGACGCATAATATATGCCCACATTTCACCGTAAGAATATTTGTCGCACGTAACAGATGGTGAGTCCATTGCTGGGTTGAAATGTAAAGGCACAGGTTGTACCGATGTTGTTGAAATTTTTAATCTGCTTATTAGGACTGCAACTTTCCGACTACCATGTTACTGGCAACCGGAGGGTCAGGTCTGCTAATTCAATCGCGTTAGAAGAGAATATAAATTGTCGCTCAATAAAGAGACGACCGAAAATGTTTTAGTTTTCGTAGTCTACTATTACAACTGCGCTCCAATAGAATTCTATCGGCCGGCCGATAAAATGTTATTAACACGTGTAGCGCCTGTAAATAGCTCTTAATTTGCATTTTAGAAGTCTATATTAATATTTTGATAACTAAAAACAGCTGGTTGCGCCGGTATACGATTCAAAAGTTGCCGCGTTATTATTTCTATATTGCATCGCCGATCTCCATTTGTTTTTAATTAATTAGTTGTCGACACTCCCACCCCGCTACCCTTTATTCCATTTCTCTTTCGCACCTACCTTGTCTCGCATAAAAGAAGAGCGAGACAGGTGTATTACGCGCCATCTAAAACGCCACTCACAGGCAGCGAGAAGGGACAGGAGTCGCTATGAATAGTACTGCAATGGCCGCGCGCGCGTTCGCATTAACCTTACGCAATAATTGTGTTTTTCATGGATAAATAGTGTTTTCGTGCAATGGCACCAGAGATCCAAGTCCAGGGCCGTCCCCGGCAGCCTCCACCTCAGCATCTAGCAGCAGCAAGGTAGTGTGCTCATTCCTGTTTTCCATTTCTTTGTCGTCGACAACCGTGTGTAAATTTCATTTTAGTCTTTCCCCGCAAATACAGTCCACTTCGAATTTATTTATCTCGCCCGCTCAACCATTTTCTGGTCCTTCGAGCCGGATTTTGATCCATTCGCTTTAGTAGTTTGCCAATAGAAACGCAATAGTTTTTATTCCATAGGGAATAAACGCATAGGTATCACTACATATTATAAAACAAAGTCGTTTTTCGCTGTCTGTCCCTATGTATGCTTAGATCTTTAAAACTACACAACGAATTGCGATGCAGTTTTTTTAAATAGATAGAGTGATTCTTATTGAAGGTTTTTATGTATATTTTGTTAATATAATTAAAGTTAATAACGATATATGTTGGCGGTGTGGGTAAAAATGAGCCGTCTGGGAGCTTTTAACGAAAACGCTGCCTAAACCCTTTGAGATATAACAAAATAATGTATAGTGGAATTGTGTATCTAATATAGGTCTACAAAAAAGTCCGCGACGGTATATGTCTATCTCTTAAGGATACCGTACTAAATACATTTTAATACTTAAAAAAACAGCAATAATAAAGCGGTAATTTAAAGGCTATTTACACAAATACATTATTAATCCTTATCATTTTTAATATGTTAGTTGGTTTCAGCATTTTATGAAGAATAATTTATCCCTTTACACTTTGCAAATTAAATGAATATCTTAGGTGATATGGCAATATCAAAAAATGCGGAAAGAAATTTATTTTGTGTAACAAAAATTTGACCTGTCCGTGCGGGCGCGGCGCGGGAGTAGTAGGTATTTGAGAACGGAGAAGTTAAGTTATAGTTTTTACTCCATTCGGAATAAACGCATAGATTAGGTAATAGTTTTTTAATTTATAACGCATAGATAATAGTTTTATTCCATTAGGGAATAAACACATACTTACGTACTGATTTTCGCATAGGTAGGTACTAAATAGTTGGTAATTTCGACTGCACCCCATAGGAATAAGTAGACCACGCGGGCAGGTACCTAGGCCCGCGGGCGCAAGTACCTACGCTCGTTCGCGCCGCGTCTCGCTGCTCACCACCGCTTCCATTTTGATCGTTCGTTAGTTTTGCACTGTAGGTAGCTATAGTTGTTTGTTTTAACAATGCCTCCGAAAGAGATTCCGGATCTACAGTTAAAACTATTACACGCTAAGAAGGATAGCCTTTTTAAGCGTATGCAATTAATTTGTTTAATGCAAGTAAAACTAAGGTTCTAGTATTTGAAAGAGGTGACGTAAGAACTAAATGTGAGATTAGGGTAAACCAGGAACGTCTAGAACAAGTGAATAAAATTGTGTATTTAGGAAGTATGTTTAGCGCGGATGGAAGATGTGATTCGGATGTAGAACGGCGAGTAGCTGCCGGAAACAAAGTTAACGGTGCTTTGTCCCAATTAGTAAAGTGACAAAGCATCGTAAAAGAAGCACGAATGGCGATTCATAACGCAGTGCTAGTTCCAACATTGCTTTACGGTAGTGAAACCTGGGTATGTCAGCAGATGCATGAAAGTAAATTGAATGCAGTGGAGATGCGATCACTTCGAAAATTTTGCGGCGTTACCTTGGCCGACCGAATACGTAACGAAGTGATACGCAATATGGCAGGTTTGACTGAAAGTGTCAGCGTTAAGCTGGAAAAGGGCGTGCTTCGTTGGTTTGGACACGTCCAACGAATGAGTGAGGAACGATTGACGAAGAATATATTTTGTTCAAAAGTAGAGGGTAGAAGGAGTCAGGGTAGGCCGAGACTTACATATGAAGACCACGTGAGCAGATTGCTCAAAAACGGAAAGGTCAAAAGTACTCGGATACCCAGACGTGCGTGTATGAAGCGATTGATGAATCTCGAAGAAGCGAAAGAAGTATGCATGGATCGCGAAGCCTGGCGATCTGTCCTTTCTGACTACCCCGTCAGGGATACAGCGTGAAGATAGTTAGTAGTTAGTTAGCAATTAATTTGTGATTATTCATCGAGGATCGCAGATGAATCAATAAAAGAATTGTTTTTATCATCGATCGAAACCGTAGATACTTTGCGCTTAGATTTCGAAAATGTTCTCGATAAAATTAACTTGCTTGAATTAAAATTAAATCCCGATTTCTTATTCTGTCAGTTATGACGCCATGTCATCTTTCGAAGATTTAATTTGTCGCATAAAACGTGTCGCTAAGTCATTGCAAGCGCCCGTGCCCGTAGTAGTCACCGATTCGAAACCCGGGCCAGCCGGTTTTGATTTGCTGAAACGGGACTGACCTAAATTACCGCCCATACAAATACCAGAATTTGATGGCGATTTTAAAAATTGGCCTTAGTTTTTCGCTAGTTACGAAAATACGATCCATAATAATAATTCGTTATTGGATCACGAAAAATTACATTACTTAGTTAGTAAACTAACCGGGAAAACAAAAACCGTTTACGCCGGAATAACGCTTTGCGCCGTAAATTATAGTTTGATTTTGAATACTTTGAAGGTCAAATACGAAGACAAACGCTTAGTAACAACCGCTTATTTGGATCAAATATTTAATTTGAAAAATAGCTCATCGTGTAATGAACACGACTTAGAAAAATTCTTAGATATTTTTGCATCAGCTGTTCGCGCCCTAAAGAATCTTAAGGTCAATGACCTCTGTGACTTTTTGTTTTTGTAAATCGGTTTAAAGAAATTAGATTCCGAAACCGTTCGCTTATTTGAAATGGATAGACGTGGCCATCAAATACCTAAGTTCGACTATTTAGAAACTTTCGTTCGTCAACATATTCGAATTTTGCAACGAACTTCGTTAAACCACGGAGTAGCGAAAAATAGTCCGACTAATCGTAGTAAGCCCACGAAGTCCACGCACTCTTTTGTTAATTTTGAACCCACAACTTCGCGACCACAAGTATTGCATTCGAAAAATTGTTCTTTGTGTCAAGGTCACCATGACCAACTTTATAAATGTTCGGAGTTCAATAAACTCACTCCTAGCGATCGCTATAAATTTGTTTGTTCTAGTAATTTATGTATCAATTGTCTCAGTAAGAAACATCGTGTTTTATTCTGTAATTCGAATAATTTTTGTCGCAAGTGTAATGGTAAACACCATTCATTATTACACTTCGAAAACAATAATGCCGCGTCCGGTAGTTCGTCCGTCGATTCCAGCTGCGCGAACTTCGTGCCTAACCGTCCGTCCGCTGTGACGTCACAGCCCGCGCCGTTGAGTCGCGACTGGGAGCGCACTCGCGTGTTTTCGTCCCCGTCCGCCCCTAGCGACGTCGGCGCCACTGCCGCGCGCCTCCAGCCGAACGATGTCACTTTGTGCTCGCTATCAAGTTTGCACACAAGCCCTACTACGGTACTTCTGGCAACCGCTCGAGTTGTTGTTTACGATTCGCATGGTAGGGGACATAGCGTTCGCGCACTTTTAGATAGTGCGTCTCAAAGTAATTTAATTAGTAAAAATTGTTGTAATCGTCTTGGTTTGCATATAAATAACCGCCCCGCCTGTAATGTTGTGAAAGGTATTGGGGGTTCCACTAAAGCCGTTCAAGGTTCTGTAGGGATTAAATTCCACTCGCGTTTTGATTTAGATGTTAGTTTTTCGATGGATTAGCTAGTCGTCGATAAGGTTACCGAATTTTTACCGACTGTCGCAGTCAATACCTCATTATTGACTAATTTTAGAGATTTGCCGTTGGCCGATGATACTTACGCCGTTCCAGGAGATATTGATTGTTAATTGGCACTTCGATTTTCCCGCACCTCCTGTTGCAGCATAAGGTTCAAGGTCACGCATCGCACCCCGCGCCGCTCGCCTTAGAGACGGTTCTTGATTTTGTTATTGTTGGTTCCGCACCCGCTTGTTTTGATTGTAACTCGACAGTGTCATATTGTTGCGCCGTCGAGCTGCTGGACTCCGCTGTCCGTAAATTCTGGGACATAGAAGAGGTGAACGTCCCTCCTATTGTCAGCCCGGATGATAAACTTTGTGAAGAGTAGTCTAAGAATAGTCGCACGACTACTCGCGATAGTGATGGTCGTTATGTTGTCGCACTCCCCTTTAAGGGTGATGTTAATTCGCTTGGAGATTCGTTTCAGTCAGCCGAAAAACGCTTCTTTTGTTTAGAACGGAAAATGCAGACATCTCCAAAGTTGAAGTAGGCTTACGATAGCGTAATAGTAGAATATTTGGATAAAGGTTTCATTTCACCCGCGCCTCCCGAAACCGAAGAGACGAAGCACGCTCCTTCGTATACCATACCGCACCATGGAGTTGTCCGCGAGGATAAACTAACCTCCAAGTTGCGCATTGTTTTAGATGGCAGCGCCAAAACTAGTTTGAATGTTTCGGTAAACGATATTTTGCACAGTGGTCAAAATCTCCAAGGTAATTTGTTCGAAATTATAGTTAACTTTCGCTTATTCGCTGTCGCGCTTTCAGCCGACATTAGACAAATGCTTCTTTGTACTGGTGTTCGCGAATCAGATCGCCGATTTCAATGCATCAATATAGATAGAATTTTCGCAGTCTCGGACTCGACCGTCGCTTTGTGTTGGACACATTCTTCGCCCCATCGTTGGGATACATATGTCGCAAATAGGGTGGCAAAAAATTAGTCGGAATTGGCGCCGCAAAACTTTTATCACGTCTCAGGTCGCCGATTGTTTGTCTCGTGGGTTAACACCTGCACAGATTTTGGATAATCCGTTGTGGTTCCATGGCTCTTCCTGGTGCCAAGCCCCACCTGATGAATGGCCTGTTAGTCCTTTCAACCCCGCTACTGTGTCCACGCCGCCAGAGGAAAAGAAAACCTCTTTAGTTACTACCACACCGCTCGAAAAATCGCCTATCTTAGAGTTGGCTAGCCGTGTTTCATTGTGGTCGATTCTTTTACGTAGTGTTGTTTTTATTTGTCGATATTTGAAAATCCTTCCTCGTCGCGAGTATGTTACCGCCTTTGATTTAAACAAGGCTGAGTTAATCGTGCTTCGTGAACTTCAGCGATTTTATTTATCGTCTGAAATTAGAAATTTGGAATTAAATAAACCTTGTATTCGCGCTTTTCAACATTTGAAACCTTTTTTGAAGGATGGCCTCATTCGATTTGGTGGTCGTTTGAGCCAGTCCGCATTAGAGTACGATCAAATGCATCCTATAGTTCTCCCGCGCAAGGATCATATCGTTGATCTTTTAGTTGAATATCACCATAGGGTGAATTGTCACGCTGGTCCAGATTTATTAATGTCGATTTTGCGCCAGAAATACTGGATTCTCTTCGCACGCAATTTGATTCGTTCGATAGTTCATAGATGTATTCCGTGTTTCAAACTTCGTCCGAAGTCAATCGCGCCCGAAATGGGCGATCATCGTCCTTGTCGTGTTGTTCAGGCTGCTAAACCGTTCGTACACACGGGTACAGATTACGCTGGCCCTTTCAGGGTAACAGTTTCTCGTGGTCGTGGTATACGCTCCACGAAAGCTTGTGTTTGTCTTTTTGTTTGTATGACGACTCGCGCCGTTCATATAGAGTTAGCTGGTGACTTGAGCACGCCATGCTTCATGACTGCATTTAAAAGATTTTTGTCGCGTCCGGTTCCGTATCTCGAATGTATTCGGACAACGGTACGAATTACGTCGGAGCTCGTCGTAACCTTTCCGAACTACATAATTTTTTGCGTTTCAAACACTTTACGTTTGAAGAGCTGAGCACCGTGCTCACTCAAGTCGAGGCCGTAATGAATACGCGTCCTCTTTGTAGAACCTTGTCTAGTGATCCCTCGGAGCCGCTTGCACTGACTCCAGCGCACCTTTTGAATGTTACACCGTTAAAATACTTACCCGCTTTTGAAATAGAGGAAGATCGACTTCATCTTCTCTCGCGTCATGCCTTATTGGATAAACTCGTTCAATCGTTTTGGAACCGTTGGAGGACAGACTATTTGCATACGCTACAATCACGTCAGAAATGGAATACACCATCGAACCCTATTACTGTCGGTACTGTCGTAGTTATTTTAACTGAAAATATGCCTCCATTACATTGGCCTCTTGGGGTAGTAGAAGAAGTTTTCCCTGGGTCAAATGGATCACCCGTATAGTTTGCGTTAAAACCGGAACTGGTTCGTACTTGCTACTTGTTGCTTAGCTTGTTCGATTAGGTTAAGTTTAGTTTAGTTCGATAGCATTTTGTTTAGTTAGCAGCTAAAGCTGGCTACTGTATAGTCAGTTGTTCCTTTTTCGAAGGTAATCCTTCAAGCCGGGGGGGAAATAGTTGCGCCGGTATACGATTCAAAAGTTGCCGCGTTATTATTTCTATGTTGCATCGCCGATCTCCATTTGTTTTTAATTAATTAGTTGTAGACACTCCCACCCCGCTTCCCTTTATTCCATTTCTCTTTCGCACCTACCTTGTCTCGCATAATAGAATAGCGAGCAGTATTACGCGCCATCTAAAACGCCACTCACAGGCAGCGAGAAGGGACTGGAGTCGCTCTGAATAGTACTGCAATGGCCGCGCGCGCGTTCGCCTATACCTTACGCAATAATTGTGTTTTCCATGGATAAATAGTGTTTTCGTGCAATGGAACCAGGGATCCAAGTCCAGGGACGTCCCCGGCAGCCTCCACCTCAGCATCTCGCAGCAGCGAGGTAGTGTGCCCATTTCTGTTTTCCATTTATTTTTCGTCGACAACCGCGTGTAAATTTCATTTTAGTCTTTCCCCGCAAATACAGTCCACTTCGAATTTATTTATCTCGCCCGCTCAACCAACAGCCATTTTGTCTCTATCTGCAGCTTGAGAAGTGTGATTGTGAAATATATAATAGTTTTAGTAGATTACCTAGTGTTGGACTAATTGCAATAGAACCGCTATAGAATAGAACTAGAACGGCTTTCTACTGGAAAATAGTAGACTCAGCCCCCGGGACCAAAGTAACGTGCCTTCCGAAGCACTGATACGCTCGTGAATAGAAATACCACAAGCGATCACCCATCTGAAGACCAGCAAATCGTGAAGCCGCATTTTTAAGACGCCAGCCAAATGCACAAGGACTGGTGCAACCCAAGTGCTTCTGCAAACAAACCAATAATCATTTGTGACCATTTTTCAATCACTACATATTAAAAAACAAAGTCCTCCGCCGCGTCTGTTTGTTCGCGATGAACTCAAAAACTACTGCACGGATTTTTGTGCTGTTTTCTCCTATGGATAGAGTGTTTCTCGAGGAATGATTTAGTATATAATTTGTCAAGTTTTTGTGTAAATTGGCTACAATATAACGATACTAGTTGACGCCCGCGGCTCCGCACGCGTGGTAAAGTGTTTCCGTTCCCGTTTTTCACCGGAACTTGTTTCCGGGATAGTAAAGTAAAGTAAAAAAGTAAAAATATATTTTTTTTTCATAGACCATATTAACGGCGCTTACAAAATGTCATACACTATTTAAAATATTTTAAGCGACCATCGGTTCGGAACGCGGCCCACCTGAGAAGAACCGGCAAGAAACTTAGGAAGGCTTTTTTTTTTGATGTCCTATTTACAATTTAATATTAGTTCACTTTGCCAGCAGATCATTTCCAGGCGTCCCTGTCCTGCAAATAGTCTTTAACGGAGTAAAATTCTTTGTCACAAAGCTTGTTTTTAATTAACTTTTTAAATTTATTTAATGGTAAATTTCTCAGGTCACAGGGAAGCTTGTTGTAAAAGCGTATTCAAATTTACGACAAAGCTTATAAAATGTAACCTATGTGTTATTCCGATGTGTAAGCTATATTATTGTAAAGTTTAATCAAAATCCATTCAGTAGATTTTGAGTGAAAGAGTAACAAACATCCATTCTTACAACTTTCGCGCTTATAATATTAGTAGGAATAGTTGAAAGCCTCAGAAAAAAACCGCCTGGGAGCTTTCAACGAAAACGCTGCCTAAGCCTTTTGAGATATTACAAAATAATGTATTGAGGACTTGTGGATCTTATACAGGTCTACAGGCACGTCCGCTTAAAGCATATGTCTATCTCTTAAGTATAACATACTCGCTATGATACAGGGAATCGGGTACGGGAAAGCTTCACCACGCGGGCGAAGCTGTGAGCATCAGCTAGTTTATAATAAAGTTAAAAACTTTTTATTTTCAGATGGTAGTTCGCGGGACGAACATCTCATGTACAAGATAATATTACGCACATAACTGAAAATGGGTCAGCAGACATCCAGAAAAAGTAAGTACATATTTAAGTACAATACTAGATGACACCCCCACGGCTTCGCCTGTCTATAAATTCTACAATAATGAATAAAAAAATTGTCCGATTTGTCGACATTTATGACTACTGCACCGCTCTACAGGGAAGTAGCGTGATGGCATATAGCCTCCTTCGATAAACGGGATATCTAACACAAAAAAAAATCCAAATCCGACCAGTAGTTTCTGAGATTAGCGCGAACTCTTCAGCATAATATTAGTATAGATGGGATTGTGACTGCTACGCAAAAGGTCGTGGGTTCGATTCCCCACCCAGGATAAAACTCTGTGTGACGAGCACGATGGTTTATTCTGTGTCTGGGTGTTATTTATCTATAATATGTATGCATTCAGAAATATATAGGTATGTTTATCAGTTATCTGGTTACACTAGTACAAGCTCTGCTTCGTTTGGAGTTAGATGGCGTTGTGTGAGTTGTCCCAACGATGTTTATTTATTGATAAAATGTGTTCTGGTGCGTCAGGCGGCGAGTGTACTTGTGGATGTGGTGCGTGGGAGCGACGGAGATACGCGGAGTCTCCGAGCAGCGTGCACCGGTACGTCAGCGCCGTCACCGACAGGTACCTTCCATGTTATTTGTATGTTCATCCGACAGGTACACCTACTTCTATATTAATATTTTAATTTCCAAAGTAACTCTGTCAGTATGCTGTGCTTTCACGCTAAAACTACTGAACCAATTTCAATAAAATTTGGTATAGAGATAGTCTAGAGAAAGTTGATGGATTGGAGAGCCAGAGAAAGGCCAAAGAAAAAATGGATGGACTGTGTAAGGAGTGATATGAGTATGAAAGGAGTGAATGATCAGATGACGAATAATAGGGACGATTGGAAGAAGGAGATCCAAGTAAATTGGAATAAGGGCAAGACGATGATGATGATAAAGATAGTCTAAAGCCCGAGAAAAGACATGGAATACTTTTGATTCCAGAAATATGTACCTGCGAGAATCATGAACATATTCCTTTAGAGTAACGAAATATACGTTTTTCTACTATTTAGTTTTTTTTAAATTTATTTATTACGCCTTATTCCCGAATTTGTATGCCTCTGCCACCCCGGTAGAGGCATACAAATTGTATGCTCACTTTTCACCATGTGTATTCCTGTCCCACTTAATAGGTGGTGAGCCCATTGCCGTGTTGAAATAGACAGACTCAGGTTGTGGCCACCTGCTGTTGAAATTTTTCAAACCTTCAACTGGGCTTAACGACTGCCATGGTACTGGCAACCGGGACCAACCGGCTTAACGTGCCTTCCGAAGCACGGAAACGCTTGTAATTGTAAATGCCACAAAGTGGTCACCCATCCGAGGACCAGCCAAAATATAGTTGCTTAACGCAGTGATCGTTTACAGAACAGTTCGCGGGGCCACGAACGCTTCTTATGTTCTTATGATGGATAAAACAACTTATTATCATTATTATTTTTTATATACCACTGAGGTGGCAGACAAGCGTACACTCCACCTGATGGAAAGTGGTCACTGTAGCCTATGGACGTTAGCAACACCAGAGGTGCAGCAACACTCGCGCTGCCGACCCTTTATAAACTTTCTAGACCCCTTTTGAAGAACCTCGTACTGTAGACGTTCGGGGAAACCCAGGCAGGAGGTTCATTCCACAATCTAAGCATACTTATTATTGCAGATGGAGTGGCAGAGAGTGTTCGTGCCGCCGACGTCGATGGAGACGAGCGCCGTGCGTGTGTACGGCGTACCGGAGAGTCAGCGATGACAGGTAACCGCTTACCTTCAGCTTATTGTGGTCACCTATTACATACATACATATACAGCGTCGGTGGCGCAGTGGTAGTGTATGCGACTGCCGCGACTGAGGTCCCGAGTTCGATTCCCGGGAAAGAATCGGAATCGGAAGAAATATTTGTGTGATCCACAAATGTTTGTTTCGGAGTTTGGGTGTTTCCTATGTATAATGTGTATGTATATAGAAATATATAAGTATATTTTTAGTAATTAAGATTATATTACCTTACTTTAGGCTAGACGGGCGGCGGTGTGTAAAAAAGAAGACCGACGCGGCTTCGCCCGTGAAATATTTTGAATCCCCGTCGCATCCATTTAATCCCGCCGCTTATCACTTTTACAAAAATGTATTAAAATTTGTCCGATCTGTTGACATTTATGATAACTGCTCCGCTCTCCTGGGTAGTAGCGTGATGTTATATAGCTAATAGCATTCCTCGATAAATGGACTATCCAATACAAAAATATTTTTTCAATACGGACCTGTAGTTCGTGAGATTAGCGCGTTCAACCAAACAAACAAACTCTTCAGCATACATTAGTATAGACTAGCTGTTCCTCCAGGGTACCGAGTCTACTATCCATACTCCATATATAGCTGAAGAGTTTGTTTGGTTGAATGCGCTAATCTCTGGAACTACTACTCGGATTTGAAAATAAATGTCCATGTTATACATTTAAAATAATTGTTCATACTGTACATAGCGATAGCTGTCCATTTTATACGTTACAATAGCTGTCCATGTTGTACATTGTAATAACTGTCCATATTGTACATTTACAATAATTGTCCGTACTGATCATAGCGATAGCTGTCCATTTTATATGTAACAATAGCTGTCCATATTGTACATTTATAATAACTGTTCATATTGTACATTTACAATAATTGTCCATACTGTACATAGCGATAGCTGTCTATTTTATATGTTACAATAGCTGTCCATATTGTACATTTATAATAACTGTCCATATTGTACATTTACAATAATTGTCCATACTGTACATAGCGATAGCTGTCTATTTTATATGTTACAATAGCTGTCCATATTCATCATCATCCGAGCGTCTGTCCCAGTTGCGTCTCGCGACGCCCGGGGTCCGCTTTCCTACATTTTTTCCTCCACTTCGCACGGTCGTCGGCATCCCCTGTAGTGAGACCATTGGCACGCATGTCATCCCGACGACGTCAAGGCAGCACTTCTTGGGTCTTCCCCTCTTACCGGGACCCGGCGGGGCTGACATGGCCAGACATTTGTTACCTACGTAGCCCGGCGGTTGCCGCAAGACGTGACCATACCAACGAAGGCGACACTCTTGCAACTTGTCTGCAATGTCACGGACGTGAAGGCTGCCGCGGATGCGAGAGTTTCTCACGCGGTCCATCCGCGTGACTCCACACATCCACCGCAGCATCTTCATTTCCGTGACACGCAGCTCCTGCTTGTTTCGCTCCAATATCGGCCACGTCTCACTGCCATGTAACAGGACAGGTCTAATAATTGTTTTGTAGACCTGTCCCTTCAACCGGATCGGCATTTTAGGGTCACAAATGACACCGGTCATCTCCCGCCATTTGGCCCACGCGGCAGCAATGCGTGACTTGACATTGCAATCGATGTCACTGGACGTGTGAAAAACAGATCCCAGGTATTTAACCTGGTCCGTGCGCTCGACCAAATCACCGCCTATGCGGACGGATGTGGGATCTGTCGAGTTTAGTGCCAAGTACTCGGTCTTCGCCACATTTAGTTTCAGACCGCCGTTCTCAAGCGTCTCCTTCCACACCTTCACACGTCGCACCAATCTGCCCCTGTCCGCGTCTGCCAGCGCAATATCGTCAGCATACATGAGCAACCATGGAGGCTGCTCATGCGAGTTCCTGATGCTGTCCGACAATTCGTCTAATATTACGCTGAACAGAAGCGGACTAAGGACCGAACCCTGGTGTACACCGACGGTGATGGGGAAGGATTTCGTGTCGCCAACAGCAGTCCGAACCATGGAATCGGAGTCACAGTACATGTCCCGGATAGTGTCAATATAGACCTCGGGAATCCCTTTGGACCGCAGTGCCCACCAGATCACCGCGCGAGGAACACAGTCGAAGGCCTTCTGCATGTCTAGAAACATACAGTGCAGAGGCGTGTTCTTCGACCTGTATTTCTCTGCGACAACCCTCAGGGCAAAAACAGGGTCCGTGGTCCCATGACCAGGGCGAAACCCATATTGACACCCCGAGAGAGTACACTCCTGCTGGATCCGAGAGTTTATAATCCTCTCGAAGATCTTCATGGTGTGGAACATCACCATTATACCGCGGTAGCTCCCGCACTCCTGCACTGACCCCTTACCTTTGAAGACTGGAGTAATAATACTCAGTCTCCATTGGTTTGGGATCTGCCCGCTGAGGAGTATGCGGTTAAAAAGGTTTACTAAGGGCATCTCGCGAGAACCCATCGCCTTCCAGGCTTCGATGGGGACTCCATCGGGTCCGACAGCTTTCCGATTCTTCATGCGGCGAAGCGCAGTCAGGACTTCTCCAGGCGTTACCGGTGGCACTAGTCCCTGATTCGGAGGGAGGTCCGGAGACTGCACCTCTTTATGCTGTTTATTGAGCAGCTCGTGGAAGTACGAGCGCCATCTCTCCTTTACCGCGAGGTGTTATAATACAATAGCTGTCCATATTGTACATTTACAATAATTGTCCATACTGTACATAGCGATAGCTTTCCATTTTATACGTTACATTAGCTGTCCATATTGTATATTTATAATAACTGTCCATATTGTACATTTACAATAATTGTCCATACTGTACATAGCGATAGTTGACCATTTTATACGTTACAATAGCTGTCCATTTTATACTTAACAATAGCTGTCCATAATGTACATTTACAATAACTGTCCATATTATACATTACAGACTGGCTGCAGTGCTGACACTCGGCGCGAGAGACTTGCGGAGGGAACTGGACGCGATAGTCATAAATACTGGTAAATATCCTACTAATATATAAATAATAAAAGTTTATGAAAAATATCCTACTAATATTATAAACGCGAAAGTTTGTAAGAATGGATGTTTGTTACTCTTTCACGTAAAAACTACCGAATGGATTTTAATGAAACTATACAATAATATAGCTTATACATCAGAATAATACATAGGCTACTTTTTATCACGGGAACAAGTTCCTGTGGGAAACAGGAACGGGAATACTTCTCTACGCGGGTGAAGCCGCGGGTGTCAACTAATCGCTTATACATCAGAATAACACATAGCCCTCTTTATATCCCGGGAAACTGTGGGAAACGGGGGTGGGAAAGCTTCCCTACGCGAGCGAAGCCGCGGTAGTCAACTAGTCGAAATAAATCTTTACGCACGCTTGATTTGGGGAGGAAGCTGGTGAATGCGTTACTTGTTTTTAATGGAACCATTTTTCTATTCAGAAGGTGACAGCAGTCGAGACATCGGCGAACCAACTGCAGAAGTGTATGTGCTGTCTGTGGCGCCCAGAACGTGAGTGTTTATCACAGCTTGCTACGTCACGAAGATAATAATAATATGGCGATTGTATAGGGGGCCCATCTATGGAGTAGGCAAATCACCGTCTGCCAAGATTTTTAAAATCTATATATATAAAAGAAAGTCGTGTTAGTTACGTTCATAGCAATACATGGCGACCGTGACAGGACGCCGTACATATCAATACATGGGGACCGTGACAGGACGCAGATTTTAAAAATATTGGCAGACGGCGACTTGCCAAGTATATGACTTGCCAATATTTATAAAATCTATATATATAAAAGAAAGTCGTGTTAGTTACACTATTTATAACTCAACAACGGCTGAAAATTGGTGGGGAGGTAGCTTAGAGCCAGTAGACGGACATAGGCTACTTTTTGTCTCGGGGACAAGTTCCTGTGGGAATCGGGAACAGGAAAACTTCAAAACGCGGGCGAAGCAACGGGCGTCAACTAGTAACATATAAAAATGGCAGACGCCGTTTTCATCCATAGTTTAAATGACCAAATCCATTTAACCAACCCAGCTCATTTCATAGTTAGCATATTGTTCCCATTCCCTATAAGATTAAAATTGTCAAAGGGCCTCTGCTTATTGGACCAATATGTCCCCATGTAAGCCTACCAAAAGACCGGGTATCTTCATGAGAAAAAAAAGATAGATGTGTAAAGACGATAATATATGCTTTATTTACACCAAGATAAATATAAAAAAAAAATCTTAATGTTAATGATATTATAATATTAAATGTGAAAGTTTGTATGGGTGTTTGTTACTCTTGCACGTAAAAACTATTGAATGGATTTTAATGAAACTTTACAATAACATAGCTTATACATCAGAATAACATATGGGCTACTTTTTATCCCGATAACAAGTTCCTGTGGGAACTCCTAAAAATAAAATAAACCTACATATATATTTCTAAATACATACATAGGGAACACCCAATCCCCGAAACCCACAATTTCGGATCTTACATATATTAGTTGAGACGTGGGAATCGAACCCTGGACCTCAGTCGCGGAAGTCGCATACACTACCACTGCTACACTACAATGTATTATTTTTGATAATTACAGAGCTGACGGAGAAGTGGTATCTGAAGGCAGAAGGAGCGAACTCACACAAAGCAACGATGCCATACGGTTGCATTCCGGACACTTCCAGGTATGAGAAAGAGAAAGTTTTTATTGCCAAAAACCACAAGCCATATAAAAGTAAAATAAAAAAATCCTTAACAAACAATGAATAAACGAAGCAGCTATGTTATGGTATAAAAAAATTAATAGTGTGTGCCTAAGACCGCAGAAGTGAAAACTTCATCGGCACTCGCAATCAATTATTATGTACGAATTGAATATACCAAACACAGCGACACAACAGCGAAGAGCAGCTGACTGTCTCTTTCTCGCTCGGGTACACTCGGCGTTCCCGAGTTCACCCGATCGAGCTTTTCACCTCACTGCGTGACGGATCAGCCTAACTTACTACCTACGGAAAATATTTGTGCGGTATGCCAAAACAAGTTTTGACTTAAAAAAAATTTAAAGAAAAGCATCCTTTACATCAATAAAGAATCCAATGGCTGTATGTGTAATGACCATGATAGCCTGCCGAGTGGCCACACAAAAACAAATAAAACAAATATCATGGTGGACGGTCATGACGCAGTATAAACAGTTAAGAGAGAGATACTACCTAATTAGATTCTTTGTTCACGAATCTATCTATCTATCATACTTTTGCTATGACTGGTCCGTAGATGAGTTATTGTTTAGTGTCATTTACATGATTCAGAAGGCAATTTAAACCATTGGTCCTGGTTGCCAGTAACATGGCCATCTTAAGCCTACTTGAAAGCTGTAAAATGTAACAAAAATAGACAAAAATATAAAAAAATATACAAATATGTTGTGATTTATTCCGATGCCCAAAACGCCTTATGCCCTAATCTGTAATGTCGAAGTATTGTGTATTATTTTGTTCCTTTCATATACCGTTTTCTACAAAATGACGTCATCTTTTCCCAGGTCGTATGTGGAACCGAACTCCGAGCTCTCCTAATCCGCAGCAAACCTCCGGACCAACCGCCCGCCACCAAGGTACACACGCAGGTGGACTACATCCACTGTCTTGTGCCGGACCTGCAGGAGATCACTGCCTGCTCGTTCTACTGGGGCAAGATGGACCGCTACGAGGCTGAGAGGTTGCTCGATAATAAGCCGGAAGGTGAGTTCACGTGAAAATGTAGCTCTGACTTCTGTCCGGATGGCGTCCTGTCACGGTCGCCATGTATTGATATGTACGGATGGCGTCCTGTCACGGTCGCCATGTATTGATATGTACGGATGGCGTCCTGTCACGGTCGCCATGTATTGATATGTACGGATGGCGTCCTGTCACGGTCGCCATGTATTGATATGTACGGATGGCGTCCTGTCACGGTCGCCATGTATTGATATGTACGGATGGCGTCCTGTCACGGTCGCCATGTATTGATATGTACGGATGGCGTCCTGTCACGGTCGCCATGTATTGATATGTACGGATGGCGTCCTGTCACGGTCGCCATGTATTGATATGTACGGATGGCGTCCTGTCACGGTCGCCATGTATTGATATGTACGGGTGGCGTCCTGTCACGGTCGCCATGTATTGATATGTACGGATGGCGTCCTGTCACGGTCGCCATGTATTGATATGTACGGGTGGCGTCCTGACACGGTGATCACTCTCATTTTAATTATTATCATGACTATTCATAAATACCTAAAATGGTCTAGGTACATGAACGAAAATATTTTCGATTTTGATTTATGATTATATTTATTCCGTTAGGTACGTTCCTGCTACGCGACTCGGCCCAGGAAGAGCACTTATTCTCGGTATCGTTCCGAAAGTACGGCCGATCGCTCCACGCGCGGATCGAGCACTATCAGCATCGATTCAGCTTCGACTCGCACGACCCCGCCGTCTTTGCAGCACCCACCGTCACCGGCCTCATCGAGCATTACAAGGTTTGTGCCTTCCCGCCTCGCTACATTTCCATCTCCCAAATTTCCCACCTACCAACCTTCCCACCTTCTACCTTACAGCATTTCCACATTTTTCCCTTCCCAACCTTCCCCCCCTCCGTACCTCCCAAACTTTCCACATCCCAACCTTCCTTCAACTTTCCTACCTCTACCTCCCGACCTTCCTATCTCTGAACTTTACCTTTTTGCCTCTCCACCTTCCCACATTCCTACCTGCCAACCCCAACTTTACCTTTTTGCCTCTCCACCTTCCCACATTCCTGCCTGCCAAACCTAACTTTACCTTTTTGCGTCTCCACCTTCCCACATTCCTACCTGCCAACCCCAACTTTACCTTTTTGCCCCTCCACCTTCCCACATTCCTACCTGCCAAACCCAACTTTACCTTTTTGCCTCTCCACCTTCTTACATTCCTACCTGCCAAACCCAACTTTACCTTTTTGCCTCTCCACCTTCCAACATTCCTACCTGCCAACCCCAACTTTACCTTTTTGCCCCTCCACCTTCCCACATTCCTACTTGCCAAACCCAACTTTACCTTTTTGCCTCTCCACCTTCTTACATTCCTACCTGCCAAACCCAACTTTACCTTTTTGCCTCTCCACCTTCCCACATTCCTACCTGCCAACCCCAACTTTACCTTTTTGCCCCTCCACCATCCCACATTCCTACCTGCCAATCCCAACTTTACCCTTTTGCCTCTCCACCTTCCCACATTCCTACCTGCTAACTTTTCCACCTGCCAACCCCAACTTTCCCTAATTTAATTTAAGTATTTTTATTGACGATTAGTATTCTAATTCTTACTAATATTATAAACGCCTTTTGCGTTTGTAAGAATATATAGAAAAATTGATGGAGATTTGTCACTATTTCACGCAAAAACTACTGAATGGATTTTGTTGAAACTACAATAAAAATAGCAGAGCTGGCAGCTACCTCGGACAAAGAATTAGTCTAGCTATTCAAAGGGGGAACGCTGCCAGTATCTTCGGAACCTTGCCTAAAGGGACCTCTTTTAATATAATATATTTTAGTAATGTATCACATTTTTAAGGTTACATGTAATGTTAATATTAACTTATACTTATTATACATATAAAAACATCCATAAATAAAGCTTAAACATCAGAATAACACATGGTTACATTTTAACCCGAGAATCAAGTTCCTGTGGGAAACGGGAAGGCGAAAACTTAACAAATTTTATTGTATCATTATAACTATTATATTGGAAGCGCTAAGTATGTTTGGATGTGTTACTCTTTTACGCAAAATTAACCTAATTGATTTTGATGAAACTTTACAATAATATAGCTTACACATCAGTATAACACATAGGCCACTTTTTATTAGAAGAACAAATTCCTGTTGGAAACGGGAAAACTTCATCACGCGTGTGGAGCCACGGGCGTCAACAAGTGTTTTATAGATACATACATATTGTCACGCCGTTTATCCCCGAAGGGGTAGACAGAGGCATACTGTACGCTCACATTACACCGTACGCATTTCTGTCCCATGTAACAGGTGGTGAGCCCATTTATTTTATATAGAACTAGCTGACCCGCGCAACTTCGTTAGCGCCACTTAAGAGATTTGTTGCAACAAATGTGATAAATGAAGAACCGCTCGACCGATTTTGTGCAACCTTCACATAAACCAACTACTAAATAGTCTAAACCTAAACATTAAAATACAACAACAACATAAAAAAGCCTAAACATTTGGTTTGAATAGGTGAGCCCGTTCTTGAGTTATAAAATTACAACGAAAAGTGGCATTGATTTTTATAACATAACATACATTACATACTGACACGTCTTTATACTATATACTTTATATATACTATCTACCCCGAAGGGGTAGGCGAGGCGTACTATACGCCAACTTTTCACCGTATGCTTTGCTTTTTTTGTCCCACGTAACATGTGGTGAGCCCATTGCCGTTTTGAAATAGACAGGCGCAGGTTATGGCGACCTGCTGCTGAAATTTTCAAGCCGCCCATTAGGCATTCAACTAGCTATACGACTACCATGTTACTGGCAACCGGGACCGACGGCTTGACGTGCCTTCCGAAGCACGGAAACGCTCGCAAATGTAAATGCCACAAAGTGGTCACCCATCCGAGGACCAGCCGTAGTGAAAGTTGCTTAACGCAGTGATCGTTTACATTAGATTTTTATATAGATAAAAGTCTGGTCGGGTGTGTCCCACCATAATTCCTAAACACAAAGTGAGCAATCCTGCTGTCTCCAGGACCCGGCGTGCGTGATGTTCTTCGAGCCGATGCTGACGGCGCCCCTCCCCCGAACTCAGCCATTCTCCCTGCAGCAGCTCACCAGAGCGCTCATCGTGTCGCACACCACGTACGACGGTGAGTATGTTCCCAGTCATGGAGAACACAAAAGGGTCAAAATACTACTTTTAATTGGGACTAATCCCACCCGCATTCTCATTACTGGACTCCTGTAAACTAGGATCAACCGCAATGACCAAAACACCAGAAAAGTTACACCGAGCTCGATCTCGGTAAAGTCCCAGGAGAAGTTAGCATGTCTTGGAACCCGCATGAAATTAATCAGAAGAATATGTGAGGAAGTAGGAAAAGAACGTAATGCCTGTTCCCTCCTTTGCAAAGCGGGAGACCTGGAAAGCAACTAGGTGTAAATCCTATAGAAATAGGGAAGCACCAGGTAATTTTAGGTATATTATGGGTCCTGGTTGAGCGGGCGAGATAAATAAATCCAAAGTGGACTGTACTTGCGGGAAAAGACAAAAATGAAATTTACACGCGATTGTCGACGGTAAAAGTAATGGAAAAACAGGAATAGGCACACTACCTTGTTGCTTGCTGCGAGATGCTGAGGTGGAGGCTGCCGGGGGCGTCCCTGGACTTGAATTCCTGGTTTCCTTGCACGAAAACACTATTTATCCATGGAAAATACGATTATTGCGGTAGTTGGTGCGGGGTTATTGCGAAAGGTTTTATACGGGCGCGCGGAGTTGTAGGAACAGACTGCCAGCCCTCAAACGTGGCCGCCGACGTGAGGATAGCGGCGCGCGCGTAGGTACTTGCGCGCGCGTAGAACAGCTGTCTCGCTCCTCCTTTATGCGAGACAAGGTAGGTGCGAAAGAGAAATGGAATTAAGGGAAGCGGGGGGAGCGTCGACAAATAAGTAATTAAAAACAATGTAGATCGGCGATGAAACATAGAAAAAAAAACGCGGCTATTCTTTTACCATATACCGGCGCAACCAGGTCCTATGTAAGCTATGTTTGATTCCAGTGATATGACTGCCTCTGTGGCACGGTGGCAGTGTAACCGACTGCCACAGAAGAGGTCGTGGGTTTGATTCCCACCCAGGATAAAACTTTGTGTGATGAGAACCATGGTTTATTCTATGTCTGGCTGTTATTTATCTATAACTAGTTGACGCCCGCGGCTTCGCCCGCTTATATAAGTTTTCCTGTTCCCGTTTCCCACAGGAACTTGTTCCCGGGATAAAAAGTAGCCTATGTCCGTCTTTTGGCTCTAACCTAACCTCCCCACCAATTTTCAGCCAAATCGGTACAGCCGTTGTTGAGTTATAAATGGTGTAACTAACACGACTTTCTTTTATATATATAGATATTATGTATTTAGAAATATATAAGTATTTTTATCAGTTATCTGGTTACCATTGTACAAGCTCTGCTTAGTGTGGAATCAGATGGCGTTGTGTGAGATGTCCCAACATTATTTAAAAAAAAAGCTTCATTGCAGCTAAAATTGGAGCGTAGCTCATGTATATTAGTTTAGTTTTTATTTCACTTCAATACATGCAGTATTTCCCAAGTTATAGCAACGAGAAGCTTTAGTCCTTTTGGAATTTCCGAGATTAGACGCCCATTATGACGTCACAGCCTCGCATAGGTGCGAGCGAGAGCGCGACTGTATTTTGAACGGCATTTTTTAAATATAAAAAAGGAAAAACACAATTTTTCCCGCATTTATTTGTAGATTAATTTGGACATTTTTAGTAAAAAAAAACGTTTGTCCCCATTCTGTTACCCATTCTGTTACCCATAATCACAAAACGCAACACCACTGAAAGTACATTGTCGGACGTATAATAATCGCGTTTTTTTGTACCTTATTGCGATTATTAAATAAAACATATATTGGGCCAAGTCTACTAATTCAATCGCTTCAGAACAGAATAGAAATCGTCGCTCAATAGAGAGCCGACAGAAAAAATTAACAGATTTCGTAGTCTACTATGACAATTGCGCTCCAATAGAATTCTATCGGCCGACGGAAATCCATTGTAATACTATAATTATTTTTATTTTGCAATATACCGAGAATTTTAACAAGCTTTTCAAAAGCGGAATATTGCAAAGTATAAATAGTTTTTTTTTTTAATATAAGAATCATCAAAGTCATGGACTCAGTGATCGCGTAGCAAATACTAAAAAAAATCCTACAGCGTAATTGAGAATAGCAGTCCAGCTCGTAACAGAAAAAAAATTCGACTTTAAAATTAAAATTTGAGGATTTTTTTTAAAAATTTGCTTTTTCTTAATTCTAGGCGTAGAAAAACTCCCCCTACCGGCTCGCTTAAGATTATACTTAAAAGAGTATCACTACAGACAGCGAGTGCGGGTTCGACGCCTGGAAGCGGATTTGTACGAGCAACATCACTGCTGAGCCTCTCCGTTCACATCGAGAGATGTAAGAGTTGGAGAGAGTGAGATGAGAGGATTGGAGAGAGAGAATGTGTGGAATCATAGAAATGCCACTATCAGAGAAGTTGAAAATGAAGAAACAAGAAAACAGTAGGAAAATGAACTTGAGGCTCTGAAATGAGGACTTTTAGTGCCATACATACATATTGTCACGCCTTTATTCCCGAAATCCACATTTCACTGTATGCATTTTTGTCCCACGTAACAAGTGGTGAGCCCATTACTGTGTTGAAAATTGACAGGCGCAGGTTGCCTTCTGTTGAACTTTTTCAACCCTTAAAAGGCGTTCAGCTTGAATTAACAACTGCCAACTTAACGTGCCTTTGCAAATGTAAATACCACAAAGTGTTCACCCATTCTAGGACCTGCCATAGTGAAAGTTGCTGCAGTGAATGTTTAAGCACTGAGTTAGTGTGGTCACGAGCACTTCAAGACAGATTTTTGACCCTCAACAAGGAAACAGCAGGAGAATTAACCAGGACAAAATTAGCAGGAGATTTTAGCCGCTAACACTGAATATCTCTCACAATATATGCTAAAGTTATTTAGAGCGCACTCACCACCTGTTATGTGGGACAAAAGTGCATGTGGTGAAATCTGGGTGTATAGTATGACAATATGTATGCATGTTATTTAGAGGCTTCCTGATATGCTTTGGTTATAAACTCCCAGCCTCGATGTCCTCAAACATATTCAGTGTTCTTTAGAAAGGGCATTAGAACGCAGAGCAAAAATGTTCAAAATATCCACAGACTAAGGTCACCGCTTACCATCAGGTTGACCGTATGCTTATATGCTGCTTAAATGGTATAATTTTCAAACTCACTCCCAACTCCTACACTTGTGAACGCCTTATTATTAATTATAAATAATAATCTGCCTTGTTATTATATTAATTTAGGTTAATAATTATTTGTATTATTAATTATATTACAGTGTATATTATTATATATATATATATTTTTTGTATTAAAATCGTGTTTAGAATTTAATAAATGCCATTTTGGGTAATATTTTATATTGATTATATTTTAAATACAATTTAATTGTAATCAATATACTATATTATATTTGTTTTAAAGATTGATTTTGTAGTTGGGGGGTCGACCGACATACTTTCTGACTATGTTTAAGGTCGTTTTGTCCGCAAAGTTAGAACAACAATAAATTTTTATTTAAAGTGAAAATAAAATTCT
The DNA here is from genome assembly GCA_948477245.1 of Thumatha senex. Taxonomy (NCBI): domain Eukaryota; kingdom Metazoa; phylum Arthropoda; class Insecta; order Lepidoptera; family Erebidae; genus Thumatha; species Thumatha senex. The sequence goes on along the minus strand of OX419752.1, from coordinate 15,195,909 downwards.
AATTCACTCAGACGGGAGTAGAACCCGTGGTCTTTTACAAAGACAAGAAACAATTGAGTCACAGAACAATTTATTTTCAACGAGAACTCTAATATTTTTGTTTGTTACGGCTAATATTTAAAACGGCTGGTCCGATTTTAACGAGACTTTCACTGGCAGATGTTATAAGGAGTAACTTAGTCTAAATTTTAGTCTCGTATTCCCACGGGAATGGCTACTACTCAGGTGAAATTGCAGGGTGTCCTCTGTGTCCAATAAAGAAAGTTAAATCCATTCGCGATGCAGTGAAAATGTTGCAAAATAAAAAAAAAATTGACATGACCTTTGACCCCTCATATAATAGGTTAGGACTTCATACGGCAATCGTATCTACAAAAAAGTCCACTTTTAAATTGTTTGTGAAAAAAAAATGTTACTTGTCCAATTTATATTAATATGTATATTGTAAATTATGTAATATAGGTTATTAAATACATACTATAACACATTATGTTCCAAAATTCAATTATACATCTGCTTGGTAACGGCTTTCAGTTGAATTTTTGAACATAATGTATTGTGATGGTTGAAATATACAGGGTCATTTGTACAACGCCTGCAACTTGCCAGCAGGAGATAGCTAAGGTCACAACCATCAACGTTAGTTCTGCGAAGGGTGACAACAAAAACAACAGAAAGATCAAGGTCAAAGGACTCACATTTGACCTTGACATTTGTCGTCTTGAATTCAAGGACAAAGGACATAATATTTTGTTCTTGACCAATATAATTGAAGCATTAATGTTAAATTCATAAAAAAAAACAATTTTACAATATTTTTAAACTTTCGCGATTGTCAATCTAATTTATGATATTTCGGATCTTATTCGCGACGTATATAATTAGATACAAAGCCTACCTTATACTTCCCGACGTTTCGAACGGATTTCAGCAGCCGTTGTCAGGGGTTGACTGGGTCATCAGTATAAGGTAGGTTTTGTACCTAATAATATACGTCGCGAATAAGACCCGAAATATGATAAATAATTGTAGAACAATGTTTTATTTTGTTAGTTTTCCAGTCCTGTAAGGTTGCTAGTGTTTTACAAATGACCCTGTATTGTATACGTTTATATGTTTTGATTGTAAAGGCAGGGGTTCATTGGCGCATTTCAGACGGAAAGTGTGAGTGTAAAAACCCTGCCTATCGCGAGCGGAGCCATGATAGAAATTAGCCGTATTAGTTTCGTTCTATCAAACCGCGAGCTACATTAGCTTGCTCTGTGGATCCAGGTATTGAAGTCAAAATCTATTTAACGAAGCGCTCGTGGCGCCGCGGTCTCAGTCCTCGGATGGGTGACCACTTTGTGGCATTTACATTTGCGAGCGTTTCTGCACTTCGGAAGGCACGTTAAGCCGTTGGACCCGGTTGCCATAAAATTTAACCAGGCCTTATGGGCGGCTTGAAAAATTTCAGCAGCAGGTCGCCACAACCTGCATCTGTCTATTTCAACACGGCAATGGGCTCACCACCTATTACGTGGGACATGAATCAACACGGTGAAAAGTGGGCATATAATATGCCTCTGCCACCCCTTCGGGGATAAAGCGTGATGGATTAATAAATAAATTCTATTTAACGAATACCGCTTACTACCAAGGAGACAGATGCAATATAAAATGACATAAAACATATCATTTCAACCATCTATATTAGCAATAAAATTTACTTTAAATTCTGCGATACGCATACACCTGCGACTGATCTGCGGCAAATTGTACGCTGCGTAAGAGAGCTATATAATTATTTTTGTACCAAACAGCGACGTACAATAAGCTTCTATTATTCAAATGCACTGGATATACTATATCTATTGTTTTGTAGATATTTCGCGCCATAATAGAAAATGGAGGCCAAAAAGAAAAAATCAAAACTATACTAGCGGCACGCTATGATGGCCGTTTTGACATATTACAATAGTTATGATATTTTACTTGTTTTACGTGAGTACTCTGTTTTCTACCGTAGTATAAATATTCTCTAATGTGGTCGACTATTCACATATTTTTACAAATAAAATGTAATTAAAATTAATACGAAACTTCATGAAAGGACAAACGTCACAACGGCCATCATAGCGTGCCGCTTGTATAGTGTATAATTGAGACGACGCAAAAATGTCGCTCGAATCACCGAATTTATGGGGTAAATATATCTATACTATCTATACTAATATTATAAAGCTGAAGAGATTGTTTGTTTGTTTGGTTGAACGCGCTGATCTCAGGAACTACTGGTCGGATTTGAAAAATTCTTTTTGTGTTAGATAGCCCATTTATCGAGGAAGGCTATAGGCTATATATCATTATGCTACTACACTGGCGAGCAAAGCAGTAATCATAAATGTTGACAAATCGGGCACATTTTTATGCATCATTGTAGATTTATAAGCGACGGAATTAAATAGGTGCGACGGGAGGTCGAAGTATTCCACAGGCGAAGCTGAGGGGTCATCTAGTATATGGATAAAGCGAATTAAATCCAGCCTACTTGTGTAATGCAAGTAGAGTGGTGTAGAATGGTGGCAGGTGTGTGTGTCGTGGCGACCATTGTACGATGTATGACAAAGCGTATTATTGCACCTCGGTGCGTACAAAGTTATAGTAAAATACAAAAATATATTTTAAAATATATAAATTTTTGTAGTTTTATTTTTTTATTAGCCCTAACAGCGACTTCACCATGTGCTTTCTTCTTTTTGGTACGATAATTGCGATATATTATAATAACTAGTTGACGCCAGCGGCTCCGCTCGTTTGGTTAAGTTTTTCCGTTCTCGTTTCACACAGGCACTTGTTCCCGGGACTTAGGTCCTATTCTGTGTAAACTATAGTATTGTCATCATCATAACCCGAGCGTTTGTCCCAGTTGCGTCTCGCGACACCGCGGGGTCCGCTTTCCTACGTTTTCTCGTCCTCTTCGCACGGTCGTCGGCATCCCCTGTAGTGAGACCATTGGTACGCATGTCATCCCTTACGACGTCAAGCCAGAACTTCTTGGTTTGTTTTCCAAGTAGCCCGGCGTTGCCGCAACATATTATTGTAGTTACATCAAAATCCATCCATCATCTACAAAAGGTCAAGGTCAAAGCAGCTGACCTTGACCTTTTTCAATAGCATTATACCGCGCGTCCGTCGTTCATCGAGGCATACGGTACGCGACGAAGAGACCCAGGAGTTGTTTGAAGCGAATCCAACAGCGAGTACGTATGACGCCCTTCACCGGTTCAATATGTGTAACAGTACTTGCTGTGTGATGAGTTGTTGTGAAATAAGTTTGAGTTTCTTGACCAATATAGGCGTAAAGTCAAGTTCAAAGCTCTTTTGACATTGACCTTTGTTGTCAAAGGTCAAGGTTAAAGAAGACAAACATGCTAACGCCGGCCCACCCTCATCCCTTGCGATTTCCGCGGTGGCGTAGTTATTATAATAGAAGCATTAATGTTAAATTCATAAAATTCTTAAAAAAAAACAATTTTAATATATTTTTAAACTTTCGCGATTGTCAATCTAATTTATGATATTTCGGATCTTATTCGCGACGTATATAATTAGATACAAAGCCTACCTTATACTTACCGACGTTTCGAACGGATTTCAGCAGCCGTTGTCAGGGGTTGACTGGGTCATCAGTATAAGGTAGGTTTTGTACCTAATAATATACGTCGCGAATAAGACCCGAAATATGATAAATAATTGTAGAACAATGTTTTATTTTGTTAGTTTTCCAGTTCTGTAAGGTTGGTAGTGTTTTACAAATGACCCTGTATTGTATACGTTTATATGTTTTGATTGTAAAGGCAGGGGTTCATTGGCGCATTTCAGACGGAAAGTGTGAGTGTAAAAACCCTGCCTATCGCGAGCGGAGCCATGATAGAAATTAGCCGTATTAGTTTCGTTCTATCAAACCGCGAGCTACATTAGCTTGCTCTGTGGATCCAGGTATTGAAGTCAAAATCTATTTAACAAAGCGCTCGTGGCGCCGCGGTCTCAGTCCTCGGATGGGTGACCACTTTGTGGCATTTACATTTGCGAGCGTTTCTGCACTTCGGAAGGCACGTTAAGCCGTTGGACCCGGTTGCCATAAAATTTAACCAGGCCTTATGGGCGGCTTGAAAAATTTCAGCAGCAGGTCGCCACAACCTGCATCTGTCTATTTCAACACGGCAATGGGCTCACCACCTATTACGTGGGACAGGAATCAACACGGTGAAAAGTGGGCATATAATATGCCTCTGCCACCCCTTCGGGGATAAAGCGTGATGGATTAATAAATAAATTCTATTTAACGAATACCGCTTACTACCAAGGAGACAGATGCAATATAAAATGACATAAAACATATCATTTCAACCATCTATATTAGCAATAAAATTTACTTTAAATTCTGCGATACGCATACACCTGCGACTGATCTGCGGCAAATTGTACGCTGCGTAAGAGAGCTATATAATTATTTTTGTACCAAACAGCGACGTACAATAAGCTTCTATTATTCAAATGCACTGGATATACTATATCTATTGTTTTGTAGATATTCCGCGCCATAATAGAAAATGGAGGCCAAAAAGAAAAAATCAAAACTATACTAGCGGCACGCTATGATGGCCGTTTTGACATATTACAATAGTTATGATATTTTACTTGTTTTACGTGAGTACTCTGTTTTCTACCGTAGTATAAATATTCTCTAATGTGGTCGACTATTCACATATTTATACAAATAAAATGTAATTAAAATTAATACGAAACTTCATGAAAGGATAAACGTCAAAACGGCCATCAAAGCGTGCCGCTAGTAGTGTATAATTGAGCGGACGCAAAAATGTCGCTCGAATCACCGAATTTATGGGGTATGTATCTATACTAATATTATAAAGCTGAGGAGTTTGTGTTTGGTTGAACGCGCTGATCTCAGGAACTACTGGTCGGATTTGAAAAATTCTTTTTGTGTTAGATAGCCCATTTATCGAGGAAGGCTATAGGCTAAATATCATTACGCTACTACACTGGCGAGCAAAGCAGTAGTCTTAAATGTTGACAAATCGGGCACATTTTTATGCATCATTGTAGATTTATAAGCGACGGAATTAAATAGGTGCGACGGGAGGTCGAAGTATTCCACAGGCGAAGCTGAGGGGTCATCTAGTATATGGATAAAGCGAATTAAATCCAGCCTACTTGTGTAATGCAAGTAGAGTGGTGTAGAATGGTGGCAGGTGTGTGTGTCGTGGCGACCATTGTACGATGTATGACAAAGCGTATTATTGCACCTCGGTGCGTACAAAGTTATAGTAAAATACAAAAATATATTTTAAAATATATAAATTTTTGTAGTTTTATTTTTTTATTAGCCCTAACAGCGACTTCACCATGTGCTTTCTTCTTTTTGGTACGATAATTGCGATATATTATAATAACTAGTTGACGCCAGCGGCTCCGCTCGTTTGGTTAAGTTTTTCCGTTCTCGTTTCACACAGGCACTTGTTCCCGGGACTTAGGTCCTATTCTGTGTAAACTATAGTATTGTCATCATCATAACCCGAGCGTTTGTCCCAGTTGCGTCTCGCGACACCGCGGGGTCCGCTTTCCTACGTTTTCTCGCCCTCTTCGCACGGTCGTCGGCATCCCCTGTAGTGAGACCATTGGTACGCATGTCATCCCTTACGACGTCAAGCCAGAACTTCTTGGTTTGTTTTCCAAGTAGCCCGGCGTTGCCGCAACATATTATTGTAGTTACATCAAAATCCATCCATCATCTACAAAAGGTCAAGGTCAAAGCAGCTGACCTTGACCTTTTTCAATAGCATTATACCGCGCGTCCGTCGTTCATCGAGGCATACGGTACGCGACGAAGAGACCCAGGAGTTGTTTGAAGCGAATCCAACAGCGAGTACGTATGACGCCCTTCACCGGTTCAATATGTGTAACAGTACTTGCTGTGTGATGAGTTGTTGTGAAATAAGTTTGAGTTTCTTGACCAATATAGGCGTAAAGTCAAGTTCAAAGCTCTTTTGACATTGACCTTTGTTGTCAAAGGTCAAGGTTAAAGAAGACAAACATGCTAACGCCGGCCCACCCTCATCCCTTGCGATTTCCGCGGTGGCGTAGTTATTATAATAGAAGCATTAATGTTAAATTCATAAAATTCTTAAAAAAAAACAATTTTAATATATTTTTAAACTTTCGCGATTGTCAATCTAATTTATGATATTTCGGATCTTATTCGCGACGTATATAATTAGATACAAAGCCTACCTTATACTTACCGACGTTTCGAACGGATTTCAGCAGCCGTTGTCAGGGGTTGACTGGGTCATCAGTATAAGGTAGGTTTTGTACCTAATAATATACGTCGCGAATAAGACCCGAAATATGATAAATAATTGTAGAACAATGTTTTATTTTGTTAGTTTTCCAGTTCTGTAAGGTTGGTAGTGTTTTACAAATGACCCTGTATTGTATACGTTTATATGTTTTGATTGTAAAGGCAGGGGTTCATTGGCGCATTTCAGACGGAAAGTGTGAGTGTAAAAACCCTGCCTATCGCGAGCGGAGCCATGATAGAAATTAGCCGTATTAGTTTCGTTCTATCAAACCGCGAGCTACATTAGCTTGCTCTGTGGATCCAGGTATTGAAGTCAAAATCTATTTAACGAAGCGCTCGTGGCGCCGCGGTCTCAGTCCTCGGATGGGTGACCACTTTGTGGCATTTACATTTGCGAGCGTTTCTGCACTTCGGAAGGCACGTTAAGCCGTTGGACCCGGTTGCCATAAAATTTAACCAGGCCTTATGGGCGGCTTGAAAAATTTCAGCAGCAGGTCGCCACAACCTGCATCTGTCTATTTCAACACGGCAATGGGCTCACCACCTATTACGTGGGACAGGAATCAACACGGTGAAAAGTGGGCATATAATATGCCTCTGCCACCCCTTCGGGGATAAAGCGTGATGGATTAATAAATAAATTCTATTTAACGAATACCGCTTACTACCAAGGAGACAGATGCAATATAAAATGACATAAAACATATCATTTCAACCATCTATATTAGCAATAAAATTTACTTTAAATTCTGCGATACGCATACACCTGCGACTGATCTGCGGCAAATTGTACGCTGCGTAAGAGAGCTATATAGATATTTTTGTACCAAACAGCGACGTACAATAAGCTTCTATTATTCAAGTGCACTGGATATACTATATCTATTGTAGATATTTCGCGCCATAATAGAAAATGGAGGCCATAAAGAAAAAATCTAAACTATACTAGCGGCACGCTATGATGGCCGTTTTGACATATTACAATAGTTATGATATTGTACTTGTTTTACGTGAGTACTCTGTTTTCTACCGTAGTATAAATATTCTCTAATGTGGTCGACTATTCACATATTTATACAAATAAAATGTAATTAAAATTAATACGAAACTTCATGAAAGGATAAACGTCAAAACGGCCATCAAAGCGTGCCGCTAGTAGTGTATAATTGAGCGGACGCAAAAATGTCGCTCGAATCACCGAATTTATGGGGTATGTATCTATACTAATATTATAAAGCTGAGGAGTTTGTGTTTGGTTGAACGCGCTGATCTCTGGTCAGACTGGTCGGATTTGAAAAATTCTTTTTGTGTTAGATAGCCCATTTATCGAGGAAGGCTATAGGCTATATATCATTACGCTACTACACTGGCGAGCAAAGCAGTAGTCTTAAATGTTGACAAATCGGGCACATTTTTATGCATCATTGTAGATTTATAAGCGACGGAATTAAATAGGTGCGACGGGAGGTCGAAGTATTCCACAGGCGAAGCTGAGGGGTCATCTAGTATATGGATAAAGCGAATTAAATCCAGCCTACTTGTGTAATGCAAGTAGAGTGGTGTAGAATGGTGGCAGGTGTGTGTGTCGTGGCGACCATTGTACGATGTATGACAAAGCGTATTATTGCACCTCGGTGCGTACAAAGTTATAGTAAAATACAAAAATATATTTTAAAATATATAAATTTTTGTAGTTTTATTTTTTTATTAGCGACAGCGACTTCACCATGTGCTTTCTTCTTTTTGGTACGATAATTGCGATATATTATAATAACTAGTTGACGCCAGCGGCTCCGCTCGTTTGGTTAAGTTTTTCCGTTCTCGTTTCACACAGGCACTTGTTCCCGGGACTTAGGTCCTATTCTGTGTAAACTATAGTATTGTCATCATCATAACCCGAGCGTTTGTCCCAGTTGCGTCTCGCGACACCGCGGGGTCCGCTTTCCTACGTTTTCTCGTCCTCTTCGCACGGTCGTCGGCATCCCCTGTAGTGAGACCATTGGTACGCATGTCATCCCTTACGACGTCAAGCCAGCACTTCTTGGTTTGTTTTCCAAGTAGCCCGGCGTTGCCGCAACATATTATTGTAGTTACATCAAAATCCATCCATCATCTACAAAAGGTCAAGGTCAAAGGAACTGACCTTGACCTTTTTCAATAGCATTATACCGCGCGTCCGTCGTTCATCGAGGCACACGGTACGCGACAAAGAGACCCAGGAGTTGTTTGAAGCGAATCCAACAGCGAGTACGTATGACGCCCTTCACCGGTTCAATATGTGTAACAGTACTTGCTGTGTGATGAGTTGTTGTGAAATAAGTATTAGTTGCGCGTCCAGCTCCGGTAGGTGACGAGATGTTCCGATTTCTTTTAGATAAACGTCAAGATCGGCAGCCGCACACGTTCTGATGATAGTTTCTCCTTCAGTGTTGCGGTTGACGTATCCAAAACCATCATGAACAACTAATTGAATCAGGCGTTACATGGCGGAAATCTGTTTTAAAAAACTATTATTATTTTGTTTTAAATACTATTTTTGCAATATTCCGCTTTTTTAAAATGTCGTACGATGTCGGCACGTGTTTTTTTTTTCACAAAAAAAAACACGTGTCGACTACGTACAACATTTTAAAAAGCGAAATGTTGCAAAAATAACATTTATACCAAAATAATAAAAGTATTTTTTCATCATGAACAAGCTAATTTGAGCGTGTTCATAGTCCGCCAAGCGCGCCACTAAGAGAAACGAGATTCCAGATGAAACCACTTACAACCTCTATATGATAAGTTGGAATCGGAATCATTTAAAGGGCAGAAACGCCAGAAACTCACTTCTCTCACCCACATGACCATTCAGTTCGCAACCCAAAACGATTCCCTGTGACAACGGAATGCTCCGAAGCACTGGCCCCAAAACAGCATCTTATCAACATCGCTACAACCGACCTGTGGCACGTAGGGACATCAAATGGGTATTAATCCCATGGATAAGCCTCACGATCATAAGCCGGTCGCTACAGCGTTTTACCTCCAAGATGCCGCTCTGCAGCCCCTCGGAGAGCACCACTGCCACCCCGTTCTCCCCACCAGGTGCAACTGTGTAATACAGCTTGTAACCTTTCTGCAAAGGCCAGGCTCTGTTGCCTTTCAAAGAGTCTCTAGCAGGAACGCCAGTTCCACCCCACGCCTGGAGAGTACCTTCTTCACTAAAAGTCAAAAGTACTTGGATACCCAGACGTGCATGTATGAAGCGATTAATGATCTACAGGAAGCGAAAGATGTATGCATAGAGCGAAGCCTGGCGATCTGTCCTCTCTGACTACACCGTCAGGAATAAAGCGTGAAGATAGTTAAGTTATAAACGTTTGAAATATCAGAGGGGTATACTCACACTGCCGACCCAATTGCCGTTGGAACAGTAAAAAAAATAAGTGTAATTTTTTTAAGCTACCATTAGGCCTGGCTAGAATTCACAGAAACGCTACATTGCTTGCGACTATGGCACAATGTTCCAGGGAGTGCTACGGTTTCTTAAAATCCGGCCAAGTACGAATCGGGATCGCCCACGAAGGGTTCCGTACCATTATCTATTAAATTGCCAAAAAATCATGTCTATTGTTAATAATACTTAAAAAGTATTTATTTTTAGGGTGTATACTAAATTTAAAGTTTTAAGTTGAAAAATATTTTAGTCTCCAGCTGGATTCTAACCAGAGTCTTCTGGTTGGGGTTCGTATTGGGTTGCATAAATTTAAGAGGCATAACTTAAAACTGCATAACGTTTATTGGCATACTGTTCGTTTCGCATAACGTTCAAACAGAATAAATCATTAGGCATACCTTTTTTTCCCATGACTTCCTTATAATAATGATATACCCGCATAAAATGTTTACGCATATTTTTTTTTACAATAACTATTACTAATCATAACATTTATTGGCATATCACTCAATGGCATAAAGATTACAAGTTATACATAGAATATCATAATGTTAACGAGTACATATTTTTATTTTTATATCTAAGATTAGACAGTTCAGTCTAAGATTGAAATGCCCACTGATTAAAAATGTCGATAGTCACCATTATCTGAAGTTCAAAATGTCAACACTTAAATATACAATATATAAATAAACTGCTCCAGCTACAGGGCGATCAGCGTGGTCAGCTTAGCTAGTAAGGTGTATGCAAAGATTATAACGGCAAGAATGCAAGAAAAGTCTGAAAGGTATTTATGGGAGGCTCAATGCGGATTCCGACGTGGAAGAGGTTGCATGGATCAAGTGTTTTCTCTCCGCATGATCGCGGAGAAGTTTCTGGCTATAAGCCAGAAGGTTTTCTGCGCTTTTGTGGATCTGGAGAAAGCATTTGATAACGTTGTGAGGGAAACTCTGTGGGATTTGCTGCCCGGATATGGTGTGGACGGCTCGCTTCTGCGGGCAATACAGTCGCTTTATAAGGACTGTAAGGCTTGCGTGCGAGTAGGGGGGGATGTGTCACCTCTGTTTGTGATGTCTGTACAGGCGTCAAAAAGGGTTGTGTCATGTCCGCCTGGCTGTTCATAGTGTATCTGGACAGTTGCCTGCAGAAGTTGAAAGATTGTGATATGGGTGTGAATTTGGGTGACTTTTCAGTAAACTGTCTGCTGTACGCTGATGATGCGGTGCTCATGGCCTCATCAGAAGCCGACCTTCAGGCATTAGTCACTAATATGAAAGAGGAGTGTGAAAGTAAGGGTCTTCGCTTGAATGCAAGTAAGACTAAGGTTCTAGTATTTGAAAGAAATGACGTAAGAACTAAATGCGAGATTCGCGTAAACCAGGAGCGTCTAGAGCAAGTGAATGAAATTGTGTATTTAGGGAGTATGTTTAGCGCGGATGAAAGATGTGATTCGGATGTAGGACGGCAAGTAGCTGCCGGAAACAGAGTTAACGGTGCTTTGTCCCAATTAGTAAAGCGACAAAGCATCGTAAAATAAGCACGACTGGCGATTGACGAAGAATATATATTGTGTGAAAGCAGAGGGTAGAAGAAGTCAGGGTAGACCGAGACTTACATATGAAGACCACGTGAGCAGATTGCTCAAAAACGGAAAGGTCAAAAGTACTCGGATACCCAGACGTGCGTGTATGAAGCGATTGATGTATCTTGAAGAAGCGAAAGAAGTATGCATGGATCGCGAAGCCTGGCGATCTGTCCTCTCTGACTACCCCCACTTGAAATTTATGATAAATTATCTTTAGGCGTGTAACAAGTAACAATTATACCCTTTACATGTATGCTGATTAACATTTTGATAAAAAAACTTAGAGTAAGTTAAAGTTATGCCAATAAAACCATTATGCGTTTATACGAGGGCGGCACTGAAAATTTCGGGAATCGACACAACATTACTATTTAGAAATGTATTTATTGCTTTTCGAAGTATTCTCCGCGAAATTTGACACATTTTTCCATACGACCAATCATTGAAGCAACCATTCCATTCATTGAAAGTTGGGGTATCCAAAATGGCCGTTTTCTCTAGCTTCTTCAGGTGATAAAAATCTCTGACCACGCAATTTATTTCTTTATTTTAACTAACTAACTATCTTCACGCTGTATCCCTGACGGGGTAGTCAGAGAGGACAGATCGCCAGGCTTCGCGATCCATGCATACTTCTTTCGCTTCTTCGAGATTCATCAATCGCTTCATACACGCACGTCTGGGTATCCGAGTACTTTTGACCTTTCCGTTTTTGAGCAATCTGCTCACGTGGTCTTCATATGTAAGTCTCGGCCTACCCTGACTCCTTCTACCCTCTACTTTTGAACAATATATATTCTTCGTCAATCGTTCCTCACTCATTCGTTGGACGTGTCCAAACCAAACCAAATTACCGAATTAGAAATGTATTTATAACCAAACCAAATATTTTAGGGAAAGTATAGAAATCATTAGGGCTTAGGTCGGGGCTGTACGGCGGATGGTCTAATAATTCTATGTTTTCTTGCTCTAAAAACTTTTGTTCTGTGCGCGGTGTGAGAACTCGCATTGTCGTGATGGAGGATGATGCGGCAGTTCTCTTTACGGAGTTCAGAAACGACCTGTGGCAAACAAACTCTAGCATACCATTCTGCATTAACCGTTCTTTGTCCTTCAAGAGGAATAGTCGCAACATGGCTGGTTTTGGACACAAACGTGGCCACCATTTTTTTTGCAACACTCCGTGAACGAACAATTTTCGAACACCCAAACTCGTGACTGGTTTTTTTGTTTCGGGTTTGTACGCGTATATCCAGGATTCGTCACCTGATACGATGTTGTATACAGCATTTGAGGATCCTGCGTGGAATCTTTCGAGAGTTCTGATGCACCAAGTAACGCGAGCCGCTTTTTGCTCTTCACAGAGCGAATGCGGTATCCAACGGAAAAACAACTTTTTTACACCTAATTGTTCATGCAAGGTTATTTGTATTTGACTCATGCCAATGTCTAAAGTTGCCTGAATTTCGCGGTATGTCACATGTCGATCTTCCTCAATCAGCTTACGCACAGCATCAACGTGGGTGACTACAGTTTTTGGACGACCTTGACGGGGATCATCACTGAGCTTGACACGTCCACGTTGAAATTCAGCAAACCAGTGATAAATTGTGGTTTTGGATGGGGCTTCATCACCAAATGCAGAAATCATCCGGGCAACACACTGTTTTTGTGTTAAATCACTTCGAAAGTCATAATAAATCATTGCTCTTGAATTTTCTTGAATCAATTCCATTTTCTCAACGACTAAACAAGTTTGACAAAACCTTGTGACAAGACCGAGAAACTTTTTTTTAAATAAATAAATGGTATTCGATTTTTAAAACCAAGGAGTTTTCAATTAAAAAGATTTTAATATGACAGGAACAGTGGAAATGTTCCATTCCCGATACTTTTAGTGCAGCCTATGTAACACTGCTTATCATAATTTATGCGAGAAAACTTTATGCTGAAATTGTTATGCCAAACTACATTATGCTGAAAAAGATTATGCGATCCAAAGGGCTCCCTTCTGGTTCAACGCACCAGACGCGTTCACCAACTACACCACCGAGACCTACTCGAAACCGACGAATTAATCTATCTCTTTACGTCTTAAGGCAACGTAAGGCCCGACCGGCACAAGTAGCAAAAAAAATCTATTTGTAAAAGTTAGCATATACTAATTGCTTTTCAAAATTGTTTATATACTTACAACTTAACATTCAATGTACATATTTCAAGCGTCTACCTGTTGCAGTTATTAATAAGAGTCAAAAAGGCAAACAATCACGTTTGATGTATTGGTGCCCACTAATTTTTTTTTGTATTTGTTATAGCGTCAAATCATCTGTGAAATTTTCAATTGTCTAGCCATCACGGTTCATGAGATACAACCTGGTGACAGACAGACAGACGGGCAGCGGACTCTAAGCGTCCCGTTTTTTTACCATTTGGATAAGGAACCCTAACATAGTTCCTATGGCACCACCAAGGTGTCTTTCGGGGGTGCCATGAGTCCGAAATGGTGTCTCGAATAAAAATTGAATGACACAGGTGTGTAAGAAGCGGGCAACAGGTCACTGTACTGAATTCTGTTTTCCGCGATTCGACTTAACTGTTAAATGGCGTTATCACAGCATCCGTCAAACAACTCATTTAGACAATACAGGAAGGATAATGTCGTTCACACTCATTATAATATTTAAATGGCCATGAATTTGAGTGGTAATTAGAATTACGAGTTTGGTTCAAGGTCGAGATTTTGAATGTAGTTAGAGCGAAGATAATAATATACATTATTGGTTTAGAAGCTGTGCAATGTGGAAATGTGCAAATGTTGGGTGCATGGGGCCCTACCAAGACCTACGGGGCAAGTGGGCTAGGGCTGCCGTGTGTCGGGCCAGCACGGCTAAAGAAGTTAGCCCCAACCCGTATCCGCTTCGCATCGTGGAACATTGGCACGCTGACTGGGCGCGCGATTTAGTTGGCCGAAATACTCTCCAGGCGTAGGGTGGACGTGGCGTTCCTGCTGAAGGCTCTTTGAAAGGCAACAGAGTCTGGCCTTTGCAGGATTCGTCAAATTATATTAAAAAGAATTTGTTTTAGTGAAAACTCGGAAAACCCTTAGTTTATGTTTTAGTGTACAGCCTTTGCAACAAAACACGCTTTGTAAAGTACATTCTGCCCTATTGGCAAGTGATTGCAATAAATGCTCAGGTGTCAAGAGGATATAATTAAATTACTAATAGCATGTAAAGGTTAAATTTTTTTTAGAATTGTAATTAATGTAGGTACTTATGACAATACACCACTTACAATTTTTAAAAAAATAAATAAAATAAATAAATATCCATCACGCCTTATCCCCGAAGGGGTGGCAGAGGCATATTATATGCCCACTTTTCACCGTGTGGATTTTCCTGATTTGTCGTAAAGAAGATGGTATTCGGGATGCCGTCAGCCTGGCTTAGAACTTATGCCAATTGGAGGGCGTGCGCAGGTTTGTAGACATAAAAATAAAACAAATATAAAATCAATATTGTTATATTGCAAAAAATATTCTGTCATCCATGCTTTCTTGGAGTTTTATACAATTTTATACAGGAACAAAATCTATATAAACTCTTATTATACAATTATTATATTAATCAGTTCTTTCGTAAAAATTCGTACAACCCTATACAGTAACTATTTGACATATAAAAATATATTTATTTAGAAAACTACATCCATTTAGTTATCGCTCTGAATAAATTACTTACATTCATCATTTCTTACTTTAAAGGATTTTTTTTTTTAATCATTTGAACGAGTACCAAATTTTTTTTAAACAACAGTATACAAAATAATTTAAAATCTATACTTACATAAAATAAACTCAGTTCTATAATTATTATATAAAATAATATTAGCCACATAATTAACATTCAAAAATAAGATTTTTCGATATTATTTTAAATAAAAAAATATTATGACTAAAAATCTATTTTTTTTATTTCAACGTACGACCGTGACAAAAAGAGCTATATATTCATTGAGTCTTGTTATATCTAATATAGAAATAAGCTCACTACAAGCTAACATTACGAATCCTTATTATAAAATATTTTACAAATATCATTAATAATAATCATACTTCAACAAGAAAAAGGCCTTACCCATGATTGTTGAAACAATTTATATGGAGAGAGTGTTGTGTTAAATCGTATCTTTGATTTATTTCAGCCATCAATAGCAAATGAATGTTCATTCATTTGAGAGGTTGAATAATAAACTTAGGTACTTACTAAATTTATAATAAAATATACGCTTATTACAATAATTGATCTTTCAATCACGAGTATTTAATCGAGGGCTGATTCATCTGATCGCCGGGTATATTTTTATTTACAAAAGAATACCACCAATTCACGGCAAAAAATAAACTAATTCTATTCTGTTGTATTATATATTTTTACAAATAAAATATAATAGATATTTCTATTTATTTCTATACTAGAACAGAGTAGTTATATCGTGATTTTGATAGGCACTCAAAATTTCGAATGTCATTTAAACATTGACATTTCGAGACTCAAACTTAAATAACAATAATTAGTAAGTATAAAATACGGTAAAACTACTTCTATTTACCCTTCTAAATAGGCAAATGCTTTAGTTAGGACGAAGACTTAAGACTAAGTGTGTTTTAAGGAACTTTATTTAAGTTAACTTGCTAACTGCTGCCATAATCCCAGAACATTATATATGTGTGAGCTTTCTTTGTAGTGTTTAGGTCTTTTACAAACGTTTTGATTACAGATTTTTAAGACAACACAACAGGTTAAGCTATAGTTTCAGCTAAGGCATATGTATGTGAGATCACGTTTACAGTCTGACCGTAATTATCGGCATAAGTCGTGCAAATCAAAATCTAAATTGCTTTTCTTCTCTACAAACTTAACAACAAAAGGAATTTGAACTTAAAAACTTGCTTTATTAATTTAACATTGCGTACAAAATATGCTTCATTTGATTAGTTAGTTAGCTGTCATAACGAAGATTTCTCGAACATTTTTATTTATAACTGTAAATTTTGAATAATATTAATTAATTATTTTGAATAGAGTATTAGACATTTTAAAACCACTCGCAGCATTAGACATTCACGCGAACTTCAACTATTGACACAAACATAAATGTAATATGAAAATTTATTTTATGTAAATGAGCCCCAGTCGATGATATTACACCTAGCTTTTTGTTAGACGTATAATAAAATTGAGGGATATAAATCAATTGATAATTATTTCATAACGTTTTCAAATTGATCCAAGTTGATTTGATTCCGCTTTAAGGGCACAGCCCGATAGTCCGATCAAATGACTTCTCAAAATCAAATGCAATGACGTCATTAAGGAAAATTTTGGTTTCCTCTCAAAATCAGTCTAAATGAAATAGTTAAAATTCTAAAGTTCAAAATGAAATAGTTACTCGATAATGTTCATTTTATAATTGAATCATAGGTTTAGCGACACCACCTAAAGTGTAGATGTAAACTACCTATAAAATGTTGGCACATCGAGACTCACATCGAGCACACTTAAGCTTAAAGTTATGACTAGACTATAAAGACATTCGTAAAATGACCTAACACTCAAAAGCTGCACACAAAATTTACTACGCGCTATAAAAGCCACTATAAAACTTTCTCGGTATGACAAGCAAGGCACTATGGCCTAAGACTATATCCAATCCAAAGAAGGCGAAATAGTTAGAAATGATTTTTTTTAAAAGAATACTTTTCAGAATCCTACAAAGTTATATTTTCAGATTTATTCATCAATATTTACTTTCATTAGCATTAACTTAAGAGTCACAGCGTAATTGTTTGTTATTTATTTAATAAAATAGTTGATAGTTGTAGAAATAATCTACTCGACTAATGAACTTCTCGCAGATAGGACTTTTGAAATTAAACAATAATTTATCACAAGTAAATTCAAGATGGCCGTATGCATTATAGACAAAACATTATTGCTTATGTTTTGTAAACATTTCACAGAATATAATGAAATTATTATTACGTCTAAGGCTACTTTCGTAGGTATTTATTGCATTAAACACCTAATTTGAATTTACGATTTTTTTTGTAATGACTTAAGTAGTTTATTAAGGAAAGAATTGATAACTTTGACATAAGCGCCTATTCAATTACAATTTATACATCGGTAGGCGTTGACAAAATCATAACGAAATTGTTGGAAAACGCTGTTGGTTTTTTCAGATCTTTTCTAAAAAAAGGAGATGAAATTATTGTATGTATAATATCCAATAAGAAAAACTGTCATGAATCTTAAATCCATAGTTTTGCAACTAATGGAAGCTGATTCATAAAAAAAATATCAGTTTTAGTTAGTATAATTTAAAAATAAAGCACTTGATTCAACGTGCTTATACGAGTAAATCTAGGTACCCCAACTATCAGTTGTAGACAAACTGGAATAAGTAATTAAAATCTATGATAAAAAAACAAAATTATAAGCTTTACAATTTGACATTTCGTCCGCCAATCATAATTAATAAATAAAATAGCGTGTGGTAAGCGTCTGTGATTACCGCATACTAATTCAAATTAGCAACTTAGAACATATATTAATATATTTGCATATATTAAATAGTTTTTATTGCATACTTATTAATATTCTTTTAACTTCGTATTTTTTTTAATTTTAATTTATTTCCAGTCTATCTTGTTTTCAAAACATATAAGTGTGACCCTATCGCGTAGCGGTCAGTAACCTGCCAATCGTATGATTCGCCATTTAATTCTAGAGCTGTTTATATGCTGTATATCACATACCTTGCAATTACAAATGTGTGTTACTCTATCCAGTTCGTAACACATATTGGAATCAACTAATCACTTCATCCACATATGGCACATCACTAGCCGTAGGGCTTTCATATAGCCACCATCATATATCACCAATATGGGACATTCCCATCACCGTTCGACCTCGTCGTCCATGAGTTCCCATACTTGATTCTTGCGCATGAAATCGCTGGCGAGCTTCGCACAGAAGCTTTTTCTATCGTGTAATTTAAACCCTTGTTGTTATCCCAGTATTCACTTCCTTTGCATTTAAAATAGACGCAAAAATCTAGTCGCCTTGAATGTATTGGCAATTGCAATCTGAATGCGAAAGTGTCGTACAATGAAACTCCGTTCGAATTCAAAGGTCCCGACTCGACGAAGGCACACGAAGTGTCTTCACTCGTCGTCCAGCCGTCGAAAGACACTCTCACACCGACTTCTTTAGAAAAGTCAAGGTTTTTCACTTTCACAGTACCGTCTACCGCACACTCATTTTGTTTTAGAATCACATTTTCTAATGAAACACAGTCCTCAGTTATCCGTCGCCGAAACTCGAGGTAATCCGATGCTGGTTGTACGAATCTCGCCTCCCACAAGTCTACTACGGGTTTAGGCGGAGGTTTCCGTTCCGGTGGGGGACTGGAGATGATCTTCAGAGCCCAGTACGGAGGCACGTGTGACGGTTCCGTCATAAACTTCACTTGCTCCAAAGCAAATCCTCTGTCATCGGCAAATACGACCCGTTTCTTTTTCGTATCTGTTGATAGTCTGATGCAGGATCTGGGTGCGGACTTCAGCGTTAGCTGCACCGGTTTCAGAGGTACTAAACATGGTGCGGAAAATCCTCTCGTTCCCAGTTTCTTTGGCCTTCGTGGTGTTGACAGAGCGTAGTCTGTCAGGAAGCCGGCGGGCGGACTGTGCCCGTAGAAGTGTTCCGATGCCAACATATCGATTGCCGCGCACATTCTGTAACAAGACGAGACAACGTGTTAACTCGACAACGGATCGTCACATACTGAAAAGCGTTTATCGCTCGCCAGGGGATTTTATATGTGCACGCGCCAGCCACGCGGCGACAGACGTGAGGAATAGGATGACAATGCCGAGTTTTATTTACGGATATTACCTAAATTATGTCAGTGTGTTTGTATGTTTATTATGTGTGTGTATGTAAATTATGCAGGGAACTTTACTAGGAAATATTTGATATAATTTATATGTAACAGTGGGTAATTTTTGTAATTTTGATAGTAAAGTAGTTTGTAGCTTAAGTGTTGTGATGAGGTAATATTAGTCGTTTACGATTCATGTAATATGGTTTTGGATAGCATTTAAAATAAGTATATCTGAAATTAAAGTAGTGATATTATCAACACTTATTCTCTTCCTACAATTACTGATGTGAAAATATACATTACTGAGGTAAACTGGAATTCATAATAAGTAAATTTTCAAATATATTTGTTAAGATAAAGTACTCTAATAGCTGTTGCAAACATACCTATTATCAACACCCATACATTGATGTTAAAGTAAATCTGTTGAGATTATTCAAATACGCTCTGTTTGTATTCTGCCATAACACTCAATTTGATTTGAAGAGTAAATAGAGATCTAAATTGGATGCACAATATCTCAGTCATGGGTTATAAATATTAACCAGTATTTAGCTCCTCATACATAAACGAATTTCTAGTTCCAAATGAAATAGTTACTCGATAATGTTCATTTTATAATTGACTCATAGGTTTAGCGAAATTTTTTGCAATATAAGCGACAGGATTAAATAGGTGCGACGGGGGTTCGAAGTATGACACTGGTTAATCCGGGGGGATGGGTCATCTAGTATTTCATACAACCAAGCGTGTCTGAGGGCATCACCCGTTACTCATACGATTAAACAAATTACTACAGACGAATCATAGGCAACTGACAGGTCAGGTATGCGATTTTCGCGTACATTCTGACGTAAACTTAGCACTTGGTATTAGTATTACTATCGTCTCTATTAAAGTAACAGCAAGAGAGCGATAATCTTTTCGATGAAAATGGTTGTTATAAAATGGAGTTGTTATAAAAAATTAAAAAAGATGATTGTTTATCAATCACACCTTATCCCCTAAGAGGTGGCAGAGGCATACTACACGCCCACTTTTGCCATGAGTTTCCTGTCTTACGTGTTAGGTAGATGGTGAGCCCAGTGCCGTGTTGAAATAGATAGGCAGGTCGTGGCTACCTGCTGTTAAAAATTTTCAACTTGACTTAATGACTGCCATGTTACTGGCAACTGCTGATAGTTAGTAACCCACTTATAAACGTTACCTCAATAAAAATTAAAGCAATAGTTATAATTTTTTTTCTTCTCAAAACCCTCTTTTCTCTTTTATTAATTACACTTTGTAAGTGCGACATTTAATATCCAATAATTTAAAACGGTCTAATTATTTTATTTCCCACATTTTAGTATGATAAAACAAAAAACACCTTTTACTGGAAACAATGGTATGTTAACAACAGTAGATTTACGAGTGAGTCATTTTAAAATACATTGTTGATGTAAAGTCCCCTGTTTATTATAATACTGAAATAATAAATTATGACGACAATAAATTATACAGACAATAGGTTTGAAATCTCACACAGGTTAAAGACTTTTAGTCGTATAGTTTAGATAAATCTTTTAAATACAAACTTTTGTGGTTTATTTTGAATATTCAACATACATATTATCACGCCTGTTTCCCATCGGGGTAGGCAGAGACTATGGTTTTCCACTTGCTACGATCCTGACATACCACTTTCGCTTCTTCTACTTTCATAAGTGTTTTCGTACAGGCTCGCCGGTTAAGGGTACTCTTGACCTGGCCTTTTTCCAAAAGGTCTTCGATTTGATTGAAATACGTACGCCGAGGTCTACCCCTACCAGTTTGCCCATTCACTCTCGCCACATAAATCTGCTTCGTCAGTCTACTTTCATCCATCCTCCTTCGTCAGTCTACTTTCATCCATCCTCTCCACGTGTCCGAAGACTATATAATATTGTAAATTGTATAAAGCTTTAAAATAATAGTTATTTATTTGTCATCGTGGACAATGAGTCCTTGTGAAGTTACCAGATAAGTTAACATTCAGGTAGATGTTAGACTCCATGGGGTCGACAAACTAGGTACACCCTATCAAATAAAAATAAAGCTTACGAATTTAAAAATGCCTGGATCATAATTTTGATATGTAATTACACAAATTAAAACTATTATATTATCTATGGTTTGAATCCTAAACATACAATACGCTATAAGAAGAAAATTAAACGTAAGTTGCCTTTTTGGTAGTTAAGTAATATTTTGACAGCTAAAAACAGCGATTCTAGGTTTATTCTGCGACTTTCGTAGTACATATGTGATAGATTTAGGGTGGATTGCATCAACTTACTAAAACAATAACCAAAGCCAAACCAGCCGTCAAATCTCTGGTTAAACACTATTTGAATTGCACCATTCTTACAATGCTTAAAATGATACTAGTAGACTACCTAGTTTTGGAACATCCACAATAGAATCAATATAGAATAGAAATCTTGCTACGCTTTTATTGTCGAAAGACTCGACCGACTCCTCGGTTTGCCGAACTGTCAATAGTACGATTTGTATGAATGTCCGCATCACCTCACGCCCATGGTCGCCCCACAGCGACTCTGCGATCACCACACCACACAGCACAGACGCGTGATCGTTCGTACACGCGTCTTATGCTAATATTTACGTGCCATGGCCGGTCGCGAGGAGCTTAACCGATAAAACTGCCTAGCTACCTGACACTATTCTCTGTTAATACACACGATGATTTTTAGTGATTTGGGAAGGACAGACAGGAAATAATTTTTTTTTGTGTTAAATATCTTTTTCGAAGTAGCGCGGGTCAGCTAGTTTATATATACCTATATTTACATAGGTACGATATTATAAATGTACATTTATATTTGCTAAATTACTTTTAGAAGTCTCCATAGCCTAGGATGCAGTATTTCATATTATTTCTCATACTAACCATGCATACGCACAGATAATATATAAAATTCTTTAAACTCCAAATCAACTCACAACATCCTTACACATCATCTACCCATAATAAAACAACCCAAAACCATTGAAGGTATATTGTCGGACGTATAAAATCGCGTTACCTTTGTACCTATCAAGGTAAAACTAAAAAAAATAAATATTTTAATTTTTTTCGAAATTAGATTTTTTTTCTTCTATTGTGGGATATATTTTTTACTTATTGCCATCTACTTAGCCCAAATCAAACTAATATGAGCTTGTTTGTTGTTAACATTGTACTATAAGCTACCTATTCAATGGTACGGGTACGGATTATAGAATGAACTAGGGGGTTTCATCTAAAGGGTACGGGCATGTGTGAGTTAATAGGCCCCTAAAGGGATAGATATATTAATACTAAACTTAGTTGAGATATATGTATAGGTATGGATGCAACAATGCAACGCGAATAATAAAAAAAATGCCAAACGAAAAAGTGTTGCTTCAAGAAAAAATTGAAAACGACTGGAACGATTTTAATGAAATGTTGTGTACCTAGGAGGACTTTAGGACCTACTCGGGGTCCAGAAATTGTTTTTAAATATAGCTAGTGTTGGGACTATTGTTTATAAAATAATAACAATTTAGACTGTTGATAATGTTGATTTAAGGCACTTACTGAAACTTGTTACATACACAACTCTATACCTGACCGGTTTCGCCTTACGGCATTTTCAAAGGTTTATACTATAAAATCTAAGTCAGGTTAAAAACTAAAATTAACTGTGTGAAATATCCAAGTGGTTTTATTCAAGAACTAGCTACATCAACGCGGCTTTGCCCGTGACATACTTCTAACCTCCGTCGCACCCATACAATTGATCCCGTTTCTTATTACTTTTACAAAAATGTATGAAAGTATGCCTAATTTGTTGACATTTATGATTACTGCTCCGCTCCCCTATATAGTAACGTGATGATATATAGCTTATCTACAGTCCGCGCCACGAGTCATGAAAGTGCGCAGACGACGATAAATAGGTGTCAGTTGAGGTAGGGGTGAGGGGCGGGACGAGTCACCATGGCAACGAGCGGCGTGCAGTGATTCCTTGCCTCTCTTCACCCGCGCACGCACTGAGCTCGCCTTGGGTACCAGCGATAACACAAGTGTCACATAATTTCATAAATCAGACAATACTTATTATAAATTATTTGTTTAGAACGACAATTTTATGTGTTTATATTAAAAATAATTAAAAAGTATTGTAAGTGTACATAGTGTTAGATATATTTAAACTTAGTGTTTTTGTAAACAGTGTTGTAAAGAGGTTATATATAATAGTGTTTTTAGTGTTAATTTGAAAGAAGTGATTTTTTATTAGTATCTACGATGGCTCCGCCAACGAGTAAAAAATATAAACGTACTCTTAATAGACAAGCGAGAAAATGGTGTATGACGTTTACTGCTTTATGAAAAATAAATTCAGTGAACTGAATTACGTTCATTTGATGGCAGAGGTAGCTGAAGCTACAAAAGTTTCTAAATCTACTATATACAGGATAGTAAAGCAAGCTAACCAATCAGATTTACTAACGGTTTTTAGAACTCCCGGGAAAAAACGAAGTCGGACATTTCTTATAACAGGTGTAGATAATTTTGACCAAGGGGTGATAAAACGAGCTATTCACAATTTTCACGTAACAAATAATGAGATTCCCACAGTTAAAAACTTTTATCAAAATTACAAGATGACATAAATTTTCGAGGATCGGAGACAAGTCTCCGTCGCATAATTAAAAATATAGGTTTTAGTTGGAAAGCCACTGAAAACAACAGAAAAGTCCTTATTGAAAAATCCAAGATAAGATTGTTACGTATAAATTATCTAGAAAAAATAAGAAAGTATAGACAAGAAAATAGACCTATAATATACACGGATGAATCATATGTCAATCCTGGTCTGATGGGTCAACAAAAGGTTTAAAAAAACCCATTTCAAAGGGTCAACGTGTGGTTATTGTGCATGCAGGTTCTGAGGCTGGTTTTGTACCAAACGGTCTATTAGTTTTTAAGTCCGGTACAAAGACTGGCGACTACCACGACGATATGAACTATGAAAATTATGAAAAGTGGTTAAAACACAACTAATACCTAACCTCCCACCAAGGTCCGTCGTGGTAGTTGACAATGCCTCCTACCATAATAAAGAATACGGTTCTGCATCAAATTCCAATAGCAGGAAGCCAGAAATGCAAGCTTGGCTGACAAGCAAAGGCATATCATTTAGGCCTGAAATGTATAAGCCTCAGTTGTATGAGTTAGTAAAATTAAATAAAGAGATACACAAAAAAATTAGTATTGATAGAATACTAGGAGAACATAACCACGACGTTCTCCGCTTGCCACCGTACCATCCTGATCTCAATCCTATTGAGATGGCTTGGGCCGCAATTAAGGGTTACGTTAGTAGTAAAAACGTAGAGTGGAATATAAAACGCGTAACTGATTAGATAAAAGAAAAGGTAGAGGCAATGGAGGCTAATGATTGGCAGAACCTCTGCAATAAAGTAAAGTCGATTGAAGAAGAATATGTCAAAAGCGACCATATAGTCGACCACATGACAGACGAATTAATTATACGGGTGGGACAAGACTCAGATAGCGACGACAGTGATTCTGATCAGGAAGATGTTGCCGAAGAGGATGAGTTGTTCCCAGGTCCAAGTTCTGGAGAGCCATCCGATCCAGCTCAAGCTGCTGGCCCAAGCAAACTGCAGTTTCCACCAATGGAAGGTGTAATGCCGTTGAGTGACGGTGATTAACTTTTTATTTCAAGTGTATGTGTAGTTATGTACCAAATAAACATAACAACATTTTTTTATTGTTATAATCATTTCTATCCTTTATACAGCGAATTTATATTGAATATCATTTACTATACGCGCACGATAAGTTAAGACCTGCGAGAAATGTTTCCCGATTATTATACTAATTAGTCTACCTATTAGAACATTTAATAATATAAGATTAATTATTATAATATAGAATAATACAAATAAGTATACATTTTTTTGCATCTGTACCAACTTATTACTGTGAGGTCACAGAGGTCAAGCCTCAACTTATCGTATTTATAGTACACACTTTTCTTTTCGAATATACATGCGCAGTCGACGCCATTTTCTTTCATGACTCGTGGCGCGTACTGTACCGTCCTCGATATAAGGGCTATCCAAAAAAAAAAATTTTTTCTGTACCGACTAGTAGTTCCTAAGATTAGCGCTTAGCAACATATTTTGCGATTAATTTTATAGCTTACTAGTTGAAGTGAATATAGAATAATACAAATAAGTATACATTTTATTGCATCTGTACCAACTTATTACTGTGAGGTCACAGAGGTCAAGCCTCAACTTATCGTATTTATAGTACACACTTTTCTTTTCGAATATACATGCGCAGTCGACGCCATTTTCTTTCATGACTCGTGGCGCGTACTGTACCGTCCTCGATATAAGGGCTATCCAAAAAAAAAAATTTTTTCTGTACCGACTAGTAGTTCCTAAGATTAGCGCTTAGCAACATATTTTGCGATTAATTTTATAGCTTACTAGTTGAAGTGTTCGACTTCTAACTAGAACGGTCGCGTCGCATACGCTCTCGCACTTGCCCGTGCGCGTGGAATAGCGCTGACGCAGCAGCCTTAAACGTCGCGTGTTGTTATTGCGGCCTCCGCGATAACCTGAATTTCGTTGCTAGTGAATCATGTTTATTTGTACATTTGTATGGTAAGTTATAGTTTTAAAATTATAACTTTTATCCCCAAATAAAATAGTTCTTAAAACTGAACTAGAACACCAGTTGTATATGAGGTTCAGAGAGAAGCGGGCCGAACGTCTGAAACTTGAGAACCTTGTAAAAGACCTTAGTAGTCGAGTAGAGCTACTACAAAGCCAACTGAAAGACATTCAGCAGCTAAAAAATGGTTCTTCTGAAAATAAAGAGGCCACTAGTAGGCAACCCCAGAAAACAGTTGAGTATGAGACTGACGAAGAGGAACTTGCCAAAGAAACGGAGTGGGTACGGCAGAAAAGTAGGAAAAAGAGGAAGTTGAATAAACACCTCACTGTCCCCAACAGCGCCAGGTGAAAGCACCAGCGAAAATCCGGTTAGTATGTCTGCTAAGCCGACTACATCAAAAAAGATACCTCCACCTCCACCCATCATAGTGAACAACATTAAAAACTATCAAAAGTTTTATGATCTGCTCTCAACTAACTTAACTATGGATACATTCTTAATTAAAATGATGTCCGGTGACACTGTTAAAATAAATGCCCGAAATGAGGACTCATACGAGTGTAGAGCCATAAACAAATTTTTGGTACAAAATAACAGCCTTTGGTACTCTTATGAGAACAAGCAGGATAGGCCGATTAGAGTTATGGTTAAAAATCTACACTCGTCATGCTTGCCAAACAGAATGATCGAGGAGCTCTCAGCTAAAGGCTATAAAATTCAAGGAGCCGTATACTAGTTAAGCAGGAGAACTAAAGAGGCACTCAACATATTTATACTTTCATTTGAAAAAGATGAAGATATAAGTAAGATATAAAGTATCAAAGCCATACTAGGTTGTGAAGTAGATGTACAGCCTATAAAAACATCAAAATTTATCCCCCAATGTAAAAGGTGTCAAGCTTACGGTCACACACAAAAATATTGCTCCAAAGAGCCAAGATGTGTTAAATGCACTGGTAAACATCTCACCAAAGACTGCACAAAAGCGGCAGAAATAAAACTAAAATGCATCCACTGTGGTGAACCACACCCAGCTAATTATAGGGGCTGTATTACTATACAGCCCCTATAATTAGCTGGGTTCTTTTGCTACTGCAAAAGAACTACAAGAAGTCCGAAATAATCACAGAAAAATGGCAATAAACAGAATCTACAAGCTGCTGGTTATAACAAGAGCCCCACATCACGCCTTACTTACCAAACAGTAACCAATAATATTTCCTATGCACAAGTAATAAAGGCATCTAGATCTAACTCGTGGACACAAATATCTGCCCAGCCCAGCCAACCAACGACAGAAGAAAGTATAAATAAAATCTTAGCATAACAACATTTGATAATAGGCTTAAGAACTTGGAAAGTAGTGCCAAACAACTACCTATTATAAAACAAAAATGGAAAACACATTAAAAATTATGGCGTGGAATGCAAACGGACTCCTTAAACATCAGAACGAGTTGCAGGCTGTCCTAAAAACAGAACAAATTGATATATGCCTTATATCAGAGTCCCACTTTACCAGAGAATCCTACATTCAAATTAAAGGTTATAAAATATACCACGCGCTTCACCCCGATAACACTGCAAGAGGGGGAAGCACTATTATTATAAAAGAGCATATCTACCACCACTTTGAACAGAAATGTAAAGAACATTTTGCACAAACTGTAGCCGTTAGCATCAGAACCAAAAGCCATCATAATATTACTGTGGCAGCTATATATTGCCACAGTAATATTGCACTACGATATGATCTGAAAACAGAGCAATATAGATACATATTGAATGCGTTAGGTAATAAATTTGTATTAGGAGGTGACTTCAATGCAAAGAATACACATTGGGGGTCAAGACTCACAAACACTAAAGGAAAAGAATTACTTTGTTTAGAGAAAACAAAAGCAATGTGATTTCAACAGGAACACCCACATACTGGCCAACGGATATTCATAAGCTTCCAGATCTTATTGACTTCTTCATTTATAAAAATCTATCTACAGCAGTTATTGATATACAAGAAGGGTATGATATGAACTCAGATCATTCACCCATAATACTAACTGTAAGGGATACAGTTGTAAAAAAAGAAAGTACTCCAACACTTGTTAACAAAAATACAGACTGGGAACAATTTAAATGTGACTTAGACCACATTATAGACCTCAAATACCACTAAAAAGCATACATCAGCTAGATCTAGAAGTTGAAAAATTTATCATTGATATTCAACGATTTGCTTGGAAAAATACACCTAATACTAAAAAACGAGTAGCGAGTCACATATATCCTTTAGAAATAAGAAACCTCATTAAAACAAAAAGAGTTCAAAGACAGAAGTGGCAACAAACTAGATATCCCTCCGATAAAAAAATATTAAACAATCTCACAAAACGCTTAAGTAAAGCTATTCAAAATTATCATGAGGAATCTACAAACAATTATCTTAGTAAATTAAATAGTAATAGTACGACAAATTACTCGCTATGGAAAGTTACTAAAAACTTAAATAAATCAATTATGCATGTTCCACCGATTAAAACTAAAACTATTGGGCA
Organism: Thumatha senex; assembly: GCA_948477245.1. NCBI lineage: Eukaryota > Metazoa > Arthropoda > Insecta > Lepidoptera > Erebidae > Thumatha > Thumatha senex. Next base: position 15,167,280 of record OX419752.1, on the reverse strand, counting down.
ATGGGCCATAAGCAATAAACAGAAGGCAATGAGGTTTGCAGAGTATTTAGAGGTAATATTTCAAATAAATAAATAAATAAAAATAAATATCCATCACGCCTTATCCCCAAAGGGGTGGCAGAGGCATATTATATGCCCACTTTTCACCGTGTGGATTCCTGTCCCACGTAATAGGTGGTGAGCCCATTGCCGTGCCCATTGCCGTATTTCAAATAAACGGTGAAGAAACCACTACAGATATAATGTTAAGCAACAACAGTCAGGATGACGTTGAAATTAAGCTTGTGACACCAAAGGAAGTAATGAATATGATAAAAATGTTGGCTAAAAGGAAATCAACTGGCTACGACCTCATCACTAGTGAAATACTTCAAAACCTCCCAAGGAGAGCTATAGTAAAATTGACGACCCTTATCAATGGCTTAATACGACTTAAACATGTGCCTAGCATATGGAAAGTTGCTGAAGTCATCATGATGCCTAAACCTGGGAAACCACCTCACGAAGTAACATCGTATAGAATAGACCAATATCACTTTTACCAGTACTATCAAAATTATTAGAAAAACTTCTTTTGAGGCGATAAAAACCGATCATAGAAGATAGAAAATTAATTCCCGACTAACAATTTGGATTTAGGGAAAATCATTCCACAGTTGACCAAGTACATAGAATAATAAATACCATAGAAAAAACACTAGAGGAAAAGAAAGTTTGTTCTGCAGTCTTCCTAGATGTAGCACAGGCTTTTGATAAAGTAAGGCACACATGACTTATATATAAATTAAGAAAAATGCTTCCAAGACAATTTGCAGAAATTTTAGAATTATATTTAAAAGAAAGAACCTACAGAATTAGACATGAGACAGCATACTCAAATCTCAAACAAATAAAAGCTGGAGTACCGCAGGGAAGTGTCCTTGGCCCAATTTTATATCTGCTATACACCTGCGACATCCCAGAATCGCAAAACAATTTAATTGCTACATTTGCTGATGACACAGTCATCATGGCAACTGGAGCAACTCGTAAAGAAGCTGTAGAAAAAGTACAAATTGCGGTCAATTCTATTATCAGTTGGATGAAGAAGTGGCGCATAAAACTAAACGAATCCAAATCGCTTCATATAGATTTCACTAATAAAAAATCTAGCTATGAACCGATATACATAAATAACCCTTTGAAAATACGGCAAAATACCTGGGCATGACCCTAGATGCAAAGTTACGCTGGAAGGCCCATGTTAAAAAAAACGCCAAGAACTAGACCTACGCCATAAAAAAATGTACTGGCTGCTTGGCAGACATTCCACTTTATCAGTGCATAACAAAGTACTTTTGTACAAGCAAGTTCTCATGTCTGTATGGACATATGGTATACAGCTTTGGGGGTGTACCAAACAAACGAATGTACAAATGATTCAACGATTTCAAAATAAAATACTAAGGAGTATAGTAAACGTTCCTTGGCATATCAGAAACGAGGATATCCACCGAGATTTAGGGGTGGAACTTGTTGCTAAAGTTGTAAAAAGATACGCCGAAGCACATCAACAAAGGCTTCATCAACATGTGAATGTCGAAGCTATCCAGTTGCTCGACACCACGGACCTAGTAAGAAGGTTAAAAAGGACTAAACCATTTGAGTTAGTTTAGCTAGTATTAATTATAGTGCAGTGAGTGCTACAAAAACAAGTGAGTGCCCAGAGTACACATGAAGAAAGTGACTCTCCGCTTCAATAAAGACAATAAGAAAAGTGCCAATGGACACATTCTTAACACTTAAGTATTTAGCAAATTAAGTTAAAACTAAGTTACTTATTAGCTTTACAGCTAGATTGTAATATATAATTATGATGTAATATTTATTATATTAGAACATAGTAAGTAAAAAAAAAATTGATGCCAGTGGCTCCGTCAGCGAAATGAAGTGATTCCGTTTTCGTTGCAATTTTTCTCCCCATAATACCTACCTTAGAGTTCAAGGAATAAATAAAAAAAAATTACTCGAATTGGTCCAGCCGTCTTAGCGTTTTGCACTTAGCAACAGCAAAATTACAGAAAAACAAAGCATGCGATGTCGCGAAGAGCAGCTAGTGTACCTATAATATAAGGCGTGTTTGTGCAAACTTGCACAAACTACTTGTGAGTGAAACGTCAGACATATCAAGGACGGTGTGAAATTGAGTATGATGTAACTTATCATATTGGTTTAGTCATATTTGAGGACACATTTTTCCTGTTATTCTCGCACACTCGCGCTTCTATATCCCTGTATATACCCATATAATATTAGGGATTACAGTTGCATCTAAAATTTTACTTATTATCTAATATATAAAGCTGAAGAGTTTGTTTGTTTGGGTGAACGCGATAATCTCAGTAACTATTTGAAAAATCTTTCTGTGTTGGATGGCCCATTTATCGAGGAAGGCTATAGGCCCATCATCACGCTACTACCCGAAGAGCGGAGCAGTGATCATAAATGTCGATACGTGGTGGTGAGCCCATTGCCGTGTTGAAATAGACAGACGCAGGTTGTGGCTACCTGCTGTTGAAATTTTTCAAGCCGCCCGCGATCAACCATTCAACCAGGCTTAACGACTGCCATTTTACTAGCAACCGGGACCAACGGCTTAACGTGCCTTCCGAAGCACGGAAATGCTCGCAAATGTAAATGCCACAAAGTGGTTACCCATCCGAGGACCAGCCATAGTGAAAGTTGCGTAACTCAGACTGAGACCGCGGGGCCACGAGCGCTTCATTTATATATAGTGTAAGAAAAAATTATGCAAACGCTTTTCATTTGCCTTTATACAGAGAAACAGAAAGTTATTGTTGTTAGAGGAAGACAATTCAGTAATCTGACTCCTCCACACCAGCACACGATGCACTTCCATCTGCCTGTCGTTCGACAAAACTCTAAAAATATACCATTAACCATTAACCAATATACCATTAATAAGATCGCTACCACAGATAAACAGTTTAATTTTTAACATTTGTGACAGATAGTTCAATGTCGTAGGTAAATATTTCTATCTATCTTTGGTTATAAAACCGAAATTTTCGTCGATAGGTACCGACGGTAACTATTTTGACATTATTTTAGACAAAAATTTCGGTTTTATTACAATAATAATAATAATTATTATTGTTATAAAACCGAAATTTTCGTCGATAGGTACCGACGGTAACTATTTTGACATTATTTTAGACAAGAGTATAAGATAGATAGTTTATTGAGAGCGACCGTAAACCTACTTTGTGGCATTAAATTTTATTTACTGTAAAACAACCGCAATCCGCACGCGTGGTGAATTTTTCCTGTTCCCGTTTCCCACAGGAACTTGTTCCTGGGATAAAAAGTAACTTATTAAATGTGTTATTCTGATGTGTAGGTATATTATTGTAATAACGTTTCATCAAAATCCATTCAGTAGATTTTACGTGGAAGAGTAGCAAACACCCCTACTTACAAACTTTCGCGTTTATAATATGAGTAGGATAAAACGGAAATATTAATTAATATAACTGTTTAAAATGGTCACCGTAGCCTATGGCCGTTTGCAACTTTGCAACACTCGCGCTGCGGACACAGTGGTATTTCATATGTTCGTGCTAATGTGAATGCATTTTGGTCAGTAAAAGTTAATAATAGCACTTATGTAGCTGACTGGGTAACAATAACATTAGCTGCACGAACAATAACTACTTTTTTTATTCATTAACTTTGTATTTTTGACGCGAATGATGTACAGGAAAGTTATTTGCGGAATTATATGCGGACGCCTATAGAAGCTGAACGAATTAGACGTTATTTCGTTTAAAATTTTTACGGGGACTTGTGTACAGTATGCCTTTGCCACCCCTTCATAAAATAATAATAAAGGCGTGACTCCTAGTAAAAACATACTTATATGCAAAAAAAGAAATAAATAATAGGTCAGAACGGAACAAATCGAATCCTTTAAGGTCCGTATTCCAGAACGTTCCTCAATACTCGATCGACGCTTGAGACAAGATTTTGCCTTATAAAATCTACTCTCAAGTGTTTCTTGAGTGTTGATAAACGTTCTGGAATACGGCCCTAAGAGAAGCGTGAATACGCATATTTCTGGGCCGTGAAGTTGAGGGTTGCCATCGGAGCTCTGTGGGTTGAGATAGCGGACCCAATCACGGGTCGTCGCCTTGCTCACCATCAGGCGGACGACACCATTTTGACGTGCCAATTTAAAAATAGAATCAGACGTCACATGGCGGAAATCCATCGCATTTTTTTTTTATTTTGTGTTTTCTATTTGATTTTGCAGTAAGTATTCTACTTTTTAAAAGTCATATGATTTTGACACGTGTTTCGCCTACACACGAGGCATCATCAAGACTGTTCATCAGCAAAAAAACAGTTATAAATACGTAAAGCTTCAGTGAAAAAACAGAAGTATCAATTTAAAAAACTTGTATAACGCCCTTGGACGTCCTTAACCCTGTCAATGCTATTAATTTAAAAATAAACCGTCTATAAACGCTGTGGCGTGACACAGCGCCGACCGGAGCCAAGCGCGCGGCCTCGCAAATAAAAGCGATATAATGACAACATAATATTCAATGGCGAGATGAATGTAAACATCTGGTGCTATAAATGTTGCATAGTTTAGATGACTGATATGATAGATAGATATTGAATGCCTCTGTGGCGCGGTGGGAATGCATCCGACTGCTACGCAAGAGGTCGTGGGTTCCATTCCCACCCAGGATAAAACTTGGTGTGATGAGCACGTTGGTTTATTCTGTGTCTGGGGGTCATTTATCTATAATATGTATGTATTTAGAAATATTTAAGTATGTTTATCAGTTATCTGATTACCATAGCACAAGTTCTGCTTAGTTTGGAATCAGATGGTGTTGTTTGAGTTGTCCCAACTATATTTACGATATATAGGATTGTTTTTTAACAGACTCTTAAAAAGGACGTGCGAAATATAACGCCAGATGAAAGGGCTGAGTAACTACTGTTAGATGCTGCTTCGATACAGTCACAATGTCACACATACTGTACATTTTTTAATACAAATATGTAAATTGACAAATCTTTTCCGGAACAAGCGTTCCCCTTGTGGAATGCTTTACCAGTTGTAAAAAGACAAGTACAATCCTTGGTATTGTTCGGGAGGATGTAGAAGAATCGTTATCTGTCTAAACAGAGATAGCTGTTTTGTACTGCGTGTCTCCTCGTGTATGTTTTTTATATTGTGGGTATATTTTATTAATATTATAAACAGCTGACTAGTTTTGTCCATGACGTACTTCGAACTCCGTGGCACTCATTCCATCCCGTCGTTTATTATTTTTACAATCATGTTTAAAAATTTGTCGATTCGTTGACATTTATGATTAATTTTACGCTCTCCAGGGTAGTAGCGTGATGATGTATAGCCTATAGCGTTCCTCGATAATTGGGCTATCCAACACAAAACTATATTTTTTTAATTGGTAAAGATAAATTCAATTCGCCGGAAGACGGCGGGTGGGCAGCAGGCCTTAGATGGTGGCGTGGCATGAGAGATACACCCACGCCCTTGACCTCAAGGAGGTGGGATAACACCCGAACCTACCAAGGAGTCTGACTAACGGCGAAGGTCATAGCGAACAGAAGAAAAGTATACCTTTTTGGTCCTCGACGTTTCAACAGAGTTGCACCTGTTGTTGTAGGCAAGGAACAAAAAGGTATACTAACCTTTTAGTGTAGTATAGTGCCGCGCGAAATCCCGTTCGATACAAACGTATGTTGTATTCAACGCGTGTTAGTTTAAAACAAATGTGAGCAGAAGGAAAACTCTATACCTAGTCAGGTGATAAATTCTGTCACATGATTAATATAAAATAATTGAAACAAGTTTATTTATTATGTAACCATTTATATACCAAAATGAACTTAACAAAACATAGATTCTTATGACAATAAAGTTTATTCAAAATGACCTCCGTGATTTTGAATACAGGCCTTCAATCTGCACGGCCAGTCGTCTATCGCAGCACGAACGAGGTCCATGTCAATATCGGCGGCTGCCTTAATCAAGGATGTCTTGAGGACTCCAAATTGGGATGAGGCTTTGAGCACGTCTTTTCCTCCAAGTGTTGCCATAACTTGTAATCTAACGGACTCAAATCTGGACTGGAGGAGGGCCAGTCTTCGTGCCGGATGAAGTCGATTTCACGCACCGCCAGCCAGTCTTGTGTGCTCTTCGCTCTATGAGCTGGCGCCGAATCTTGTTGGAATACCCAGTGCCTGTTATTGAACATGGTATGAGAAACAGGTTCCACAAGGTTCGTCAGGACTGTATTTTGATACACAACTGCATTCGTTTTTACACCTTTCTCACAAAAATGTACCTCTGTTAAGCCCCAATAAGAAACTCCCAACCATACCATGAGCGAGGGTGGAAAATGACCTAGTTGGACACGCGGAATACGGTTGCTCGCTTCTTCACTACTGTGTGCGTACACCTTATCATTTTGTTTGTTGTAGCTCTCTTCTACGGTAAAAATTTTTTCATCCGAAAAAAGAATTTCCCGATATTTTTTTCTCGCGTACCGCTTAAACAAAGCGCGGCATCTCTTCAGTCTCAGGTTCATTAGACGAGCATTTAAACGATGTCCTGTTTTTCTTCGATATGACCGAAGCCCTAAGTCTTTATTTAACACCCTTTTCACCGTGGTTCTGCTTAACCCCATCTGAAGGGCCAACAGTTTCTGCTTACGTTTGGGATTTCTTTGAATTCGCGCCTTCACAGCTTTTATCACTGCTGGAGTCCTAACAGACCGAGGGCGACCACTTCTTGACCTGTCATCTACACTAGTCTTCATTGTATCGTTTGATGGTACGATAAACGAATCTTTTGGTTATATTCAAATTTTTCAGTATGTCAAAAATTTGAATTGGCGCGTAACCGCAACGATGCAACGCAATAACTGCTACACGGTCTTCTTTAAGCGTCCAGTCCATATTTAAAAATGAGTAAAATTTTACAAAGTATACATTTTTATTTTCATGAACAATTCGAAATTCGAATTCAATAAACTTTTTTGTGGCCAGCATTCTAAAAGAAAAGTTTTTACTGTGTGACAATACTTATGACCTGACTAAGTACTTACTCGTGTGTTACATCTAATATAATATGGACGTATAGTAGGCCCTTTCATTCTAGGAAAATGACATGACTGTGTCTATGTATTATAACGACACTTACCTTATATTGTTGACAGTTTACAAAATATGACAAAACTTAAGGAAAAAACTCGTTAAGTTGGGTTTTCCATACGCAAATAATATTGCTATGTATCATTGTTACCTACACTATTCATACATTATATCTATTTCTAATATTATAAAGAGGTAAAATTTGTGAGTTTGTGACGTTGTAGGAAGTAATCTGTGGATCTATTGAACCAGTTTATAAAATTCTTTCACCAATATAACGCTAAATTATCATTGACATGGGCTATATTTTATTCTCGTGTTATCATGGAAACTGGAACTACACGGCTGAAACTCCAAACAGCTAAACTATTATATAATTAGACAGTTGGTAAAAGTATTCTTTAAGTATCTTAATCGAGCACTAAGAAAGAGTATTCCCTTATTCCCTCCCTCCCAGTATTACCACAGGAACGGGAACTACGCCGATGAAATATTTTTAAGCTATTGCATAGTTTTTATCGCGGGCTTTGAGTGGGCTTTAATCAAGAAATTCCGTAAAACAAAAAACCTAAGACGAAAGTCGAGACGAGGTCACACGAAGTTCACCGAGCATGGCCGAGCGTTGGCTTAACGTGTATGTACATATATTATATGGTACGATTGTACGAAGCTCGCACGGATCTAGACGTGATGATAGTGAGTGTGAGTGTGAGGGTGAGGATGAGGGTGACTGTGAGGGTGGGGTGAGGGTGAGAGTGAGGGTGAGGGTGAAGGTGAGGGTGAGGGAACAAAGGTATGCTATGCAATAGCTTTACCGCGGCAGTCTCCGAGTGCCACACGTCTTTTTTTAAGTGAAACTTCTTTTTCGACGTTGAGACAAACTTCCATTCGGACGAACGATCCGACCGCATGGTTTGCCAACTTCGTTAATTTCATCAGATCTCCTCCTCGCAGTTTGGATTGGGTATCCCAGCAGTCGTCACGGCGCCCGTAGAACTTTCTTGTTTCCTTGTAGAAACTTCCCTTGATTTTGGGAACAGCCAAATGAGTTCGACGTTACATAAATGAAAACCATTCTTGCGCAAGACCAAGCCTCTATGATTCAATGAAGTGCAATTATCAATTGTTTCAATATCGCGAAAGGCACGTCCCAATGTGACTTCAGATGGCAGAGACGCCCTCGTGGTTTGTTTACAAGTGATGCACCGCGCATTATCGTTGGTGGTACCTCCCCCCTCTATCAATACCTCTCCGCTCCCCTCTACCCTTTAAGAGACGACTTGGGAGGGATTACGATAAAAGACGGTTTTCGTGTGTTCTGTTGAACTCTCGTTTTAACTACTATTTTATTCGATTACAAACTATGCCACAATGTGACATATTTCGAATCCTGTAGCATCTTTTCAGACTTACAACTGGACTTGACATCGGCAAAAGACAAGGCTGTATTGACTGAGTTTCCTTTGCCTGCCCAAGATGGGCAAAGACAAACAATAACCTTATTTGTTTACTTCTTTTTTCAAATTGGAAATTTTTAAAGCTGAAGAGTGTGTTTGTTTGTTTGGTTTAACGCGATAATCTCAGGAACTACAGGTCGGATTTAAAAAAATCTTTTTGTATTAGATAGTCTATATATCATCACGCTACTACCCTGGAGATCGGAGCAGTAGTCATAAATGTGGACAAATCGGGCAAACTTTTATGCATTATTGTGAAATTTATAAGCGATGGGATTAAATTGGTGCGCCGGGGGTTCGAAATATGTCACTGGCGAAGTCAATGAATGAAAAAATCATGATAATATAGGTACTCGTACATTTGCCTCGTTGGCGATTTGTGACTGCCTCGGTGGCGCAGTGGTAGCGTATGCGGCTGTCGCGGCTGAGGTTTTGGGCTTGGGTGTTTCCTATTTTGATATATATGTATTTAGAAATATATAAGTATGTTTTTCAGACGTCTAAATCCCTTAACACACGCTGATATTAGCCTTATTTAAGCTAGAAGCTTTTTAAGTAAGAAAAAAAAATGTCCCACAATATTTATTTATAATTATTTATATAATTTTAACGGAAAGGTCAAAAGTACTCGGATACCCAGACGTGCGTGTATGAAGCGATTGATGAATCTCGAAGAAGCGAAAGAAGTATGTATGGATCGCGAAGCATGGCGATCTGTCCTCTCTGACTACCCCGTCAGGGATACAGCGTGAAGATAGTTAGTTTTTAGTTTAGTTTAATTTTAGACTGTTTGCAGACCTTTTTTAACCTTCACTGACGCGATTCGCTACGAGGAGGTAAACATCTTATTTATGCACACAAGGCATCTGTAGGTATCTACCTATCTATAATAAAATAACAAGCGAATTTTGTTCACAACACGTAGCGATAAACCTACCTACAATCGCGACATGTACTGATAACCTTAAAAATAATGATTGTTGCAATCTTTCTTTTACAAGATCGAGTTTTTGAAGTGAAACTTCTTTAACGTTGAGAGTAATTTTGTACTGTAAAAAATTGTTACGTTTTTCACGGTCACACGTCATGTTGTTTTAAGGTGAAACTTCTTTGGCGACGTATGAGAGAAATTTTATAGCTGAAAAAAAAATGTCGTAAAGAAGTTTCACTTCTTACGCGTGTATACGCTTGATGTCACGCTTTTCTCTCCGAAGGTGTAGTCAGAGGCATACTATACCCCACATTTCACCTTATGCATTTTTGTCGTAACAGGTGGTGAGCCCATTGCCACAAACAGTGGCGACGTGTCTATGCACGCGTCAGGTATAGTACACAGCGGACGTGGTCAAACTATAAATCTTCAGGGACTTCAGGTGATGGACTTTGGACTCAGAGAAAGGCATGTCCAAAGGCAGGTAATCCTATCTGATAATTATATAAACACGTGACCGCAGCGTGTGATTTAATATTTTGTCATTTTACGATCAAACAAGTTTCCATTTTGAGCAAAAGACCGAGAACCAGGCTAAAAAAACAAAATGTTATTTCTTAAACGTGATTGTGACGCAATGGAATCACGCCACTGCATGCATAATGCTTACAAAGTATGCAACGCGTAGCGCCAAGTGTTGGTAAAGTACTTACATGTGAATAACTACCTAATATACGGCTAATATTTAGTGCAATAGCCCAATACATTGCTAATTTAATAACTAATATAAATTCAATAATATATTTTTTTTGTTTGTTCCACATAGAACAGGCTAAGGTCACAGACCATGGTGCCTATTCAGTTTAAAAGTCTATGGTTTAGTTTCCTTAGTTACATTTGCTTAGTCTTTGCCATGTCTGTACCTAGGTCCTGTATCCCAGTCCCAATAAATTAATGGAAGCTTTACTGAAGAATTCAGGGTAACAAGAAAAAGTGATGAAGTGTGGGTGTTTATTATGCCTCTGCCTACCCCTTCGGGGATAAAGGCGTAACAATATGTATGTAAGAAAAAGTGAGAAGTCGCATTGAGGCGCCAAATAGGAAAACGCCCCACGGGATCACGGAGATCGGTGAGCCTTGGGTTACCAGACCCTCCACCTTCAGTCATTCTAGAGTCTCGACACTCTTTGCCGCTACTACTTGCTGCCGGACAGGGCTTGCACCACAGATAGCCTGGCAGATCGTCACCCACGATGTGAATGAAGGTAGGTCAATCAACAGCCATACCACGGGTAAAGTTTGTTGGCTATTTTTATACTACTGAGGTGGCAGACTAGCTACGAGACACGTGGTATCTTAAAACCATCTTGTAACCGTGGACAGATAATAATATTGTAATTAAATGATGTATTAATATTAAAACATATGTTTTTCTTATCTAGATGTACTTTTAAAATGTCTGTGCATATTTTCCCACTAGATAAGGTAGTCTGCCACTAAGTCAGCGCGTGATGGTAATACTATAAGGTGATGTAGTGATAAGTGACATGTTTTGTTTTGGTGATAGTACTGTTTACTTGTTTTTTACTAGGTGATGTCGTATCTATACTAAGGCTATAAGTATGAGGCCGACCAGTTTGTTTTCTTTAGTTTTTGTGTTAGATAACTTATTTATCGATGCAGGCTATATATCATCACGCTACTATCCAAAAGAGCGGAGCAATAATCATAAATGACAACAAATAAATAAACAAAAAATATCGTTGAGACAACTCACACAGCGCCATCTGATTCCAAACTATGCAGAGCTTGTACTATGGTAACCAGATACCTGATAAACATACTTATATATTTCTAAATACATACATATTATAGGTAAATAACACAGACACAGAATAAACCATCGTGCTCATCATACAAAGATTTATCCTGCGTGGGAATCGAACTCACGAACTCTTGCGTAGCAGTCAGAGACACCCACTGTGCCACAGAGGCAGTCTAAATCGGGCTATTTTTACATTTATTATTGAAAATTTAACAAACAAGGGGATTTATTTCTGTCCCACGTAATAGGTGGTGATGAACACATTGCCATGTTGAAATAGACAGACGCAGGTTGTGTCTACATGCTGTTGAAATTTTTCAAGCCACTCCCTTAAGGCCTTCAACTTGACTTAACGACTGCCATGTTACTGGCAACCGGGACTAACGTGCTTAACATGCCTTCCGAGGCACGGAAACGCTTGTGGCAACGTTGACAGTGTTCTGAAACCGATCACTGCGTTAAGCAACTTTCGTTTACTCTTTACAATAATATAGCTTATACATCAGAATAACACAGGCTACTTTTTATCCCGAGAACAAGCTCCTGTGGGAAACGGGAACGGAGAAACGCTTTACGCGGGCGCGGGAAATCTCTACGCGGGCGAAGTTGCGGGCTTCAACTAGTATATTATATTTGTCCAAATCATCCTTATCGTGTAATGTTTGTGCATTTTTATCTTCTCGAAATACTGGCTGATGCCCGCAACTTCGCCGGCGTGGTTTTTATCTTTCGTAAAATAATATATTTTTAAATTAATAGTATATCTATAAATTACTTCTAATACCTCCAAGAATATGTGTAAAAAGTTTTATGATGATCCGTTAAGTAGTTTTCGCGTGAAAGCATAACAAACAAACTACATTCACATTTATAATATTACTAAATGACGCCCGCGTCTCCACACGCTTCGTGAAGTTTCCCCATTCCCGCTTCCCACAGGAACTTGTTCCCGGGATAAAAATTAGCCTATGTGTTATTCTGATATGTAAGCTATATTATTGTACAGTTTCATCAATATCTATTCAGTAGATTTGGCGTGAAAGAGTAACAAACATCCATACTTACAAACTTTCGCGTTTATAATATTAGTAGGAATTCGTAAGATAGTAGGGATTGTACCTAGGTACATAACAAAATAAATAACAAATTATTAAATAACCTTAAAATATGAAAATTTAAAATATATTAATATAAGGAGTCCCTTTAGGCAAGGTTCCGAAGATACTGGCAGCGTTCCCCCTTTGAATAGCTAAACTAATTCTTTGGCCGAGGTAGCTGCCAGCTCTTCGGTCTCCTGTGATGTCGACTAACCTTTTTGCTATTTCTTTAAAAAGCCTTGTAGCCCTAGGACCCCACGGACCAAGGGTCTCGACACCGAATGGGACAAAATCATATTCGGAGCCTAGACTCCTGTATTTGCATGCTTTAGCTTTTTCAGCCGTTTCACAAGCCGCACCAGCTCTGTTGTTGGTTCCATGTAGATGGGAAGGGGCCAGCGTGTCTGAACAGGTTGCATCCCATACCAGCACCCGGCCCATCTTCCATGGAATCAAACTCATACCGTCCGGTCTCTTGCCATCGTCTCTTGCAATACCAGTCGGCTCCAGTAGACTTGGCACGTTGACAGTGGCAAGAGACCGGCGAATGATATCGTTTAGTGCGGCATGTCTCGAGAAGCGGCCTGCACTTTTTTGGCATGACAGTCCGTGATGTCCAAGCTTGTCGACATCACTGCCACAGGGACATTTATGAGGAACGCAGACCGGAACCCCAAGCCGTAGACAGGTTGCGATTCGAAGCGTGTCAGGCTCAAGAAATGTTCCTGTATTTGACGAAGGGTACGCGTGAAGCCAGTAGCCGGCCTCATGCGCACCCACAGCCAAAAGCCTAGCACGCGCCGAACCTGTACTACAGCTCAAAAGATTGTTATAAATCAATTTACAATGTATGTCGTCCCAGCTCCTCTGTAAATTTGGAGAATCTGGAAAATTTTGACCTGGGCATGCAATTAAGAAAGCGTTTCTAGCTTCTTCCAAGCCAGCAATCTCAAAGTTTGAAGGGGATGCCCTTAAAATTTTACTTATGAGATTTGCTGAACTATGGACAGAAGATAGGAAGGCTGGTAAAGCGACACTGGAAATTTTGCGAATCCCTAAACCACCATAACGGATAGGTAGGGATGCTTGGGTCCAAGAAAGCTCGTTTAGCTGCATATTGAGAATCGATTCTAAGCTAATTTTGATTATGTCGTCTACTTGTGTCAAAAGATCTGGGTGATTCCAAAAAGAGCAGCAACGGAGCACATATGTAAATTTTGGGACGAAAAGACAGAATTTTAAGATGCAGAGTGCATAATGTGGACTAATTTCAAGGAGACGGTCAGCAGTATTTTGAAATTTAGTTATTGAATTATTAATATATTCAGAAATAGATCCATCAAAAATCGGAGAACCTAAAAGGTAAAGGGAATTACTATTAACTATTTTAATATTTGGAGCCAAAATATTAAATTTTTGTTCAATGTCAAAGTCGCAGTTATTTATAAAAAGTTCGCATTTGCTAAAATTAAGCTCCAAACCAATGGCTTCAAATTTATTTTTGATTAAAAAAAGGTCCGAAAATACAGTATCCACATCACCTCCTAGGGTTCCGTCATCCAGATACCAAACGTTGAATTTAGAATTTAAATTTTTGATTATCGGATTTATAGCCAAACTAAAAATTGCAGGCCCAAGGGGATCACCCTGTTGACAACCTACTTCCGAAGACAGTTCATTAGAACGATATAACAATTTAGTTGGGTCAGCGTAACTGAGAAGAAGATAATTGTAAATTTCCGGTATATGTTGTTTTATTTCCGTTAGCAGGGTATCCCTATTTACCGAATTGAATGCATTTTTGACATCAATTTTGAGCAAAACGTCAGGCTGTCCGTAAGTTAGGAACGAGCGTAAGGCATGGACGGCTGCCTCGCACCCTCCTTTTACACCGAAGCCTAACTGTACGGGTTCAAATTTCGAAATTAATTTTGGTAAAATATGTCGAACAGCAATTTTGGAGGCCAGACGTCGTAGTGTTGATCCAACAGCAATTGGTCTCACCCCTCCGTCCTTTTTGGTTAGGGCAATGAGGTTCGCGCCGAAAAGAATGGGAACAATTTCTGGATTGACATTACCGGAATACATAAAGTTTATTAATTTAGTGATCGAATTTACAAGTTGCTCGCCTGCATCACCCACAGAATGCGATGTTAAGTCTTTCAAATGTTGGGGTGAGATTCCATCCAAACCTGCAGCCGAACCTGGTTTAAAAGATAAAATGGCATTCGTAACATCTTTGTTTTGAATTTGAAGGCATGCATGCCCTGCTGTTGGTGGGTCGAGAAAATATGGGTTTACTGGAGCTGGAGGATGTTTTGTCCGTAAGGCCTGAAGGGTGTCAAGAGTGTCTGGTGATAGCACGTCGTTGGAGAACAAAAGGCGAGCGGCACCTTTGAGATCTCCGTCACAGATTTTGTTTTCAATGAGTTTGTTGCGATTATGAGGGGTATCATGTTTCATTTGAGGGGCAGGAGAAGGCGAGGAGCTTACAGTACAGTTATTCTTAATCTTTTGTGTCAAGGATAAATTCGGTTCATCAGTTTTTATTATATGTAGTGTGCTGTATGAAAATAAAAATAGGTTCTGCCAGTCTTGAGTACAATTGCTTTTGTAACATTTCTGAATTAATTGTGACAAATGTTTAGCAACGGTTATTCGAGCTCCTCGAGGGATTCTTTTAACTATTGGTATACTATTTTTCAAATGGCTTAAATATGTGTGGAAAGGAGTTGGATCGTTAGGTACAGAAGTAGGCGCACTCGGAATAATGGGATGGAAGTCTAAAGGTGAACTGTTTTGGCTGATACATCTCCTGTGAGTTTTAGTGGTGTGTATATTGAGGCCTTTCAAAGATTTGAAAGACTTGTTGCACTGTGTACAGGTATGGGTCGCGTTCGACGTGCCATCACAAGATTGGGTCACGGACTGCATTCACAACAGATAAATACATTCACAAAAAAGAATAACTTAAAACAAATTTAAAAACACAATAAAGTAACTTAAAATATACACTGAAAACATAAACAAGTTAATGTCAAAATATGAAGGCTGCTTGTTGTGGAAACAAGACGCATGCGTCGTTACGTAGGTGCGTCACAGGATGGTCTTGCAGTGGAAGAGACCTAGCGACGCATGTCGTCGCTAGGACAACCGATGGCGGCCTTAGCAACAGCGTCTGAGCCCGCTTGTCACTTTTGTTATTTATTGACAGCAAATTATTTCTTATTGATCCACTCTTTAAATTTCACTTTTGTTGACTTTATTAGGGGATCAATACAAATATAATAATAGTGGAGCACACACTAAAATTGCTCAACACTTCAAAAATATTTATATGAAAATTAAAAAAAAAATAATAAAATAATAAAATTATTAAAATTAAAATAAAATTAAAATAATAATAAATAATATTAAAATTATTTTATTCATATTATGATTTAACATTAATCTTAGTTAAAAAACAATTAAAACTATACCTAAATAAAAAAACTACCTAACCTATTTATTAAAATTTAGACTGGGTCCCCTCGGTAGGGTACCCATGATGCAGGCAGCATTCCCACGCTGAATAGCTATGGAAAGTCTTTGCGCGAGAAAACTACCTGCACGAGGATCGCCAGTTTCTTCCCTCAGATGCTTACTTAAAGCCGTAAAAAGACCATGTGCGCCGCGACCCCATGGACCTAGTGTCTCGACACCAAATGGAATGAATTCATATTGGGTACCGAGACAACTGTACTTGCCAACCTTCAGCCGCTCGCGAAGATTTGCCGCAGCGCTTGCTTTTTTGCTAGTAGCCGGGAGATAGGACGTTGCAAGAGTATCGGTGCAAGTGGCATCCCATACTAGTGCACGTCCCATTCTCCAGGGTACTAAAGACATCCCGTCGGGCCGCTTACCATCATCTCGTATAATTTGCGGTTCTTAGACCGCGGGGACATTTATACGGACAAGGGCTCGTCTCAGGATATCATTTAGTGCAGCGTGACGGGAGTGACGGCCAGCGGCAAAAGAACAGGCAAACCCATGATGTCCAAGGTGGCTCACATAAGCTCCGCACGATACACAAGAGTGTTCAATGCACACATCAGCACCCAACCGGAGACAAACTGCTATGCGGAGTGTAGTGGGATCAATGAAGGTGCCAGTGTTCGGAGAAGGAAAGGCGTGAAGCCATTGCCCAGACTCTGATCGAGATACAGCTAAAAGCCTTGCTCGATTAGTACCGGAAGAGTTTTCAATAAGAGTATTGAGAAAAGCAGAAGAAGCTATTGTGTCCCAGGCCCTTTGCTTTTTGAGCGTCGGGGGTAAATTTGGACTTGGTCCAGCTAGCCAAGCATTCAAGGCTTCGTCCAGACTCGCAATCTCACAGTTTGAGGCTGTAGGAGCCTTTAAGACTTTACCTATGAGGTCACGAGTGCTGAAAATCGAAGACAGGAATGCTGGTAAAGCTATACTAGAAATTTTCGGGTCCCCAAACCACCGAACCTAATAGGTAAGGAAGCTTGGGACCATGCTTGCTCATTGAGATGAATATTCAGAATAGTTTCAATTTGGGATTTTAAAACATTTTCAATGGGTAACATCAGATTAGGAAATTTCCAAATAGGGCAGCAACGGAGCAAGTAAGTAAATTTGGGCACAAATAAGCAGAATTTAAGGATAAACAAAGCGCAGTGACTACTAATTTTGACAATGCGGTCTGAATATTTATTGCATTTTGTTACCAACTCTCCTAAGAGATGAGGGATCGCTTCATCGAAAATGGGAGATCCCAGGAGATATAGGCTGTTCTTAGATAAGAGTTTAATATTGATATTAACACATATATATATTATTATATTATTATATTTAGGTACATTGATATTAACACTGATTATATTATTGGTCTTTGTGCTCCATTAATCAATTGCTATAATCTTAATGCCATTTTTACTGTCAAAGCATCATTTGACATAAGTACTTAAACAAACAAAGATAAAAGTACAAACATTGTCAATCGATCGATTCAGTTGGCAACACAAACAATACTCAAACAAAATCATTAGTCATCTTGAAAAATAAATACTGGCTGAATATTCGAATGAATAATTTTGTTTAAATAAAGAATAATTTTAATTTTGTTTTCAGAACGCCAACTACGCGATAACATTTATCGGTGTGAACGAACTTTATATCTATGGCATTCCATGTTTAAATATACGAATGTCAAGGTTAGTGCTGTTTTACATGGTTTGTTCAAAATTTTTCAACACACTGGCTTATAATAAAGTGATTCTAATTTCACTGGTTTCAAATACTTAAACAGGTCATAATATACGTCTATGTTTTAAACGCAAATAATGAAGTTATATTCTACTATTAACCGCACTATTCGAACACAAATAGAATTTCAAAAACCCGTAGTTTTGTGATACTAGCGCGTTTAAGCATAAAAATTCTTCAGCTTATAAATATTGTGAGACACGTGTGTGTGAAACTTCTTGTGTAGTAGTAGAGAAATTTTATACATGTAAAAAAAAAATGTCGTAAAGAAGTTTCACTTCTTATCTGTGTACTCTGTTACACATACACATATTTTTTTGTTTTCACTCAGTGCCATCTAGCTCTGACTAGCTCAAACTAAGCTAATATGAGCTAGTGCTATGGGATATAAACTGCTATCTATACTAATATTATAAAACTGATGAGTTTGTTTGTTTGTTCGGTTGAACGCGCTAATCTCAGGAACTACTGGTCGGATTTGAAAAAATATTTTTATATTAGATAGCCCATTTATCGAGGAAGGCTATGGGCTATATATAATTACGCTAATACACTGGGGAGCAGAGCAGTAGTCATAAATGTCGACCAATCGGGCAAATTTTTATGCATCATTGTAGAATTTATAAGCGACGGGATTAAATAGGTGCGACGGGAGGTCGAAATATTCCACGGGCGAAGCTGTGGGGGTCATCTAGTATCAGTATAAATGTCGTCTGGTTCAAAACGAAAAGGTCAAAAGTACTCGGATACCCAGACGTGCATGTATGAAGCCATTAATGAATCTACAGGAGGGGCGAGTCTGCTATTTCAATCGTGTCGAAATAGAATCGAAATCGTCGCTCATTAAAAAGTCACCGGTACAACTTTGTAACTTATTCGTAGTCTACTATTACAATCGTACTCCACTAGACTTCTATCGGTCGGTGGATAGAATTCTACTAACACGTACTGCGTCAGTGGCCGCTACGCGCTAGTCAGTTGCATTTTTGATAATCTACTAACATTTAGACATATAAAAAAAGCGATTCTGGTTCTATTGCTTGTTTAAAGTAGACTCGGCCCCTGGAAGCAAAAAAAGTGTGCATGGATCGCGAAGCCTGGCGATCTGTCCTCTCTGCCTTCCCCCTCAGGGATACAGCATGAAGATAGATAGATAAATTTCGTCAACGTGGCAAGGGGTGCTATGCGTATAATATGCCTCTGCCACCCCTTCGGAGAGGCGTGATTGATAGACAAATGTCGTAAACAGACCCAGATAAATGATTATCAAATTAAATACTTATCACACTTTAGTATCAATTATCATTGATGAAATGCATTGTGATATTCACATACGATACAAGTATAGGAATAGGTACTGATATTATCTTGAGGCTAGGCAGCAGACAGTGATAAGCGCTGATAAGAACGACGTGACCACAGTACATAATTATAAAAGGTAAAACAGTAAGCTAACTAAACCTAAATTCAGTATTCTCCATACAAGCGTTAGGGTTGTCACTGTCACATTAACATAAAATAGTTCTTTTTTATAAAATTAAATACGTTTTATCGCACTCTCGGTAAGTATACGGGTTTGAATAGGAGCGAACCGGGGTTTGAAGTATGTCACGGGCGAAGCCGTCGGGGTCACCAAGTAATTATTTATGTGTTCTATCATATCTTCGCCTCCTTATTTATGTGTGTTCTATCGCTTGTACAACGGTCTGTGCTCTAAGAAATTGTTTGATATGATGCCCACGGCCTACCTTCTATCATCGCACTGCTCATCATAGACAGGGTGTTCACCCTCACACTGCGTTCGGAGCGCTCACATACGGTTAGGTCCGATTGAGGCTTTATTCAGCGTACGCTTAGGTTGTGAAATGAGCTCCCTGCCTGGGTGTTCCCGAACGTCTACAGTATGGGGTTCTTCAAAAGGGGTCTTAGGAGGTTTTTAAAGGGTCGGCAGCGCGAGTGCTGCACCTCTGGTGTTGCAAACGTCCATAGGCTACGGTGACCACTTTGGGCCGTATGCTTGTCTGCCACCTCATTGATAAATAAATAAATATCCACCACGCCTTATCCTCAAAGGGGTGGCAGAGGCATATTAAATGCCCACTTTTCACTGTGTGGATACCTGTCCCACGTAATAGGTGGTGAGCCCATTGCCGTGTTGAAATAGACAGACGCAGGTTGTGGCTACCTGCTGTTGAAATTTTTCAAGCCGCCCATAAGGCCTTGAACCAGGCTTAACGACTGCCATTTTACTGTCAAACGGGACCAATGGCTTAACGTGCCGTCCGAAGCACGGAAACGCTCGCAAATGTAAATGCCACAAAGTGGTCACCCATCCGAGGACCAGCCACAGTGAAAGTTGCGTAGCTCAGTGATCGTTTACAGAACACTAAGACCGCGGGGCCACGAGCGGGGTCTCATTGGTATAAAAAAAATTAAAAGGTCACATTAAAATGTCCATAACTCCAAGTATCGTGTATTATACAGGTCGAGAATGATATTTTACCAATTAAGTATTCATAATTACTGTTACTATTACTTAGCTTCTTCATATCTCGCGGATAATAATTATAATTGGTAGGTAGGTACCACGGATTGTGCAATACCTCAGTGTGACATCCGCGTGAAATATGCGTGGAACCGTTGAAAACGAGATGCGTACGCGCATCGGGTGTGCGTGACGATAACGGAAAGGTAAATAAATTATGCGAACATCTTATAATGAGCATAAAATTATATTCGATAACTATTTTTATATTGGGTGACATTTTTCTGTTTTCTAAAAATAAAACTGTAGTACTTTGGGCTAGACGGTCTAGCCCACAGTAAGCTAATATTAGCTTGTGTTATGGGATCTAGACGACTGATAAACATACTTATATATTTCTTAATACATACATATTATACATAGGAAACACCCAAACGCCGATACAAACATTAGTGGATCGCACACATATTTGTTACGACCCGGGGCCAGTGGTATAAAGAGATAAAGAAACTATTTACCTTTCAGAAGTAGTGTCCAAGATGAATTTTCAGATTTTATCAGCCTACACTCGTACCATCTGTCGACAAAAGAAAAAAATATTGTATTTATTTTGAAGTTATAATATTTTTGACGCGTTACGGAAAAATTTTGGGACTAAATTTTTACGATGCGTACGCTCACGAAAAGCCGACACCTTGATGGTAACACGTTCAATAAGTCAATAAGTCCCGATACTGAGTACCAAAACTTATTTAGTAGTTTTTTTTATAAAATTATTTTTTATTCATCAACGTAGTCTCCTCCAAGAGCGATACAGTCCCTCAAACGCTTTCCTAACTTTTCTATCCCATGCGTGTAAAACAATTTGTCTTTGGCTTCAAAATAAGCCTCCGTTGCTGTGAAAACTTCACTATTTGAGTCAAATTTCTTACCCTAGATCATTTTTAAAAAAAAAAATAAAAAAATAAATATCCATCACGCCTTATCCCCGAAGGGGTGGCAGAGGCATATTATAAATTTCAACAGCAGGTAGCCACAACCTGCGTTTGTCTATTTCAACACGGCAATGGGCTCACCACCTATTACGTGGGACAGGAATCCACACGGTGAAAAGTGGGCATATAATATGCCTCTGCCACCCCTTCGGGGATAAGGCGTGATGGATATTTATTTATTTTTATTTTACATAAAAACAATCTTTTAGTTCACCACAGTCGGCTGCATAAGATTGGCGATTCTTTCCAGGGTAACTGTATACGCTTTTACAACAAGCTTCCCTGTGACCTGAGAAATTTACTAACTAACTAACTATCTTCACGCTGTATCCCTGACGGGGTAGTCAGAGAGGACAGATCGCCAGGCTTCGCGATCCAAGCATACTTCTTTCGCTTCTAAAAAAAAAAAAAAAATATAAGAGAAATTTACCATTAAATAAATTTAAAAAGTTAACTAATTAACTAAAAACTAACTATCTTCACGCTGTATCCCTGACGGGGTAGTCAGAGAGGACAGATCGCCAGGCTTCGCGATCCATGCATACTTCTTTCGCTTCTTCGAGATACATAAAAAAAAAAAAAAATTAAGAGAAATTTACCATTAAATAAATTTAAAAAGTTTATTAAAAGAAAGCTTTGTGAAAAAGGTTATTACTCTATTCAAGACTATTTACAGGACAGGGTTGCCTGGAAATGATCTGCTGGCAAATAAAATATTATAGTCACAATATATTAAATTGTAAATAGGCCATAAAAAAAAAGCCTTCCTAAGTTTCTAGCCGGTTCTTCTCAGGTGGGCCGCGTTCCGAACCGGTGGTCACTTTAAATATACAATTTTTTTCTTTGGTTTTAGTGTATGACATTTTGTAAGCGCCGTTGAAATGGTCTATGCAAAATAAAGACATTTTTATTTTTTTATTTATACTCTTTTGATTTTTAAAAAGTACAGGACTTCAATAAAAGATATGTGTCAAATTGAAAAAAAAAGGAACATTAAAATATTGATTTTGCAGACATTTAATTGACGCTACGCTTGTAGTTTCGATACAATGAAAAAAAACGAGTTTCGCGTGTTGATAAAACATTGTTTTTTAATGGGAAAAAATACCGTTGAAGCACAGCTCCCTCTAAAGCAACCATTTGTCGGTGGTATACCGACTTCAAACGCGGTCGCATGGACACAAATGATGGGAAACGCTCAGGTCGTCCAAATGAAGCAGTGACTCAACAAAATATTAACCAAGTCCTCAAAATCGTAATGGAAGATCGGAAGATAAAAGTGCGCGAGATAGCCGAGATAGTGAAGATTTCAGCTGGCAGTGTTTTCACTATTTTACATAAAAATTTGGCCATGAAAAAGCTTTTTTCCAAGTGGGTGCCGCGTTTGCTTACAACTGATCAAAAGGAACAACGTATCAATGACAGCGATGTTTGGCGCTGATGAATCGTAATAAAAAGGATATTTATTACGATTTCGTTATGTGACAATGGATGAAACATGGAAACACCATTTTACTCCGGAATCCAATCGGCAGTCAGCGGAGTGGTGAGCGGCTGGTGAAAGCCGCCCGAAGCGACCAAAGACTCAGAATACGGCCGGTAAGGTTATGGCGTCTATATTTTGAGATGCGCATGGAATACTTTTCATCGACTACCTTGAAAAGGGCAAAATATACATTGTGACCATTACATGTGCTTATTGGAGCGATTGAAGTACGAAATTGCGGATAAACGGCCTAAAATGAACAAAAAGAAAGTGGTGTTTCACCAGGACAACGCGCCTTGTCACAAGTCTGTGAGAACGATGGCCAAAATTAATGAATTGGGCTTTGAATTGCTTCCTCATCCCCCTTATTCGCCAGACATGGCCCCCAGCGATTACTGGCTGTTTGCAGATATCAAAAAAATGCTCGTGAGAAGTGCTCGTGGCCCCGTGTCTCAGTGTTCGGTAAACGATCACTGAGGTACGCAACTTTCACTATGGCTGGTCGTCGGATGGGTGACCACTTTGTGGCATTTACATTTGCGAGCGTTTCCGTGCTTCGGAAGGCACGTTAAGCCGTTGGTCCCGGTTGCCAGTAAAATGGCAGTCGTTAAGCCTTGTTGAAGGCCTTCAACCAGGCTTAACGACTGCCATAGTGAAAGTTGCTTAACTCAGTGATCGTTTACAGAACACTGAGACCGCGGGGCCACGAGCGTTTTTATGTCTAGTGTTTATATTATGTATATCACAGAGTTTAGTAAACTGTGATAGATTTTTCTGGATAAACATAAGATTGGCAAAAATGTATTGTGATGTTACGGTTAGAATATTTACTTCCTTGAATTTTTCTCGGAGGGAGACTCTGGTGCCTAAATTATATATAGCGCGTACAGAACGCTTTTGAAGAACAAAAATGTTATTTACATCTGCAGCACTCCCCCAAAGGAGAATACCGTAAGACATAATACTATGAAAATAGCTGAAGTAAACCATTCTAGCCGTATCTACATCTGTTAGAGTCCTGATCTTTTTTACAGCGTATGCAGCCGAACTTAACCTAGAGGCCGTCTTTTCTATGTGCGGGCCCCACTGCAAATTGGCAGCAATAGTTATACCAAGGAACACAGTTGATTCCACAAACTCTAACACTTGTCCATTGAACATTGGCCGTAACTTGTTTTACATTTGGTAGAGTAAATTTAATACATTTAGTTTTGTTTTCATTTAGGCAAAGATTATTTGAGCTGAACCAATGAACTACTCTCGTGATTGCATTGTTTACATCGTCATAATTATCTAATTGTCTTCTAATTTTAAAAATCAATGAGGTATCATCTGCAAACAAAACAATCCTATTCCTGTCCCCTACATAAAATGGTAAATCATTAATATAAATGAGGAACAAGAATGGCCCAAGTATCGAGCCTTGTGGCACACCCATTGTAACCATGGATCCTACAGAACGTGTATCATTAATATCGACCCTTTGTATTCTATTGTTCAAATATGAAGACAGACGGTCGAGAGATTTGCCTCTTATTCCATAGTGATGTAATTTTTTGCACAATGTTTCATGTTGAACGCAATCAAAAGCCTTGGATAGATCGCAGAATATACCTAATGCATCTTGCTTGTCTTGCCAGGCTTCATGAATACATTTTAATAACTCAACACCAGCATCGGAAGTTGAGCGCCCTTTCGTAAAACCAAACTGTTTTGTATGAAATATTTTATGAATATCAAAATGGCATTTGATTCAAAATTATATTTTCAAATACTTTGCTCAAAGTTGGCAGCACTGACACTGGTCGGAAATTAGACGGGTCTGTAGCGCTGCCAGCCTTGAACAAGGGTATGACTTTGCTGTGTTTCATTAAATCAGGAAATATACCACTGGAAACACAGTCATTAAACACATTTGCTAGATGCGGCGCAATGACCTCAATGATACATGATTCAGTTTTGACTGATAATCCCCAAAGGTCCGCGGTTTTCTTAATATCAATACATTTAAAAGTTTTTATAATATCCTGAGCGCAAATATCTGTGAATACAAATGCATCCCTTCAATAAGGAACAGATTCTTCTAATAAATGTTCAGAGGAACTGGAAGACGCTTGCAGGGATTTATTCGTCAAAATAGGTACATTTTCGAAAAAATGTTCATATTCCGTCGCCACTTCCAGGTAACATGTTGTAACATGACAATCATTTACTTTTAAATGGAAATCCCTTTCTGTCACCATAGTTCTACCGCATTCAGAGTTAATGATATTCCAAGTCATTTTAATTTTACTCACAGAATTAGAAATTTTATTTTTAATAAAGTTTGACTTTGCAAGATAACATGTTTGTTTAAATATCTTAGAATAATTTTTAACATATTCCTGAAAGGTTTGGTTAAAATTATATGATTTTTCTGAATATAATTTAATTAAATTGTTTCTACTTTTAAAAATACCTGGTGTAGCCCCAATCACTGAAAACAGAACGATCACCAATCTGTAGAGTTTTTGAGATAAAAACTTTGCCAAACTCATCATTAATCAAATTAAATAAGTTTGTATATGACTGGTCTACACTAGTAAAGTCAGGTAGATATGGCAATCTCTTTACTATATTTTTATACCAGTTTTTAATATATACGCCTGTCCTCAGAACAATTCTGACTTATATAGCGAACTTGTTAGGCTAAAAATTTCTCTTCCAGTTAATGTTAAGTCTCTTTTAGCCCATCCTTCCCGACAATTACTTTTTACCCTGATGGCGTTCATCCGTCACAATGATATTAGGCTTTGAATAGTCTCCTTCGGAACTTGCAAATACTATGTACCTTACCATAGTATCTAAATTATTCATTGGTACCTACGTACCTTTATGTATATTTTTCAGTGAAATTTTAATTTAATAACACAATCAAGATACACAATTAGTCAATAAAAAATTGTTAATGTTGCTTATCAATAGTATACACATGGAAAACTCCATTGCACGTTAGACAGTGGCGGAATTGCCGGTACCCGCTCCGGCATAGGGGCCATAAGAAAAAGGAAAAAAAAATAAAATAAAAATATACGCCATTTCCAAGTTAGTCTCGGGACTTATTGAACGATCTTGTAGCTGATAAGTGTTTCCATGACAACTTATAACTACAATCAAAGTAGTTTTCAAACACCCTGGAGTTAGCTATAGTCTACATTTTAGTTTTTTCTACGAGTACAAACCTAGGATAAGGCGGAAGGAAATTTTTTTAAAAAGGATTTTATCTTGTTACGCCAAAGAAGTATAATTTCTAACGCGTGTACACATAACATGCACTTCTTTTATACTACTGAGGTGGAAGACAAGTAGACGGCTCATCCTGATCAAAAAGTTATAATAAATCTACCAATAAATATAGTTACCTGTAGGTACACACGAAAAAATATTTGTAGATGAAATGTACATACGCGAGCTTAACTCAATGAGTTCACTTCCTCTCAGGGGTTTCGGGTAGGTAGGGCATGTATACCCTATTCGAAATCTTTGTGCACGCCACTGCATCATCATTGCCTATAGATAATTCCGAAACCAGAATTTTACAATAGCCTTGACGGCCAACCCTGTTGCCGAGTTGAAAATGGACAATCTGTGGTTACGTGCTGTTGAAAATTTTCAAGCTGCAATATGTAAAAGGCCTTCAACTTGTTTAACAGGAACCTGGGGCCCTGGTGGGAGTGTATCAGACTGTTGACGCTCGCAACAAGGGCAGTCAATAAACAAACACCAATAAGGTTACTATCTACACAATAACATTTTTTTAAATTTTGTTTAATTTGCAGATTCATTATAATCGATTTTAAGCTTTTGGGAACGAAATGTTGACAGCCCTAATAAATTGATATACATATAGTGTTTTTATCATCAATATACATTACGAATGACATTGGAGAAGGACATTCTCATTTGATTTGCGACCAATGGGAGGTGTTTATTCACTTTAGTGAGAATAACACGATGTTATTGTGGCGACGAGATGGGGTCACAAACATTTGGAGATCATTGAAGTAGGTACTTACCTATTGAGAGCAATTGATGCTTTTTGATAAACAAACATGTTTATTATTAGACAGCACGGTAAATAATGTTTTTTTGTTTTTTAATATTTATTGGGGTTTTATCTATACAGATATGTCAACCCCATCGTACCCTTTACATTATGTACCTACTAAGTACAACCTAAATTAAAAGTATTGAACTAAATCTAAATTTATATATCAAAATCGCTAATCTCAGGAACTACAGTTACGAATTCAAAACATCATTTTGTGTTGGATAGTCAATTTATCGAGGAAGGCTATAGGCTATAACATCACGCTACTACCCAAGAGAGCGTACCGAGGGCTTCATATTATTTCGCTACTACCCCGGAGAGCTGTGCAGTAATCATAAATGTCAACAAATCCGGCGAATATTCATTCATATAGTAAAATTTATAAATAAAGGGTCTGTGTACTTATACGCGTTAGATAATATATGCGCTATAGCTAACTTCAGGGTGTTTGAAATATATTTTTAACGTAGTTGTTGTCATGGAAACACTTATCAGCCAACTTTAGTCAGCGAAGGTGTCGGTTTTTCGACACAGTCTGCGCGCACATCGTATAAATTTACTCTCATCATTTTTCCCTAACGCGTCAAAAGATGTAAAACTGGATTGAATGGGTGAGACGGGAGTTCGAAGTATTATCAAAGTTATTTATAAACTTTTTGTCTTATCTGTTTTCGATATAACAGTACCCCAAAAGCCCCTCAAGTCCTTTGCCTCCCAGCTCCGACCTCTATCGCTATCAGCCGGTCAGGGTCGTCCTTATCGCTCAGATAAGCCGGCCCGCTAAATAAATAATAATATTTATACATATTGGGGTTATCGCGGAATGGTGAGAGTAGAAATTTATCGAAAACAAAGTATCGCTTGACATAAGTTGCGGCCCATTTGGCAGTCGGTATAAGAATATAATTCATTCAACTTTACGTTTACTTATATTATAACACAAGATTCTAATTATGGTCATCACTACATATTATGAAACAAGTCCTCAGCCTCGTCTATTCTATTTGTTCGCGATAATCTCAAAAACTACTGCACCAATTTTCACGCTGTTTTGTCAATGGTTAAAGTGGTTCTTGAGAAACATTTTATTATTTAATTTGTTAAGTTTTTGAAGTGAGACTTCTTTATGGACGTTGGGAGAAATTTTATTGCTGTAAAAAAGTTGTCACGTTTTTTGGTTATGCACCATGTTGTTTTGAAGTGAAACTTCTTTAATTTTAAATTTTAAAGTGGAAAAATTGTTCAGTCTCCAGCTGGACTCGAACCAGCGTCTTCTGGTTCAACGCACCAAACGCGTTCACCAACTACACCACCGAAACTGACGAATTAAGGCAACTTTAATTAGTGCAACTTTGCTAAGTGTCGGTCGATGGCGCCTTACGTCGCCCTAAGACGTAAAGAGGTGGATTAATTCGTCAGTTACGAGCAGGTCACGGCGGTGTAGTTGGTGAACGCGTCTGGTGCGTTGAACTAGAAGACGCTGCTTCGAGTCTAGCTCGAGACAGAAAAAAAATCCACTTTTTTAAAATTAAAGTTTAAATAATTAGTATAATTATTATTATTTTTCAAAATTTTTTCTTAATAAAACTTCTTTATCATAAGTGAAACTTCTTTATCGACGAAGTATGAAAGACATTTTATAGCTGTAACAAAATCTTGAAGAAGTTTCACTTCTTACCTGTGTACTCTGGCAACACACACACATTGTTTTTGTGTACATTGGCTAAAATATACCTAACAATGTGTGTTATCCTGCCGCGAATCCCCCCGGCACTCCCGCTCATAAACAAATGGAAAAGCATTGTGTGGTTTTAGTCAGTAGGAGTCCAGCATGGTATCCGCGATGAGAATTACACAAGTAAAAAAATAAAATATAATAATAATAAATAATAAACGCTCGTGGCCCCGCGGTCTCAGTGTTCTGTAAACGATCACTGAGTTATATATAACTTTCACTATGGCTGGTACTCGGATGGGTGACCACTTTGTGGCATTTACATTTGCGAGCGTTTCCGTGCTTCGGAAGGCACGTTAAGCCGCTGGTCCCGGTTGCCAGTAAAATGGCAGTCGTTAAGCCTGGTTGAAGGCCTTATGGGCGGCTTAAAAATTTCAACAGCAGGTAGCCACAACCTGCGTCTGTCTAATTCAACACGGCAATGGGCTCACCACCTATTACGTGGGACAGGAATCCACACGGTGAAAAGTGGGCATATAATATGCCTCTGCCACCCCTTCGGGGATAAGGCGTGATGGATATTTATTTATTTTAAAAACATATAAAGCTAAAGAGTTTGTTCGATTGGTTCAGCGTGTTAATCTTAGGAACTACTGGTTCGATTTGAAAAGAAAAGTTTGTGTATACTTATGTACACGCATTAGAAGTTATACTGCTTTAGTGTAATAAGATTTCATCAATGTCCACAAATCTTTGTTTGTAACAGGAATGATAAATTAGTAAGAAAAAATACATCTAAAGAATAAAAACTACTTTGAATGTAGTTATAAGTTGGAATGGAAACACTTATCAGCTAAATTCCGGATGTTTATAAGTTGTCATGGAAACACTTATCAGCTAACTTCATGGTGTTTATAAGTTGTCATGAAAACACTTATCAGCTAACTTCATGATGTAAGTTTTTCGTGAAGGTCTAAGCGCGTCGTAAAAATTCACCTTCTTCATTTTTTCCTAACGTGTCTAAAGAAGTATGACTTCAATTATTTGCGTGTTGGATAGCTAATTTATCGAGGAAGGCTATATGCTATATATCATCACTCTAATATTTAAGAGAGCGGAGCAGTAGTCATAAATATCAACAAACAAATTGATAAATGGCGTAATTAAAAAAAAGAAATCTTTATTTTGCATAGACCATTTTAACGGCGCTTACAGAATGTCATACACTATTTAAAATATTCAAAGTAACGCGGCCCACCTGAGAAGATACAAAAAATAAAAAAAAAGAACCGGCAAGGCTTTTTTTTGATGGCCTATTTACAATTTAATATTATTTTACGTTGCCAACAGATCATTTCCAGGCGTCCCTGTCCTGCAAATAGTCTTTAACAGAGTAACATCCCTTTTCACAAAGCATTTTTAATCAAAATTTATTTAATGGTAAATTTCACAGGTCACAGGGAAGCTTGTTGTAAAAGCGTAAATGTATTGTAATGCTATTATAAATTTAATAATAGAGAAAAGATAGGTGACATGTCACGGGCGAAACCGCGGGGCTCAGCTAGCAGATATTATAACCGTTAGAACCCTTTATTACCCAATAATAAATGGTTAAAGAAAATCTAAATATAATCCGCGGCGTCCATCTTGGCATGCTTCGAAATGACGTCTAATGTTGGCAACCGACATATTGGGAAATGACTCGTGGTCCCGCCATTTTTATCCCACCGTGTATTGGTATTACGTCATTTATTAGTGGTGTTGCCATAAATAATACAACGAACGAAACATTATTAGACGGACGCCCGCAAATGCGTTCGAGTGACGTTTATTTATGTCACAGACAAACCTCGCATCTATAACCTAATAGCACAGAATAATTAGTAGTATGGGCGGCTTGAAAAATTTCAACAGCAGGTCGCCACAACCTGCGTCTGTCCATTTCAGCATGGCAATGGGCTCACCATCTGTTACGTGTGAGTCGTGTGACAAAAGTGCATACAGTCAAATAAAGGTATGACAATATGTAAATGAATGAATGTCGCCAATGATCTATTATGGTTAAACATTTTTGCGGTTTCCGTGTGACATTGAACGAAGGCTGTATTAGTGTATATTATATGTAATACAACTCGTGTGGTAATATTATACAATTGTAGAGAGCCTATCAAATGATATGCGGTTTTTAATATAGATATCGCCTAACTACTGGGCTATTAATGATGTAAATTGAGCCGTTAATACTAAAGCGAAAGAAGTATGTTAATACAAATTTAAAGCAATTGTTATGATAATTATACAGACAGTGAAAAATTATATTATAAAGAAAAATTGTCACGTTTTTCGGGCCATGTTGTTTTGAAGTGAAACTTCTTTATCATAAGTGAAACTTCTTTAACGACGGCGACGTATGAGAGAAAAATAGCTGTAAAGAATTGTCGTAATGAAGTTTCACTTCTTACCTGTGTACTCTGGTACACACACATATTTATTGACTTTAATGTTTTCTTTAAGTAATTTATGAGTATATTCATTACAAACAAAAATACAAATCTATACTAATGTTTAAAGCTGAAGAGTTTGTTTGTTTGGTTGAACGCGCTAATCTCAAAAAGTAATAATTTGAATTAAAAAAAAATGTTGTGTTGGATAGCTTGTTAATTGAAGATGGCTGATATATCATCACGCTTCTACCCTGGAGAGCGGAGCAGTAATCATAAATGTCGTCAAATCGGTAAAATTTTGAAGCCTTTTTGTAGAATTTATTTATAAGCGACGGGAGGTCATCACTGGCGAAGGCTGGAACCTAGTTTTTTTTATAAAATTTGTAAGTATAAATGTCTGTCTGTTTTCTTGTTGTTGTCAATCACGCCTTATCTCCGAAGGGATAGCAGCGGCATATTATACGCCCACTTTTCACTGAGAATATTCATGTCCCACGTAATAGGTGGTGAGCCAATTGCCGTGTTGAAATAGACAGACGCAAGTTGTGGCTACCTGCTGTTGAAATTTTTCAAGACTTCCATAAAGCCTACAAATTGGCTTAACGACTGCAAGACGTGAATACATTGTAGAAAGTTACACAGATAAACAAATACTTATAATAAGTTATTGGCTGACAGTTATGCACACGGAATGAAGAGATTGTTAGTTGCCTCGAAATATTGTTAGAAACATTCATAAGTTTTCGAAGTTATTGCATAAGGTGACTACTTATAGTAACCGAATCTAAGTTATCGCAAATCCATCTCTTATTACCTACCTACTTGTAAATGATAATATTTAGGACTAATATCAAATGCTGCATTGTGCAACTTATACAAATATTACAATAATACAAGTTTTATTCTTCGATAATTCCGGGTTCGATTCCCGTCTCGAGTACAAGTATTATTTTAATAATAATATATAATAATTAATAATATATAATATATATTTTTTTTATAATATATTTTAGTTATGTATCATATTTTTAAGGTTATATTTAATGTTATTTTAAAACGGAAAGGTCAAAAGTACTCGGATACTCAGACGTGCGTGTATGAAGCGATTGATGAATCTCGAAGAAGCGAAAGAAGTATGCATGGATCGCGAAGCCTGGCGATCTGTCCTCTCTGACTACCCCGTCAGGGATACAGCGTGAAGATAGTTAGTTAGGTAGTTAGTTATATTTAATGTTAATCTTTATTTCTAATGTCAAAGTCATTAACTGTCAATGTCGTTGTCAAGGATTATTTTAAATCTATGACAGCAATTTTAATTTTATCAAAATCGCTGACATGGTTCCTTAGAAGGGATCTTTCTATCTATATATATAAAAATGAAAACCGTTTTCCGTTGTCACGCCATCACGCGTGAACGGCTGGACCGATTTGAATAATTATTTTTGTATTGGATAGCCTATTTATTGAGGAAGGTTCTTAGCTATATATCATCACGCCACTACATAGGAGAGTGGAGCAGTAATCATAAATGTCAACAAATCGAGAAAACTTTAATACATTTTTAAGCGATGGGATTAAATGGGTGCCACGGGGTTGGAAGTATGTCACGGACGAAGCCGGGCAGGTCAGCTAGTGTCTTATAGTTTCAGAGCTGCCCATTGTATATTTTGTTTTAGGACTATTATCACAGTATAAAGAGTACTATTATAGTATCAAATGCTGCATTGTGCAACTTAATACTTTTATTCCTCCAATCAAAGCTGTCAAATCCTGTTACATCCTACTAACATAATACACGCGAAAGTTTCTAAGTATGGATTTTTGTTACTCTTTCACGCAAAATCTACTGAATGGATTTTAATGTAAGTTTGCAATAATATAGCTTATACATCAGAATAACACATAGGCTACTTTTTATCCCGGGAACAAGTTCCTGTGGTAAACACCATGCGTGCGGAGCCGCGGGCGTCAACTAGTATTATAATAAACTATTCACTTCTTAAACTTTATTCCCAGCTTACCATGAGCGTACACAGAGAACATTCAGTTGACGTATTAAAAAAAAAAGAAATCTACACCGCGCTCAAGAGCTTAATAAATATTTACGATTCTCGGCGCTCGCGCATACCACAGCCCTTGACAACCGACTTAATCGTCCAAAATGTCCTCCAATTCATTCGAATAAACACTCTATATCTTTGATTTTAACATTCAAAATTATACAGCCGACAGAATCTCGACCGATATGCAATAATGTACTTTAAACCCATTCAAATTGGAGTTATATTTGATTGAATTGGAGTTAACAGCCCTCAGGGTTATCACTTAAAAATATTATTAAACTGCTTTAACCGGATTTAAATTCTAGTTCAGATATTGGGCAATCGTTTGAACCACATTTTTTATTCATAGAAGGGTCTTGTTTATTTCATGTATTTGTTTATTATCATTCAAGATTATATACCCAAAGGGATGGCAGAGGCATACTACTATACGCCCACATTTGACTGCCCCGGTAGCGCAGTGGTAGTGTATGCGACTGCCGCGACTGAGAGCCAGGGTTCGATTCCCGGATCGGAACAAATATTAGTGTGATCCACAAATGTTTGTTTCGGAGTTTGGGTGTTTCATATGTATAATATATGTTTTTAGAAATATATAAGTATGTTTATCAGTCGTCTAGATCCCATAACACAAGCTTATAGGTTAGCCTACTTTGGGATAGATGGCGCTGTGTAAAAGAAAACGTCCCACAAAATGTTCCACAATATACCATTAGCATTTTTGTCTTACGTAAAAGTGGTGTGATCATTGTCGTGTTGAAATAGACAGACACAGGCTGTTGAAATTTTTCAAGCCGCCCAAAGGCCTTAACTTGGCTTAACGACTACCATGTTGCTGGCAACCGGGACCATCAGCTTAACGTGCCTTCTGAAGCACGGAATTTAAATATAGGTACTTATTGTAGATAAAATTATAATGCCGAGTATGCTGCAGTTAAACCGGGGTTATTATGTTAAATCCTACTAATATTATTAACGCGCAAGTTTGTAAGTACGGAAGGTTGTTATGTTTGATACTTTTTCTCTTAAAATCTACAGAATGGATTTTGATGAAACATTACAATAATATAGTTTACACATCAGAATAACACATAGGCTACTTTTTTCCCGGGTACAAGTTCCTGTGGGAAACGGGAACGTGAAAACTTCACCACGCGTGCGGAGCTGCGGGCGTCAACTAGTACGTATATAAGTACTACACAATATTAGCTAGGTAATTAACAAATAGGTACCAAAACACAGCGGTACAATCTCACCATAAACTAATTTCAAACCCGTTCTGCAGCACAAATTGACAAGAAACAGATCTCTAGGGAAATTATATAAAGATACGCATATCTGATACGCATGATAAGCGTATCAGATATGCGTATCTTTATATAATTTCCATATATTGTTAGGTTATTCAAATTACTGTAATTTTTTGGGTTCTGTTCCGTACCTCAAAAAGAAAAACCTTACGACATTTTTTTATTTACTACTATAAAATTTATTTCATACGTCGATAAAGAAGTTTCACTTATGATAAAGAAGTATCACTTCAAAACAACATGGCGCGTAACTGAAAAAAATGTCGATGTTTTTGGATTTTCAATAAAGAAGTTTCACTTCAAAAACGGTACCCTTATCAGATCAGTTTGTTGACAGTCGGTCCGTCCGTCCGTCTATATGTTAAAACACTTTATCTCGAAAACCCGTGAAGGTTTCGAGTAGATATTAAAACCGGATGTAAAAAAAGTTTTTTTTTATTCATACAGACCAATCCAGGCACTTATGAATAGTCATGACAATAATTAAAATGGGAGCGATTCTAGTTGCCAGTTCCAAAGGCAGCCTGACAGCTAATTTAGGGCAAATTAAGTTCAGTCGACTGTTCTCACATAACTCCAAAGACAATGTAAATTAATTATTGTAAGTTTCTTGCCTGATTCTTCTCCGTTAATGGTACTTGTTCTTTGGAGTTATGTGAGAACAATCGACTTAGTTTGCCTTAAATTTAAATGTTATTTCTAATAACACTGGTGGTCGCTTTAAATATTTTAAATAGTGTATGACATTTTGTAAGCGCCGTTAAAATGGTCTATGCAAAATAAAGATATTTTTATTTTATTTTATTTCATTTTATAATATTTGATATAAATGCTATAATAGTTATGAGCTGACCTGTCCCAACAGACGGCACCCGTTAACGCTTCTTTGCCTTTTTTATACGATTATAATATAATAATTACTACAGATGTATTTTCAGCAACTGATAGGTTGCGTATGCCATTTTCACATACAGGTTATTAAACTGAGTACGCTGTATTATTATTACTTATTACTTTCGACTCGTTTAGGCGGGAGCGAGAGGGAGCGAACACCATTCCTTGCTCGGTGGGCTGATATGATTCATTGATATTCTTAATGTACAGACACTTCTTTACAATTTTATAATAGTATAAAAAATACACATTAGCCGACGGAAGCGAAAAAAGTATGCACGGATCGCGAAGCCTGATCTGTTCTTTCTAACTACCCGTTAGGGACACAGCGTGAAGATAGTTAAAGTTTAAAAAAAAAGTGTGTGTACCAGAGTAAGAAGTGAATATTATTTACGACATTTTTAAAGTGAAACTTCGTTATCGACTTGAGATAAATTTTATAGCTGTAAAAAAACGTCACGTTTTTCGGTTACGCGCACTGTTGTTTTGAAGTGAAACTTCTTTATCGATTGAGATAAATTTTATAGCTGTTAAAAAAAATGTAAAGAAGTTTCACTTCTTACCTGTCTCTTGTGTACACACATTGTGTACAGCTACTCGTATAAAATTTCTCTCAGCGTCGATAAAGAAGTTTCACTTCAATACAAAACAAAAGTGCCAACCCTACAGTCACGGTGCGACAACGTGGTTGCCCACGCGCATTCCTACCGTCCCGCGCGTGATAAAGAAGAAATATATAGCTATCTTTATCCTCTAGTTATTTATTCGCGATTACTTTTTATCTAAGGTGAAAGTTAATTGTAATTAAAGACTTGTATTATATGTATATTGGCGGCGGCCATATTGTATGTTATTTGTTTTCTGTTATACAGAAAGGTATTTCTGTGTTTATTTTGCTGTTTGTGATAAAACTTTTACTGATTACTAGCTGAGCACAGTGGCTTCGCCTGTGACATACTCCGAAACCCCGGCCCCGTCGCACCTTTTTAACCCCGTAGTTTATTAAGTACTTTTACAATCCCTACTAATATTATAAAAGTGAATGTAACTTTGTTTGTTACGTTTTCATGCGAAAACTACTTAACCGATCATAACGAAACTTTGTACACATAATATTATTGGAGGAATTAGAAGTAAAAACGGCTACTTTTTATTAAAAATACATTTTAACTATAAAAAAATTGTTTGTTAAACTCTCTTTATATTTTTGCTTTCTTAATAACGACGCTAACGAAGCTGCACGGGTCAGCTAATAATGTATAAATGTTTGCGAAAATCTCAAAGTGGAAGACTATCGGACCTTACTGTGTGTGAGCAATCTAGTTAAAAATCAATTTACAAATATCATTATTATTATTCAGTCCGAGACTACCAGGACTTTAATTGGTCGTGCTAATTAGTGTCTAGCACATAAGACTTTTTAGCCTTTATGTTACCATCTCACTAAAAAGGTTCAAAATTTCTCCAAATTTAACATCTATAATTGACACATTTTATTAACCACTATTTACTACTTAGAAACCACTTGACCGATTTTAACAGCTTTCACTGGCAGATAGCTGGTGTTATGAGGAGTAAGTTAGGGTAGATTTTATACCCATATTCCCACGGGAACAGTCACTAAGCGGTTAAAACCGCGGGACGTGCACTAGCTTATAATTAAGTATTTTTGATAAAAATTGTCGCTAACTAAACAATTTGACCTACAAATGGTCGGTAGATTTGTTTGTCCGTTTGTCCTTAGCTATTCAATTAACTTTTCTTTTATTTATTTACATACTAAATTTAAAATAATTAATTTTTAAGTTATATACGACATTCTATTAACTGCGATAATATATTCAATTTTACACCAATTCAAGCGCTCGAGGCCCGCTGACTCAGTGGTCTGTTAACGATCACTGCAATAAGCAGCTTTCGCTATGATTGGTCCTTGGATGGGTGACCACCTAGTGGCATTTACATTTGCCAGCGTTTCCGTGCTTCGGAAGGCAAATTAAGCCGTTGGTCCTGGTTGTCAGTAAAATTGCAGTCGTTAAGCTAAGTTGAAGGCCTTATGGGCTTCAACACGGCAATGGGCTCACCACCTGTTACGTGGGAGAAAAATACATATGGTTTACTGTGGTGGTATAGTATGCTTCTGCCTACCCTTCGGGGATAAAGGCGTGGCAATATGTATTTTTTGAAGTTCTGATACTTCTTTCGGCGCGTTAGGGAAAAGTGATGAGAGTAAATATTTACGATGCGCGCGCAGACCGTCACGAAAAACCGACACCCTGAAGTTAGTTGATAAGCGTTTCCTAATTTATCATTCCTGTTACAATTAAAGGTACGTGGTATATGTGATGAAATCTTATTAGACTAAAGCAGTATCTATCTATATATATAAAAGAAAATCGTGTTAGTTACACTATTTATAACTCAACAACGGTTGTACCGATTTGGCTGAAAATTGGTGGGGAGGTAGCTTAGAGCCAGGAGACGGAAAAGACTACTTTTTATCCCGGGAACAAGTTCCTGTGGGAAACGGGAACAGGAAAACTTCTCTACGCGGGCGAATCCACGGGCGTCGACTAGTAACTTATAACGCGTGTACATAAGTACACACACCCTTTTTTTATTGTTTTATATTTGTCCAATTTGCCAGTTGTGATTCAGTAATATCTAAACTTATAAAATTACGTGTGACTCACTCATCTATCAATGCCCAGTCGAAACCCTTACTCCCAGACACTTGACATTTTAGGGTACCTTAGCTAATACCCCTATAATGTAGGCAGCCACTAAGAAAGTGGTTTTCAAAGGGCAAAATAAGGTTATACGGATGTATGAAAATTGGTCATTTTCAAATTCAAAAAACATCATCACAACATCATCAATTACAAACGTACGCTTTGGTAGAAGTCTATTGGAGTACGATTGTAATAGTAGACTATGGTAGCGTACTATTGAGAGACGATTTCGACACGATTGAAATAGCAGACTTGGCCCCAGGTCAAGAGTACCCTTAACACGCGAGCGTGTATGAAAACACTTATGAAAGTAGAAGAAGCGAAAGTTGTATGCTAGAATCGTATCAAGTGGAAAGCCATAGTCTCTACCTACCCCGATTGGAGACAGGCGTGATAATATGTATGTATGTAATGTTAAATTATTAAACGTCGGGATTAAATTGGTGCAATGAATAAATGAATGAATGATATATTCTACACGCACAAAAATATTTCAATAACAATGGCGTTCTTAAAGAAAAAGGTCTCGGAAAAAGCCGCAGGGGTCAGCTAGTTTCTGGATAATGTGTTTGAAAAGTGGTATATTTTTCAAGTTTTGTACCAGTGTGTATATGTATATGTGCTTGTACCTACTTATTGCAAATGTCAACAGACTCATTAGAATTTGTAATTTTTGTATTTCTACTTATTAATTTGGTTTCATGAATATTGGTTTAGGTAAAGTCATTCATGACTGTGAGTCATGATAGTCTATTCTATACTAATACATAAAGCCGAAGAGTTTGTTTGGCTGAACGCGCTAATCTCAGAAACTACTGGGAGGATTTGAAAAAATCTTTTTCAGCGAAGTGCCGAAAATTGTAAAAATAATGAATAGTATATCTTCGTGTGGGTATGACGACATTCCGATAACAGTAATTAAAGATAACATATACTTATTGGCTGAGCCACTTACACATTTTTATAACAATTGTTTTGATGCAGAATTATTTCCAGACCAATTTAAAATTGCCAAAGTTATACCCATACTCAAAAAAGGAAAAAAACTGACCCTATGTACAGGCCAATCTTTCTACTACCAACCTTATCAAAGATTTTTGAAAATCTTATAAAAGTTAAACTACTCCGTCACTTAAATAAAAATAAGATAATAAACAAGGGACAGTTTGGATACCAACAATGTATTGGAACACAAGACGCTATAGGGACTCTAATCAAGGATATAACTAGTCGATTAAATCAAAAGAAAAAAGTCGCAGGGCTTTTTCTGGATCTAAGTGCCGCATTTGATACTATACATCATGATCTGTTGTTACAAAAGCTGGATCACTATGAAATTCGAGGTAAAACAAAAAAGCTTTAAAAATCATATTTAAAAAATCGAAAAATGTTTGTTGAAATCCAAGCAGAGACAAATTACGAACACAAGTCCCGCGTGGTATAAAAATTCCAACAACCCTTTAGATTTAAAATAGCGCAAATTAAAACAGGTGTCCCACAAGGGTCTATACTAGGTCCAATTCAATTCCTAATTTTTGTTACCGCTTTAATAAACTATGTTACTCAAATATCAACTGTAGATATACAACTGGTAATGTTCGCCGACGACACTAACGCAGTTGTATCCACAAATTCACTCGACACGCAACAACTGAAAGTTAATAATACTCTCGGTATATTTTCTGAGTGGTTTTCCGCAAATAGTCTCAAATTAAACACAAAGGAAACTAACACTATATTATTTAAAACCACGGCTAAAAACAAATCTACTCTCAACTGTAATTTGGATGGCAAAAAAGTGGATACCGTCGATGTTGTAAAGTTCTTGGGGGTGTATATTGATAAATATCTTAACTGGAAACATGTACTTTTCCACTTGGAAGGAAGTATAACCCCGGCTTGCTATGCTCTAAGACTAAGAAGTCTGCGAAATGAAGTAGGTATAGAACATTTGAAAATGGTATATTATGCTTTAGTGCAGTCGAAACTAAGATATAGCATTCTTTTATGGGGTGGAAGTTACGATTGCAATATTCAGCGAGCTTTTATTCTACAAAAACGAGCCATTTTACGCAGAAGGCAAGACATATCATGTAAAAGGTATTTTCAGGAATTAAGTATTTTAACGGTTCCCAGTTTATACATCTTGGTATTGTTGACAAATTTTGCCAAAAATATTCACGACTATGAGTCGACGGTTGAGAGAAAAGAAAGAGAGAACACACGCAGAAAGGACTTTCAGGGCCAATTTGTACCTCAGCTTGATATAGTCAAACACAGTGCAGCCTATAACTCTCTAAAATTATTTAACAAACTTCCCATGAATTTAAAAGTCCTTCTTTATAAGAGCGAGTTTGATAACGAGTTGAAAGCGTTTCTTTTGAGGGGATGCTATTACTCCGTTGATGAATTGTAAGTGTTGATCAATTTAACTGTAAATTTATAAGCAACTTGAATATAGGTCTTAGTGATTAAATTTTTTTTTGACTAATAATATTACCATCTGACATTCTAATAATTTCTTGTTATGACGATTATTTTTGATGGTTTGAATGAATGAATGAATGAATGAATGAATGATTTATTAATTTCTAAGAATATGGTAAGTACATGAAGATCTTCACATTAAAAATAGTAACACATATTCTACCGCTACTGGGTGTAGAAATGACAATTTAATAATATTAATAATTGATATACATAAAATTAAACAAGTCAATATTATCAGGTACATTAAAATAAAAATATAAAATAAGAAAAATAAATAAAATAAGTCAATTTCATTAAATAATAATTGAGTGAGCAAACTGTAATGCTGACCTTATTCCCGGAATCTATAATCCATAAATTCTTTTACTTTATAGAAACAATGCTCTAGCAGAAAATTGAATATGAAGTTACAATTTAAATTCCTTCAACGGTAGTGCTCTCACCCCAACAGGTAGTTTATTATAAATCTTTATGGCCATACAGTATGCGTTAGTGGAAAACAGCTCTAGTCTTTGCCGAGGTAT
Source organism: Thumatha senex (assembly GCA_948477245.1). Lineage (NCBI taxonomy): Eukaryota > Metazoa > Arthropoda > Insecta > Lepidoptera > Erebidae > Thumatha > Thumatha senex. The sequence goes on along the minus strand of OX419752.1, from coordinate 15,126,314 downwards.
TAATAGTTTATGAGGATTTCTACTATGGGTCTTATTTAATACTTCGTCATGTAACGGGAATATATGTGGATACTTTCTTACAAAAAGACGCATCTCGTAAACATACAGACAAGGAAGCGGCAGTACCCTGAGTTCTTTAAAGAGTGGCTTACAATGGTCTAAGTATTCAGCTGCAGTTAGTGCACGTACACATTTTTTTTGTGCTACAAGTAATCTGTACATATCTACCGAGTTACTCCATATAATGATTACTTTTCTCAATATTGATGAGACGTACCCGTGGTATGCAGACAGAGCCGTCTCCCTGGAAGCTACCCGACTAAGTTTTCTTAATGCAAATACGAATCTATCAAGCTTTATGCATAAATTTTCTATATGATCGTTCCAATTTAAATTCCTGTCTATTATAATCAAAAGAAATAAAGCTGAGTTTACGGGTTTAATTGCTGTATTATTAATAAATATATTTGGTGAATCATGTTCTGAATTACGTGTTTGAAATTGTACCACTTTCGTTTTATCAGCTTTAATACGTAGATTATCTTTCTCCAACGACTGTATCGCACTGTTTAGTTCCTTATTAGTTGCACTTTCTAAATCAATTACATTTTTACATTTAACCACAAGTGTAGTATCGTCTGCAAACAGTATGCAATCATGCACAAGAGCCATACAGTCGTTGATGTAGATTAAGAAAAGCAAGGGTCTCAATATACTTCCTTGCGGAACGCCACAACCGTTTACCCTCATTCCTGACGTGAATCTGGTTTCTGACTGGTTTCTGTTGACATTTCTGTTATGTTTGTTATTGCTGGCTATTGGTTGCATGTGTATATATTATGTGTATATGAGATATAGTTTGTGTTAGTGTCATTTTGTTATTATAATTCAAACACAATGTAAAAATTGTTAATGAAAAATATACAATACAATACAATTTTGTGTTGGATAGCCCATTTATCGAGTCCGGCTATGGGCTATATATCTTTACGCTACTACCCTGGAGAGTGGAACAGTAGCCATAAATGTAGACAAATCGGGCAAATTTTCATACATTTTTTGTAAAAGTAAAAGCGACGCGTTTAAATGGATGCGATAGAGGTTCAAAGTATGTCACAAGCAAAGCCGCAGGAGTCAACTAGTTTCATATGACCCAAGCGTGTCAGGGGGCGTCAACTTTTTTTCTTACGAATACACTAAATACTACAAATGAATCTAAGGCAATATAGTAATTTTCGTATACTAGCTATCTTCACGCTGTATCCCTGACGGGGTAGTCAGAGAGCACAGATCGCCATGCTTCACGAACCATGCATACTTCTTTCGATTCCTGCAGATTCATCAATCGCTTCATACACGCACGTCTGGGTATCCGAGTACTTTTGACTTTTCCGTTTTTGAGCAATCTCCTCACGTGGTCCTCATATGTAAGTCTCGGCCTACCCTGACTCCTTCTACCCTCTACTTTCGCACAATATATATTCTTCGTCAATCGTTCCTCACTCATTCGTTGGACGTGTCCAAAACAACGTAGCACGCGCTTTACCAGCTTAACGCTGACACTTTCATTCAAACCTGCCATATTGCGTATCACTTCGTTACGTATTCGCTCGGCTAAGTTACGTCGCACAATTTTCGAAGTGATCGCATCTCCACAGCATTCAATTGAATTTCATGCAACTGCTGACATAATTTTATGTTAAATGACTTTAAACTCTTATACAGTTTGACATAAACTTGACACGCGATATTATTGAAATTTTTGTCTCTATCGTCTCTATGAGGCGCAAGCGAGAGGGAGCTAGCATCATTCCTTGATATGTGATTTTACATAACACGATAGTAAAAGGAATGTAGTAATTCATATTTTATTATAATTTTATTTTTTATGACTCGTTTGTAAGTGAGTAACGAAATTTATAAGCGCTGTAACATTTGGTGCATTAAATAGTACGATTGCGTCTACTGTGACGTAACTAAATTACTAGTTAACTTACTGGTGTTATGAATAAGCGACTCGACTGTGGTTTTTAACCGATTTCAACAAAATATTGATTCCAATGCGGGCCTCATTAACGCTACTATCACGATAATGGGGTACAACTGACTTTGACTTATGACTATACTTGACTAAAACATAGAGGACGGGGATATTTAAGATAATAAGATTGAATAATTTTTTTTAGTCCGAGACTACCAGGACTTTAATTGGTCGTGCTAATTAGTGTGTAGCACATAAGACCTTTTAGCCTTTTTGTTACCACCTCACTAAAAAGGCAACGGGTTCAAAATGTATTCCAAATTTAACATCTAAAATAGACACATTTTATTTTATTAAATTTATTCGGTCCTTTAGACCCACCCCAGTTCCGTGCTTCGGAAGGCACGTTAAGCCGTTGGTCCCGGTTGCCAATAAAACGGCAGTCGTTAAACCAAGTTGAAGGACTTATGGGCGGCTTAAAAAATTTCAACAGCAGGTCGCCGCAGCCTGCGCCTGTCCATTTCAACACGGCAATGGACTCACCACCTGTTACGTGGGACAAAAATGCATACGGTGAAATGTGGGCGTTTAATATGCCTCTGCCTACCCCTTCGGCGATAAAGGCGTAACAATATGTATGTATGTATGTAAGATTGAAGAAATAAGTAATAAATAAGATTTGGCTAAAAAGTCTTAGTAACCAGGCTATATATAAAAAAAACTAAATATAGGGATTTTAGGTAGGAAAATGGTGGACAGCATACGCTAGCTGTACCTATATTATTTTCTAAAACTAGCGTATTTATCTTAGTTTATGTGCGGGAGTCGTAGGTTCGGTTCGTACACATAAAATTTGTGTTAAAGTGCTGTAGTAAAAGGCAGTGGTATACTCGTATAGACAGTGAAATGGCGTCTGCTACTTGCCGCGTAAAATCCTCTAAAAGCCTCAGTATAGCAACCACTTATATACTGGGGTGAGATTGAGCTTGACTTAAGATTAGACTTGACCAAGACGTAAAGGACAGAGACATTTTAGATAAAAAGAAGATTGAAGAAATATGTCCAGTCCGAGACTACCAGGAATTTAATTGGTCGTGCTAATTAGTGTCTAGCACATAAGACCTTTTAGCCTTTTTGTTACCACATCACTAAAAAAGGCAACGGGTTAAAAATTTCTCCCAATTATAACATCAAAAATTGACACATTTTATTAAATTTGAATTTCCGTGCTTCGGAAGGCACGTTGAGCCGTTGATTCCGGTTGCCGGTAAAATGGCAGTCGTTAAGCCTGGTTGAAGGCTTTATGGGCGGTTTGAAAAATTTCAACAGCAGGTCGCCACAGCCTGCACCTGTCCATTTTAACACGGCAATGGGCTCACCACCTGTTACGTGGAACAAAAATGCCAAAAATGTGGGCATATAGTATGCCTCTGCCTACCCCTTCGGGGATAAAGGCGTGACAATATGTATGTATGTATAAAACAAATCTATATATATAAAAGAAAGTCGTGTTCGTTACACTATTTATAACTCAACAGCGGCTGTACCAATTTGGCTTAGAGCCAGGAGACGGATATAGGTTACTTTTTATCCTGGGAACAAGTTCCTGTGGTAAACGGGAACGGGAAAACTTCTCGACACGATCGAAGCCGCGGGCGTCAACTAGTAAGAAATAAATAAGATTTGGCTAAAAGGTCTTAGTAAGCAGGCTATACAACAACTACAAAAAAGTTGAAGCGCTCGTGGCCCCGCGGTCTCAGTGTTCTGTAAACGATCACTGAGTTACGCAACTTTCACTATGGCTGGTCCTCGGATGGGTGACCCCTTTGTGGCATTTACATTTGCGAGCGTTTCCGTGCTTCGGAAGGCACGTTAAGCCGTTGGTCCCGGTTGCCAGTAAAATGACAGTCGTTAAGCCTGGTTGAAGGCTTAAAAATTTCAACAGCAGGTAGCCACAACTTGCGTCTATTTCAACACGGCAATGGGCTCACCACCTATTACGTGGGACAGGAATTCACACGGTGAAAAGTGGGCATATAATATGCCTCTGCCACCCCTTCGGGGACGAGGCGTGATGATGGATTTACAAAAAAAAGTTAAAAGAAAGTGGTTTTTTTCTATTTTTATCTTGAAATTATGTTGTTGTCAGTTGTCTTCGCCCATCTTAGGTTATTAAGGTTATAAGGTAAAGTAAACTTAGCCCTTGTCTTTAGTATTTATAATTTCTTATTATTTCGAACACTTTATGTATCATAATACACCATTATTAAACACAAAATCACGAATATACACTAGTTTTGTAACCGTATGTTATGTTCAAGAATTGGCGCCAAAATCGCGGCATGTATCATCAAATTGGCGCCAGAAACTCCTATTCGGAATGAATGCTTACAAAATAGTGACACAACTAAATAAATGTGGTGACAGATGAACAAACTTAGATAAGATTTATGAATGTAAACACGTATTTATATATACTTATCTTGTTAATCTTTTATTTAATTATTTTTTTATATATTTTAATTATAAATACACATGACGTTTTTATTAAAAAATTGAAATAAGTAATGTATAATTTTAGTAAATAAAATACTTGTGCTAGCTACCAGATTTTTTTTTTATGTCTTCACCCTAACAGAACTGGCGCAGGTTGTGGCGACCTGCTATCGGAATTTTCAAGCCGCCTATAAGGTCTTCAACTTGGCCATGTTACGTTATTGCAGCCGGGACTACCCGGCTTAACGTGCCTTCCGAAGCACGAAAACGCTCATGAATAGAAGTGTCGCAAAGCGATCACCCATCTAGCGATAACCAGCCGTAAAGTTGTTTAACGTAGTGATTGTTTACACTGAGTTAGTAGGGCTACGGGCACTTCGAGTTACTTCTTATAACATCTGTTAAAATCGGTCCAGCCTAATCATTTTAGAGATTAGCCGGAAGAAACACACACTCAGAAAAAAATGTTTTTTTCATTTGCATTAAATAAAAAGTTACTAATTTGGAATTACAAACAGTGTCTTCAATTTCGATCTGTATAGATAGATGGTTAAACAATTATATTAAACAACTATAACTTACTAACTATCTTCTTCACGCTGTATCCCTGACGGGGTAGTCAGAGGGGACACATCGCCAGGCTTCACGATCCATGCATACTTCTTTCGCTTCTTCAAGATTCATCAATCGCTTCATACATGCACGTCTGGGTATCCGAGTACTTTTGACTTTTCCGTTGTTGAGCAATCTGCTCACGTGGTCTTCATATGTAAGTCTCGGCCTACCCTGACTCCTTCTACCCTCTACTTCCGCACAATATATATTCTTCGTCAATCGTTCCTCACTCATTCGTTGGACGTGTCAAAACCAACGGTGCACGTTCTATCACACATAGTTCTCCAAACGGATGATATCGATCATGGGCCTCCAACTTGAGGGCCACTGCCAATTGTCTTATAGACTATGTGGCCCTCATTCCGCTAGATGTCGCCATGGCGACGATAGCCATCAATTATCGAGCAAAATGTCAAAAAAAAGTTGCTTGATTGTAAAAAAATTAATAGTAACAAAAATACCTACATGTCAATAAATTAGCACACACATACACAACACACAGTCAAATTAATACTAATGTACCAAAATGGCGGATAATAAAAAAATATCTAATATTGCACCCCTCCTTCATACTCGTACTATTTATATCCATACTAATATTTAAAGCTGAAGAGTTTGTTTGTTTGGCAGAACTAATGGTTTGAATTGAAAAAATATTTTTGTGTTGAATAACCTATTTATCGAGGAAGGCTGTAGGCTATATGTCGTTACGGTACTACCCTGGATAGTGGAGTAGTAATTCAATGTCAATCAATCGGGCAAATTTTCATACATTATAGTAAAAGTAATAACGATGCGAATGTGTGCCACGGGATTCAAAATATGTAATAGGCGAAGCCGCTGGAATCAGCTGGTAATGAATACTTATTCTACATTCTATAGTAAATATCCATCACGCCTTATCCCCGAAGGGGTGGCAGAGGCATATTATATGCCCACTTTTCACCGTTTCCGTGCCCATTGCCGTGTTGAAATAGACAGATGCAGGTTGTGGCTACCTGCTGTTGAAATTTTTCAAGCCGCCCATAAGGCCTTCAACCAGGCTTAACGACTGCCATTTTACTGGCAACCGGGACCAACGGCTTAACGTGCCTACCGAAGCACGGAAACGCTCGCAAATGTAAATGCCTCAAAGTGGTCACCCATCCGAGGACCAGCCATAGTGAAAGTTGCGTAACTCAGTGATCGTTTACAGAACACTGAGACTGCGGGGCCACGAGCGCACTATTCTACATTCTAATATCGTAAATATTAAGTTAGCAACACAAAATCCGGCGAGGCCATTTTAATATAATAGATATTTTATTACTTGCCTATATTTTGCCAGCGATTTAGTACCGCGAGATTTCTGGTCGGAAAATAGTTTAGACATACATACATATTGTCACATTTTTATCCCCAAAGGGGTAGGCAGAGGCATGCTATACGCCCACATTTCACTGTATTATATATACATTTTTTTTGTCCCACGTAACAGAAGGTGAGCCCATTGCCGTGTTGAAAATGGACAGGCGCAAGCTGTGGCGACCTGCTGTTGAAATTTTTCAAGCCGCCTATAGGCATTCAACCAGGCTTAACGACTGCCATTTTACTGGAACCGGGACCAACGGCTTAACGTGCCTTTCCGAAGCACGGAAACGCTCGCAAATGTAAATTTCCACAAAGTGGTCGCCCATCCAAGGACCACCTATAGCGAATGTTGCTTAACGCAGTGATCGTTTACAGAACACTGAGACCGCGGGGCCACGAGCGCTTTATAATTTTCGTGAATACTTACATAGGCGATTTTGTAGTTCCTACCATTTGTGGTTTTGAAACTAGTTTCGGTTTAGAAGTCGTCCGATTCCTTTGCTGCGATGCTGCGATAGTTAAGGCCGCGTTTCTGTCCCGAATAGAATGCCGCAAACCGTTTGTCTCCATCTCTTATGGTGAAACGTTTTAAAAGACTTTTATAAAGTTAAGGGTTTAGAAGTCTAACTCTGTCTAACAGTAGTAGTAGTACAGTAGTATAACCATAGATCATAACATTATTTTTGTCGAAAGCAACTTACATAAGGAAAAACAGTAGATATATCCTTCTTGCTTTTGATTCGGAAGGCACATTAAGCCGTTAGTCCCGGTTAACACGGCAGTCGTTAAGCCCAGTTGAAGTCCTTATGGGCGGCTTGAAAAATTTCAACAGCAGGTTACCACAACCTGCACCTGTCCATTTCAACACGGCAATGAGCTCACCACCTGTTACGTGGGACAAAAAAGCAAAGCATACGGTGAAACGTGGGTGTATGGTACGCCTCTGCCTACCCCTTCGGGGATAAAGGCGTGAAAGTATGTTTATGTGAAAAATTTTAACAGCCGGTATCCACAACCTGCGTCTGTTTTTTCAACACGGCAATTGGCTTATCACCTATTACGTGGAACAGGAATGCACACGGAGAAGTATTTTTTTTTATACCACTTAGGTTGCAGACAAGCGTACGGCCCAGCTGATAGAAGGGTCACCGTAGCCTATGGACGTTTTGCAACACCAGAGAAAATACGACGTGATAGATTGATAGTATAGGTATTCTTTATGTTATGCAAGCAACAACAGCGCTAAAGTCGCAATTTTTTTGTCAAAAAGTTAATGTTCGCCACTTACCTTATTTGTACGACATTTTGACAGACGCGTGATAAAATCTGAAACAATATCTAATGTTTGAAAATTATTATTTGCCCGTCAGGACATACATACGTTAATACAATATTGAGAGCTTTACTTATGTCAGAAAATCTATACTAATATTTTAAAAATAAAATAAAAATAAATATCCATCACGCCTTATCCCCGAAGGGGTGGCAGAGGCATATTATATGCCCACTTTTCACCGTGTGTATTCCTGTCCCACGTAATAGGTGGTGAGCCCATTGCCGTGTTGAAATAGACAGACGCGGTTGTGTCTAACTGTTGTTGAAATTTTTCAAGCCGCCCATAAGGCCATCAACCAGGCCTTCTTTTTTATTATAAAATGAAGAATTTGTTTGGTTATACGCGTAAATCTTCGGAAGGAACCACTGGTTCGAATGGAATTTTTTTTAAATTTTTAATAACACCTTTAACCGGGCTTTAGAAGTTCAGATTAAAAGTCGTAACAGATTTGTTCTACAATCCTTTTGTTTATGCAAAATAAAAAGAGAGTACTTGATATTGAAGCAATGATGCTTCTCCCGCATGAACATATTTTTTATTTATATGACTTCCCGAGGGAATTTAAAATTTCAAGGCATAATAAGAGAGTTAAATATACCTAGTATACCCTCACGACTTAAAACTGGTCCAATTTCGAAGGTCATGCCAATCCATTGATTTAAAATCATCAAGTTTGGAATGAATAAATATTTCAATTTAAAAATTATGCTGGTTCGTAATTGGTAGAAAATAACACTTATAGGCCTGGCAACACCGGCTGTATCGATGCTAAGTAATTACATACTATCACTAGGTACCTATTGAAATAACTTGCCTACTTTCTCAAATCTATATTCATTCGGTACACATAGCAACTATATATTAAGAAGAATCTTATATAACATTTATAATTTAATTATCATCACGCTCGCTTGGTTTATTAAATAAGAAAAACTTAACCTACTAATGTCATGAAATGCGAATGTAAATTTGCTTGTTCTTTATGTCATTCAAGCGATTTAGTGACGCGATTCGTATTGAAATTTCCCTTTTTGGAGTAAAGGGTCTGAATTTTTAGAAGCTCATACAAAAATTTAGAAACAACAGCTGTCTCTCTCTTAGCCCACAGTAATTGGCTTACTCCAGTCCAGAGCCTCGCCTTGTAGTTAGTGGTCAGCAGATGCCCAATTGCTGGAGAAATTGGCCGGGATCTTGGAACACTTCGAACTATTTGCAGGAATGGACTCTTTTGTTAAAGATATGGAATGGTTGGAAGGAAATATTAAATGACAATTAAATTGAAAAACCACTGGGTGCTACCGTTATGCTAAGCTAATAATAACTCGGTGATTATTACTGCGTTAAGCAACTTTTACTATGGCTGATCCTCGGATGAGTTTTATTTAGAGCGTTTCCATGGGGAAACGCTACGAAAAGTTAAGCCATTTGGTCCCTCTTGCTAGTAATATGACAGTCATTAGGCCAAGGTATAGGCCATAAGGGCGATTTGAAAAATTTCAACAGCAGGTCGCTACAACCTGCGCCTGTCTATTTCAACTCGGCAACGGGCTTACTACATGATACGTATAACAAACATTTTTACGGTGAAATGTGGGCATATAGTATGCCACTGACACCGTTTGGGAGATCAAGGCGTGCAGACATAAGACGAGGTTCTAGCTAAGTAGGTCACGGCATACAGATAAATTAGTTGTTTTCTTAAATAGTTTTCCCGTTCCCGAAACTTGTTCCCGGGATAAAAAGTGTATATGTTGTAAGCTATATTATTGTAAAAAATTGTTTCTGTTAAACTCATTCAGTACTTCTTGCGTGAAAGAGTAATAAACATAAGATTGAAGGACGGCAGCGGTTTCGCCCGTGTTTCATTCCCGTAAAAAGTACATAGTTTATTTGTTTATCCAAGGATTAGCTACTTTCTCCCCAAATTTTTATTAATTTAAGTTATTTTTGTACTACGGGATCATATAGATATAATAAAGCTGAAGAGTTTGTTTGTTTGTTTGTTTGGTTGAACGCGCTAATCTCAGAAACTACTGGTCAGAGTTGAATAAATATTTTTGTATTACATATCCATTTATCGAGGAAGGCTATACGCTATATTATCACGCTACTACCCTACAGCGCGTAGCAGTAATCATAAATGTCGTCAAATCGGGCAATTTTTTCTGCATTATTGTAGAATTTATAAGCGACGGAATTAAATAGGTTGCGACAGGAGTTCGAAGTATGCCACGGGGCTAGGCCGTGGGGGTCACCTACTATACGATATGCTAAATCCTATATTATGTTTTGCTATGTTAAGCGACTTTCGATGCTGACCGTACAAGCAAGCAAGTAAATGTGTGTATGTGTGTGTGTGTATTATGTACAAGTATTTTAATATTGAGAAACAGTTACCGGTAGAAACACGTTAACTAATCGATGTATAAAATATATGGATGAAATCACATACATACATTCATACATATCATCACGCCGGTCTCCCATCGGGGTAGGCAGAGACTATGGCTATCCACTTGCTGCGATCCCGGCATACAACTTTCGCTTCTTCAACTTTCATAATTGTTTTCATACACGCTCGCCGATTAAGGGTACTCTTGACATGGACTTTTGTCAAAAGATCTTCAATTTGATTGGCGTATGTACGTCGAGATCGACCCTTACCAGTTTGCCCATTTACTCTCGCCGCATAAATTTTCTTCGTCATTCTATTTTCATCCATCCTCTCCACGTGTCCAAACCATCTAAGCATCCCTTTTTCTATCTTAATCACCACGTCTTATGTCATACCGCAATGTTCCCTTACCACGCTGTTCCTTTCTTTATCTATCAATTTCACTCCAGCTATACTTTTTCTACTGCATTAATTTTACTTCTATGCTTCTTCTGCCATACCCAACTTTCACTGCCATATGTTAGTGTAGGGACAAGCACTCCTCTATGCACAGCCAGTCTTGCCTTTTTAGACACGGATGAAATTAAAATATCAGAAACATAAACTCATTCGTTATTCTACGTATCATGTCGTCGCAGACTTCTTATACCTAATATAATTTTGTTTATATTTATTGTCAATATTGTGGTTAAAGTGTGAACAGTACAATACTAAATCATTTTTATTGCTGTTGCCGAGATAAGAAGTGTAACTACCTACATACCGATAATTTTTCCCATTACTGAAGTTATTAATGTAAAAATAAGCATCTTACCTTAATTTTCTTGCAGTTGTTTTTTATTTTCTTAAACTTATTTTTCTTATTCTTTCACTATTCAATTTAATCGTAAAATAACTAATTTATTAGATTGAGCTTATTTCAATCGATTAACGTAAGATATATTATAATGAACTACATTATAACAAACCTAATCGATATTATATATTTAATTATAAAATAACGTAATAGGGTTAACGAAAGAATCTAACAATAAAATAGCAAGTAGCACATCCCACCCCGACGGACGACGTTACTGTACTATTTAGTAGTAAAAATGTTCATTTTATGTAGATTGAATCTCAAGCAAACGCAATTGCGTACTCGATAGTGGTGATCATGTGGTGATGGTTTTACATTACAACAGGGTTTATAAAATAAAATATCCATATTGTTTTCAATGTATTGCTTAATAAAATATTCTAAAAATAATTGTAATTACATAACAATATGCATTATACAGATGTGTGAGATGTGCTGTAACAAGTTTCTACCAAATCCCACACGTTTTCACTTTGGTCACATTTACAGAACGTTTTATTATTGCTTCGCAATTTTACCAATCTTAAAGATTGTAATGCCTTGTTAGTAAATTAAATTTATTTTGAAGGTTTTATACTTAATACCTTACGCATTTTGTATGTCGAACAACACTTTTTAAATATTTTCGTCGAGTGAAATATTTTTATGCTCTGTTTTCTGTCAACCTTTCATATTGCAACTAAACGAAGCGCATAAATCGAGAAGAAAGAGAAAGGCAAAAAATGAATTGCAAAACAAAATGGCCGATGAACGTAGAAAGGCGTGTCGCAGATCCTTCTTCTAGCGAATTCGCCAGCTCGTAATCGGAACGGAAACCATTGAACTTCAGTGAAAAGTTTACGTGTTTATACTGGTTCGTAACTTTGTTTTGTGATTACTAATAAGGTGGTTATTTGATGTTCGATGTCCAGCCTGTCTTCGAGGCAGAGGAGCGACGCTTCATCTACGCTTTAGGAGATCTGTGGAGCCGCGTTCGGCCTGACCGTGAGGCCCCGCCGCGTGCGCCCGGAAGCTGCATGATTGCCTCGCGTGGGCCTGTGTCGATCGCGGTCGCTTCGCCTCTTGTGAAGCCTCGTAAGCCCGCGCGCCGCTCTCGTATTCTAAGTATGTCGGTTTTTACAGCGGCGCTGTCGGGCTTCGCGTCTGCCCGCCGCCAGGCACCGGGGCTTCGCCCCCCGCGGTTCGCCGCGCGCGTTCGGAGCCCTAGCTCCATCCGATCCTTGAGCGGAGTAGTTCAGGTAAGTTTTCTCATGGTTCCCTACGCAGGTGAGTAATATTGATCGCGGCGCCATTTTGTGGGTCTATAAATAGAATTATTTGTTCGTATGTACTTCGTTCGATTCAATTATTCCATCTAAGCTTTTAAAATGAAATATTTCTATTATTAATCTAACAGCTTCAATTCATAATATTTTTGTTACCTAAATCTCTTGTGACCTAGATTAGTACCGAAATATCTGTTCTTCAGTCCTTACTTTGTCTACATCATCAGTAAATACGCTATACAAAGGGATCATGCTTAATAAATAGTACAAAAATATTGAGATTCATTCTAACCTACTCAATGTAAAAGGAGGTCAATACCATAAATAAATTTCTCTTTGTGTAAAAGTAACGGTACATTGCTCGGTCAATATACAGAAATGTGCACAAATCAATAGTAAATCCATACAATTTTCAAGCTTCGAACTAATAAATTTGCACCGGCATTATACAGTAAAGGCAATAAATAACACTCCTTACATATTTGTAAGAGGCCTGTGTCTGTTTCGTCCACCTATAGATTCCTGATTTGAAAAGAAATTTATGCTATGGCATGGGCTGTGGCCCACAAGCCGTGGCGTCTTTTCCTGGTCAGAGGATCCTTCCTATGTGTTGGAGGAACATCTCCACCTGTTCCTCCACAGGGACCATCTAGCACAAATTAAACTTATTTTATGAAAGTTCTATATTACTAAAACATATGTATATATTCAAATGAATCTTAAAACCAATCGCAATGGTTAACTTTCCAATGGTGATAAAAAACAGAAATTTTAATATCCTAAATTTATTTAAAAAGGGCTGTTGCTAAATTAAAACAACTAAATCGGATATTGAAATCACTTAAAACACTGGGTTTCTTTAATGAAATTTCATCCTCATTGGTATATCATTGTAATGTTAAGTCATTCTAAGCACAACTGGATCACAGCTCTGGATCTCTTTACAAATGGTGTGGTAAATCGCATTGAAAAAAAATCTTCTTAAGTTTCTAGCCCATTCTTCTCAGGTCGGGGCCACATTCCGAACCGGTGGTCACATTAAAAATATTAAATTTATCTTTATTTCTTGTGTATGACATTTTGTAAAAATGATCTATGCAAAATAAAGACATTTTTATTATTTATTTTACTTGGGACAGGTGCTCAGATGATGATGATTATTACATTCACTGCATATTTTCTATACTAATATTATAAAGCTAAAGAGTTTGTTTGGTTAAAATCTCTAATCTCAGGAACTACTGGTCGGATTTGAAAAATTATATTTGGGTTGGATAGCTCATAAATCGAGGAAGGCTATAGGCTATGTATCATCACGCTACTATCCTGGAGAGTGGAGCAGTAGTCATAAATGTCGACAAATCAGGCAAATTTCTTTGCAATTTTGTATAATTTATAAGCAACGGGATTAAATAGGTTCTACGGAAGTTTGAAGTATGTCACGAGCGTAGTTTAGTCATCTTTTATGAACTGATCAGCTGCTATGTGGCAAATTAAAAACATGTAAACCGTTACCTATACCTAAAGTATATATATAGTATAGTCTTCTCTGACTACCCCGTCAGGGAACTTAGCTATGACTCTATACTTCATTTGTACACCCAATACAACAGTTTGATTACAGCCATCAAAAAAAAACAAGTCAATAACATGTGGATTATTTAAACATAAATTGGACTTTGATTGTAACTTTATATTTCTCTAATTGAAATGTTTTGCTCATAAAAAATAAATTACAATGGCGTGACCTGCAAATTGAACTTATTTGCTGAGTACATGTTCTTATAAACAGGTAAACAGGGTTTTACAAAAATCATCTAGGCTCTTAGCTACCTGACTGGTGCAGTGTCCAACTTATTAAGGGGGTTAAGGTGCTGATATCCAGAGAGATATAGGGACCAGGGACATTGGTTAGATGGCACTCCTCCTTGGTCAGCATCCAACTGACCCGAGAGTCAAATTATTTGAAATTTAATCTTAAATTGCTATAAAGTATCAACACCTACATAACAAACTAGGTGACCCCCACGGCTTCGCCCGTGACATACTTCGTAATCCCGTAGCACCTATTTAATCCCGTCGCTTATAAATTCTACAATAATGCATAAAAATTTGCCCGATTTGTCGACATTTATGACTACTGCTCCGCTCTCTAGGATAGTAGCGTGATGATATATAGCCTATAGCCTTCCTCGATAAATAGGTCCAGTAGTTTTTCAGATTAGCGTCAATCCGTTTTTCCATTCAAATCCGTCCAGTAGTTTTTAAGATTAGCACGTTCAAACGGCGGACTTCACATTATAAACTAAACTGAGTCTGACTAGTAGTATTCAGAGATAGTTAAATAGTCAACTATAAAGTAACGGTGCTTTGTTCCAATCAGTAAAGCAACAAAGCATCGTACAAGAAGCACGACTAGCGATTCATAACGCAGTGCTACTGCCAATGTTGCTTTTGAGAAGCGAAACCTGGGTATGTCAGAAAATGCATGAAAGTAAATTGATTGCTACGGAGATGAGATCACTTCGGAAATTGTGCGGCGTAACCTTGGCCGACCGAATACGTAACGAAGTGATACGCAATATAGAAAGAAGAAAGAAATAATATTTATTCTTGGCAACAAAAGTACATACACATTTACTATAAGTGCAATATAGTGTGACAAAAATTCCATTCAAATGCAAAGAAAAATAAATATCAACATGATTAGGTAATACAGGAAAATATAAAATAATTAAGATATTAAACAATCTAAATTTCATTGCCGGTGCATTAGTTCAAAGAACATGAATCTACAGTGTCAGCGTTAAGCTGGAAAAGGGCATGCTCCGTTTGTTTTGACACGTCCACCGAATAAGTGACGAACGATTGACAAAGAATATATTTTCTGCGAAAGTACAGGGTAGAAGGAGGCAGGGTAGGCCGAGACTTACATATATGAAGATCACGTGAACACATTGCTCAAAAACTGAAAAGTCAAAAGTACTCGGTTACCCAGACATGCATGTAAGATACGATTAATGAAAGCGAAAAAAGTATGCAATAAAAGATATTAATTAAGTTGTTAAAACATATTTCTTCTGCTTTAAAAACTTGAAGGCGCTCGTGGCCCCGCGGACGTAGTGTTCTGTAAACGATCACTGCGTTAGGAAACTTTCACTATGGCTGGTCCTCGGATGGGTGACCACTTTGTGGCATTTATATTTGCGAGCGTTTCCGTGCTTCGGAAGGCACGTTAAGCCGTTGGTTCCGGTTGCCAGTAAAATGGCAGTCGTTAAGCCTGGTTGAAGGCCTTATGGGCGGCTTGAAAAATTTCATCAGTAGATAGCCACAACCTGCGTCTGTCTATTTCAACACGACAATGGGCTCACCACCTATTACGTGGGATAGGAATCCACACTGTGAAAAGTGGGCATATAATATGCCTCTGCCACCCCTTCGGGGATAAGGCGTGATGGATATTTATGATGGATATAAAAATTTTTCGTACTGTCTGAGTTGTAATGCTAACCAGGACCTATCCTAGGTTTATTTTTAAGAAAATATCTCAAAATCAGTCTCCTTTCAATTCCACTTCTAGCGGATCTAGAATATAGAGCAAGCACTTTTTAGGTTCAGCAGTTGTCTCCCTGCACGCTATGGGTCAGGTCTCAGGTCACATTATAAGGTATAATAATCATGTAATGTGTAATTTGTGTCAGGCAGTTAAATATATACCTGTTTTAGCAAGACAATCTGCATTATTATTCCTCAACATAAGTGACATAGCCCATAGCATAGACATATGGAGAACTCAAAAGGGTCAAAATATTACTGTAAAATACAGCTAAAATTGGAGCATAGCTCATTTACCATACATTAGTTTTTATTTCACTTCAATACATGCAATATTTCCGAAGTTATAACGACGAGAATTTTTGGTCCTTTTTCGAATTTCCGAGATAATCTCATTATGATCTCAGAGCCTCGCATAGAGTGCGACAAGGCGCGGCGCGGTGTTCGGGTGCGAACGAGAGCGCGACTGTTGAATGAGAAGGCTTTGTGACCTATACGGTCATCCGCGTTATACGCACTTTGATCGTAAATATTTCAACCATTTTTTGATATATAAAAAAGTTAAAACACCGGTTTTCTCGTATTTTTTTGTAGATTTATTTGGCATTAAAAGTAAAAAAACGTTTGTCAGACCCATTGGTACACATATATTTATTGTTAGCAAAATAAAATCCTGAATCTCGAAGCGCTCGTGGCCCTGCGAACCAAGTTTTCTGTATACGATCATTGCTATAAGCAACTTTCGCTATGGCTGTAATGAAAAGTAATGTAATGAAATCACTCAATAGCCTCTTTCTAAATTTATGTTTACATCTCCTAAATCAACGACAGCCCAGTCGAGGCCCGTAATTTATTTAAATCCATTCCTTCCTCTCATGGATGTTTTACAAAGCAACAGACAGATAGATGATATCTCTCTCAGACTACAACTACCACAATTGGACGTGATTGAGTGTAGATAGTATCTATTGCCATCATAAACGACGTAACAACAAAATAAAAAAAAATATCTTTAATTTGCATAGACCATTTTAACGGCGCTTACAAAATGTCATACACTATTTAAAATATTTAAAGCGACCACCGGTTCGGAACGCGGCCCACCTGAGAAGAACCGGCAAGAAACTTAGGAAGGCTTTTTTTTTTGATGGCCTATTTACAATTTAATATTATTTCACTTTACCAGTATATTTCCAGGCGTCCCTGTCTTGCAAATAGTCTTTAACGGAGTAATAACCTTTCACAAAGCTTGTATTTAATTAACTTTTTAAATTTATTTAATGATAAATTTCTCAGGTCACAGGGAAGCTTGTTGTAAAAGCGTATACAGTTACCCTAACTTACTTAACACTTAGTATATATTGCAGCAACCATTTTTCTTTCTGGGGAAATGAGCGAAGTAGGCGGCAGAATACGCGGTGGGATTGCTCGCTTGGCGGTGCCGGCTCCCTACTGGAAAATAATAATATCCATTTTTCTTTCAAAATCAATAAGAACAGATATAAAATAAATAAATAAATAAAATATATATTGTTGGGACAACTAACACAACGTCATCTGATTCCAAACTAAGCAGAGCTTGTTCTATGGCAGTGGCGTGCACAAGGATTTCGGATAGGGTATGCACCTAAAACCCTGCAAGAAAGTGATCTCAATGAGATAAGCTAGCGGATATACATTTCAAAATAAAAAACCAAACTACAAATATTTATCTATTTATATTTATCATTAATGAGTTATCTCTAAAGGGGTAGAGGCTTATACATATACACGTAACAGGTGGTGAGTCTATTGCCATGTTGAAATGGACAGGCGCAGGTTGTGGCGACCTGTTATTGAAATTATTCAATCCTTGGATTCTAACTTGGCGTAACGTCTGCCATAGTATGGCAGACGTTACGCCAAGTTATTTGCGAAATGAGCAAAAATAAATAAATAACATTACTTACATACTTGAAATTATTTAAATCTGAATATCCGTTAAAGGTCCAAACTTTATTTTGATATTGTTTAATATAATTTTTAAAATAATTTAGACGTAAGAGGCCCGAGTTCGAATCCTAGTACATACGGTAACTTTTTGTATGATTATTTTAAAGTTTTTGTAATTATTTCTATTTCTATGTAATTTAATGTTGTCAAACCAAAATAAAGAAACATATTTTGTTATTTTAGTTGATAATTTGAATTAGCCAACTTTGCTTTACGGTAGTGAAACCTGGGTATGTCAGCAGATGCATGAAAGTAAATTGAATGCTGTGGAGATGCGATCACTTCGAAAATTGTGCGGTGTTACCTTGGCCGACCGAATACGTAACGAAGTGATACGCAATATGGCAGGTTTGAATGAAAGTGTCAGTGTTAAGCTGGAAAAGGGCGTGCTCCGTTGGTTTGGACACGTCCAACGAATGAGTGAGGAACGATTGACGAAGAATATATATTGTTCAAAAGTAGAGGGTAGAAGGAGTCAGGGTAGGCCGAGACTTACATATGAAGACCACGTGAGCAGATTGCTTAAAAACGGAAAGGTCAAAAGTACTCGGATACCCAGACGTGCGTGTATGAAGCGATTGATGAATCTCGAAGAAGCGAAAGAAGTATGTATGGACCGCGAAGCATGGCGATCTTTCCTCTCTGACTACGCCGTCAGGGATACAGCGTGAAGATAGTTAGTTAGTAATTTGAATTACGATTTTTTTTTAATTTTACGTAATTTATTATTTCCTAAAATACTTTTTTTTTTTGCAAATTGTCTCGATTCTACATTAGCTGAACGAACTTCGTTCCTACCTGGTGTCCCACGACTACGTCGCAATTTTTTTTTTATCAAACACGAGTTTAGGATTTATTTATTAAACACACATCACCAACACAGATATCACAGCTATAATTTTAAATATTTCACAGTAATTCTAGTAAGTTAACTAAAAAACTATCTTCACGCTGTATCCCTGACGGGGATACCTACCTATACCTACCTATTGACTACCCCGTCTAGTAAGTTAACAAATTAATTAGATGCGCTCAAAATCACTCGAAAGATATGTGAAGTGAAACAATATTATGCAAGTAAATTAAATAAGCTTAACACATCCACCAATTATTCTGTTTTGATAGTTACTTAAATTATTACACATGATTTATCACACAATCTTACAATTTACTCACACAAACAAAGTATCTACTGTATTCATACGACTCCTGAGTAGGCAAGATTACATTCTGCTTACAGCCGGCGAGCGGCACGGTGGCGTTGTTGGGCTCGACGCGTGACGTATATGTACTAGTTGTTTGTTAAGTTCGCTGAAGGAATCATAGATGGCAGGGGCACAATACACACATCTGATAATTTTATTGCGTATTTATTATTATACAACTTGTTGTTTTTAAATGATAGATTTATATTATATAGATTGGGCTAGGGTATGCAGTAGTGATGGAAATTAATGCTATTTTTTGTTAATTTCATTAGCGTGCTAATTTTTATCTCTTAGCATGCGACGTACTATTGCTATGCTAATATGAACATCAATGAAGTAAACATCAACTTGCTAGGTCCTCCCGTTCCTGAGAAAATCGATGATGACACATGGATAGACAGACGAACTGACGTCCAGACGGACATTATGAAAAAATATAAGGGTTGCAAATTTATTAAGAATTACCAAAAAACGAAAAATTTACCGGGATCGACGTTAATGATGATGATGATGATGAAAAAAATTCTACACCGAAAGAGTCTTAATTGATTACACAATATTTTTTAATAAGACCTGAAGATGACCGGGATTAACGTTAGATGATAATGATTAAAAGAAGTTTTCAATTCAATAAAAATAAAAAAAAAACTTTAGTTCCGTTGTTTTCCTTTCGAGAGACGGAACCCAAAAAATACATTTTGTATTACATTATTTATTCCACAATAAAGTACAATCACACGATTTTAGAGTTTATATATTCAAAATAAAAGAATAATACATAAAAATAACCCCACCCCAAACACAAGCATTTAATAGTTAAAAATAATGGGCTAAATATCAACCATGCACTTTTTCATTCACACACTCCGTATTTCGCAATAGCACAATGACACGATCCATTCATGAATTAGACGTGAAAATTCATTTTAGCAATCGCAGCGACGCATCATTCGCAGCTCGCCTGCCTCATGATTTAGTCGTTGCAGCGACGCAGCGTTCACAGCTCGCCTGCGATATGAATTTGTCGTGAATTATAATTATGAGTTTTGGCAATTTAATTTAGCATTCACAACTCGCCACTCAGTAGCGGCGCGAACGTCGATGCGCTTAGTCATGTATTGGAGGGAGATTGTGGGTTCGTGACGAATTGTCAATTATTGCGTAATCGATGTCTCTTAGCAATAATTAATTTTACCAAGTACTTTTCATTAAATTAATACGAATGGAGTCTTAGCAATTAAATATGATTGCTAACGCTAATATTTCCTACACTAGTATGCAGTGCTTATTTGCATGTATGAAGCGCACGCGCCTGTACTCTAGTAACCAGATAACTGATAAACATACTTATATATTTTTAAATACATAAATATTATAGATAAAATAACAAAATAACACCCAGACACAGAATAAACCATCATCATGCTCATCACACAAAGTCCTACCCTGGGTGGAAATCGAACCCACGACCTCTTGTGTAGCAGTCGGATACACTCCCAACACGCCACATATGCAGTCAAATAAGTCCTAATATTATATTTGATATTTGTCAGCATTGTGTATATCATCTTACAACGAATAATTCAATAAAACAAAAATGGCCAAAATGTTAGTCAAAATCAAAAATCAAAATCAAAAATCTTTATTCATGTAGGTCACAAAGTAACACTTATGAACGTCAAGATTACTGCTTCTACATTTACATTTACTGCCAGATTCGCAAAGCAATAGGTAGAGCCAGAGGAAGAACCTGGCAATAAAACTCATGGCCACTCTTTTCTAACCGCCATTTGACACAGTTTGATTAACATGATATTTGACCAATTATACAGTAAAGAAATTTTACAAAAAAAAAAAAAAAACAAAATAAATGTTGAGTTCATTAAAATTACACTTACATAGTTCCTTTGAATTTATGTAAGAACAGTCGACTAAACTTAGTTTGCCTTAAATTTAAATAATATTATTTGTAACAATTGCTATAACAGCTATGAGCTGACCAGTCCCAACAGACGGCACCCGTTCACGGGTATGACGCATATATCAGCCATCGCCCTATTCAACCGTATTGTAGGGAACAAGGCGACCCGATACATACGCCACCACTGCCAGGACACTTAGGCGAGCATGACATACCCAAAAACTACACAGCAACTATCATGTCAATTTCAAAATAATAAATAAGTCTACATAGTGCTCACACAATAACAAAGTCAAATTACATATAATTATGTATATTAGTTATTACCGGGACTAAACGCAGCCATACCTTTAGTTGCCTGGCGTTTCAAATTATTTATACTGGAGAATGTAAACAAAAATAAGGTAAAAAAGTCATTAGTTATTGACTCTTCATCGGTATAGCTGATTCATACAGTCTATCCTGAGTTTGGCCTCCGAACAAATAATATTTAATAAGGTTATATGTTAAGCACACTATCTCATATAAAATTATATTCCTGCATATAAAATTAGTACAGCATCCAGGAACCCCAAAAAGCTGTCACTGTAAATCCTATGTCCAGTTTGTGAGCTATCCATGTGCCGAATTATATCAAAATTCATTCAGTCATTCCACATAAAAAAATAACTAACTAACATTATATCATCTTCTAAATCAATTGGGGATTCTACAGCATCATTTCATCAATACTTATAGTTTGGTATGTGTGTTACAGGATGTCTTCCCGCCGAAACGGCTCGGTGTCCCGGGCGGCCGAGGCAGCCTCAAAGAACCGGCTGCATATGGATAGGAATCCACAGCATTCAAGGTTAACTGGTCAGTATCTTTGTACTATACAGCGTCATTTGTAAAACACCAGCAACCTCGTAGGAGTAGAGAAGAGACAACGTTTGTTCTACCATTTATGCCAATTCGATAATTTTTTTTTATATTTTTACACCAACATGCTATCAGTCTCTCAGTTCGACCATAAGCAGTTATTATAAAAGTATTATTGGCGTGTTAGGCTTGCCGTCCCATAGGTGAGCTGCCTCCTTTGTTGCTTAGGTGTAATCCCAAGTGTGAGATTGTTTAAGCGGTCTTGTGTTTATGGGATTACTAAGACTCTGAGCTAGTCTGTTGTGGTGATTATTGATTCGAGTCTTGTAGAGCTTTATGCTTTTGACCATTTCCTCCCTTACTGTGAGGATATTCAGATATTCGTGTACCTCATAAAATTTTGTGAACCATGGAGCATTTATTGATTTTAGCACGCAATTTTGAAACCTCTGCAGAATCTCAATGTTCGAAGTTCTTGCCGAACCCCAAATCTAAATGCCATAAGTCCAGATTGGCTTTAATATTGCTTTGTAGATTAGTACTTTATTTTCCACAGATAGACGTGATCTTCTGCCCAGAAGCCATTCAAGTGATCTAAACCTAAGGTTCAGTTCATCACGTTTTTTTTGGATATGTGTTTTCCAGGTCTGTCTTCTGTCAAGGTGAAATTCAAGGTACTTTACAGATGTGCTGTGCGGCAAAACATCTTGGCCTAATCTTACAGGTGGACAGTCTTCTTTTCTTAAAGTGAATGTTATATGGTTGGATTTAGTGGCACTAGCCTTAATTTTCCATGAAAGCATCCAAAAATGAACTCTGTCCAAATGCTCCTGTAGATTTGTGGATGCTACGGCTGGGTCTTTATCGGTCGATAGTATTGCAGTGTCATCTGCAAAGGTAGCCAAAATCACATTTTTTGATTCTGGTACGTCTGCAGTAAACAGTAAGTAAAGTGAAGGTCCCAATATGGACACCTGCTGGTACGTTATGAAAATCAGAGGTTGCATCGTCGATTTTGACATAAAAGATGCAATCATTCAAGTAGGACTTCAAGAGAAGGTACATATTGTGTGGCAAGAGATTCTTTATTTTGTAGAGCAGGCCATTGTGCCAGAACTTGTCAAAAGCCTGTTGGACATCCAAGAATGCTCCAAAGCAGTACTGTTTGTCTTCTAGGGCATCTCTCACATAGTCGCATACCCTGTGCACTTGTTCTATGAATGGTGTTTCCGAAATCCGAATTGGTGTTCTGGTATAGCTTCATTTTCAGTGAGCATTTCAATTAAGCGAGTGGACACAATTTTTTCTAGTACCTTCGATAAGAGTGGTAAAAGGGTTATAGGTCGATAAGATGATGTCAGGTAAGGTGGTTTTCCAGGTTTGAGGACCATCGTCACTTGCGATACCTTCCAGCAGCACGGATAATACGCAGTTCGTAGGATGGTGTTAAAGAGTGATGTGATAAAGACTATGCCCTTCCTTGGTAATTTCTGTAGCACTTCTGCAGTGATAAGATCAAATCCTGGAGCTTTTTTTCATTTCAGTTCCATCAATGTGCGCCTGACTTCAGATCGTGTGCAGTGTTTAAGAGAAGGACTGAGCTGAAGGTCACTTTCTAGAAATGATGAAACCACCTCATCCATATTACTCATGTCATGATCCTGGTTTGGGGTGAACACATCAGCCAAAAACGATCCGTAGGCATCTGCTCTTTCCTTGTTTATCCTTGCCCATGTGCCATCAGTCATTTTAAGGGGCACAGCGAGTACTATAGTACATTGAAACTTTGAGCTTCGTCATATATTTTCGCTGAATCAGGGACTAGTGCCACCGGTAACGCCTGTAGAAGTTCTGATTGCGCTTCGCCGCATCAAGAATCGGAAAGCTGTCGGACCCGATGGAGTCCCCATCGAAGCCTGGAAGGCGATGGGTCCTCGCGATGTGGGCATCTTAGTAAACCTTTTTAACCGCATACTCCTCAGCGGGCAGATCCCAAACAATGGTGATTGAGTATTATTACTCCAGTCTTCAAAGGTAAGGGGTCAGGCAGGAGTGCGGGAGCTACCGCGGTATAAAGGTGATTTCTCACACCATGAAGATCTTCGAGAGGATTATAGACTCTCGGATCCGGCAGGAGTGTACTCTCTCGGAGTGTCAATATGGGTTTCGCCTTGGTCATGGGACCACGGACCCTGTTTTTGCCCTGAGGGTTGTCGCAGAGAAATACAGGTCGAAGAACACGCCTCTGCACTGTTTGTTTCTAGACATGCAGAAAGCCTTCCTGTGTTCCTCGTGCGATGATCTGGTGGGCACTGCGGTCCAAAGGGATTCCAGAGGTCTATATTGACACTATCCGGGACATGTACTGTGACTCCGATTCAATGGTTCGGACTGACACCAGGGTTCGGTACTTAGTCCGTTTCTGTTCAGTGTAATATTAGACGAATTGTCGGACAGCATCAGAAACTCGCATGAGCAGCCTCCGTGGTTGCTCATGTATGCTGACGATATTGCGCTGGCAGACGCGGACAGGGGCAGATTGGTGCGACGTGTAAAGGCGTGGAAGTTACATGTTTACATGGCAGTGAGACGTGGCGATATTGGAGCGACACAAGCAGGACCTGCGTGTCACGGAAATGAAGATGCTGCGGTGGATGTGTGGAGTCACGCGGATGGACGCGACGTCCGTGACATTGCAGACAAGTTGCAAGAGTGTCGCATTCGTTGGTATGGTCACGTCTTGCGGCAACCGCCGGGCTACGTAGGTAACAAATGTCTGGCCATGTCAGCCCCGCCGGGTCCCGGTAAGAGCGGAACACCCAAGAAGTGCTGGCTTGACGTCGTAAGGGATGACATGCGTGCCAATGGTCTCACTACAGGTGATGCCGACGACCGCGTGAAGTGGAGGAGAAAATGTAGGAAAGCGGACCCCGGGCGTCGCGAGACGCCACTGGGACAGATGCTCGGATGATGATGGGATAGATTTTCGCTCTTGGATTCGCTTAAAAGAACTCCTGGGTCTCTTTTTCGTCCCGTACTGCATGCTTCGATGAATGATGGATGTGCGCGCATTAATGCGGTTGAAAAAGGTCAAGGTCAAAGGAGTTATGACCGGTCCACCCCATTCCCTGTGGTTTCCACGAGTTTTGTATTATTCTAATTTAATCAGTACATTAAATTAAAAGATAAATTTGAAAAAAAAATTGATAAAAAAAATCATAAAAATTTGTGTTTGATGTTAGCTACCTAGTAGGTTGCTGGTGTTTTACAAACGACGTTGTACACAATGTATGTAGAATAAATACCCCTGAAGTACCAGGGTTTGACCAAATATTTGTGATACCTGCCAATGTTTGTTTAAAAATTTGGATGTTTTCTATGTAATATGTAATGTATTTAGAAATCATAAATAGGTTTATCACTTGTCTAGAGCACATAGCACAAGGTTACAGTAGCCTTTAGGTACTTGGCCTTAACAGTAGTTTTAGGCTAGATGGTGTCCTGTAAATGTCCCACAATATTTATTATTTACTTTGAGCTAATACTGATAGATAAATGCCATTACCTTGAGAACTTATTGGTATTTCAGGTACATACGAGAAAATTACATTGGAAAATGTAGATATCTGTAAAAAATTACCGTCTTTAAATCCTAAACTCGTTATGTAGTCCTAAATTAATGTTAACATAAATTGATTAATGAATTGCTCATGGCCCCTCGGACTCGATGATCTGTAAACGATCACTGTGTTAACCAACTTCCGCTATAGCTGGTTATAGATGGGTGATCGAGTTGCCACTAACATGATAGTTGTTAAGCCAAGTTAAAGGCCTTATAGGCGGATTGAAATTTTTCACCACAATGTAACCACAACCTGCGTCTGTCTATTTCAAAAGGGCAATGGGCTTACCACCTATTACATGGAACAGAAATGCACAAAATGTAAGTTAAACATAAGATTCTTTTGTCTGGCAGATCCCTCAAATCCAGCCGGACGTAGAAAGGAGATTGACAATGTCATGAAGAGAGCTCGTCAAGCGTCCCCGGGCAGTTGGGATAGGAAGCTGCTTGAAGTTGAAGAAAAAGACCCTAACAGGTAAAATGTTCTTAACCTACTGTGTATCTCATAAAGGCTATGAAGATTTAACCAATGGACGCGCTATCTTGCCGTTTGCACATATACCCCGCTTGCCATTTGCCAAGTATCTTTTACCGAGGCCGCTAATTTTACCAAAAACCATTAATTATTAAAACATACCAACAACTTAATCTGCCTATATACAATATACGTTCATTCTCTACAAAAATTATAAAAAGAATTACCTAAGAATAAGTGTCAAATTCGTATTGCATACCTACATTTTTCTCAGTACTTACCCGTGGTACTACTTAATAAATAATATACAATAATTGTAAAGTATTTTATTTATACTAAAGTTATCTAAATTAAGTATAAATAATAGTAGTTTATGATACTGTTGCCTAATAAGGGTTCTTAAAACATGAGTGTGTTTTAAAAAAACGAGCCGTAGGCGAGTTTTTTTATAGTATCACACGAGTGTTATAAGACCAAGTTATGTACAGTGTCATTACACTACTTTATCTACTCTCATACTATAATACGTAAAACAATATTGCAAATAAAATGATGAATATAACAACAAATTTATTTTTTAAATGTCAAATGTTGGCGCCAAGGCGCAAACATTGATTGCGCCTTAGCGCGCTTGCGTCGCGGACTCTTTCATTGAAACCTTTTTTTTTTAAGTAGAGGTTCTACCTCCTTGGTCCAGCTGGAGGTTGTATAGGTGTATTGTTATGATTAAAAAGTTATATTATGATACAGGTGTCCATACAAGACCTGTATCGTAATTAAACTTTTTTTTTATTATTTTTAGCCTGTATGTAATGTTTGTCATAAGAATTTTGTTATCAGTTTTATAATCTTTGTATTATAGTATCAGAGTAGATAAAATACTTTATGTTTTATGTATCTACATAAATCGCAATCGAGAGCGTATACCCAGCGCATAACGCGGCTTGGCCAGGAGCTTACCTCGCATCCAACGGGTAGATGTGAATATTGGCAACTGGCCAAAGCCGTGCAATCTAACTTCTGCCGACCTTCGCTGCCACCGTTGCGGTACCCTAACGGAACCCTGGCTCATAAGGCTCGAGAGAAGGTGGACTTTTGAGCCAATCTCTTCGCGGCCAATTCCCGGATCGACGACCGTGGCAAGCAGCCTCCGATAGTCGCGAGTTGTGGTAATGCAATGCCAGATATTATTATCAGGCAGTGCGACGTTCGGACGGTGCTGCGGTCGCTCGACGTCCGTAAGTCCAGTGGCCCCGATGGTATTCCTGCGGTGGTTCTTAAGAGATGTGCAGCGGAGTTTACTCCAGTGCTAACACGCCTGTATCGCCTGTCCTACTCTACGGGTAGTGTGCCGGATGCGTGGAAGGAGGCTAACGTGCAGCCGATCCCCAAAAAAGGAAATAGGTCAGACCCATGCAACTATCGCCCCATAGCCGTCACCTCAGTTATCTGTAAGGTTTTTGAGCTCATCATAAACAAGCAGCTCATGCGTTATCTGGAAGATCACTCCTTAATAAACGACCTGCAATACGGATTTAGGCCCAAACGGTCAACGGGTGATCTTCTGGCATACGTTACACACCTTTGGGGTGAGGCTATGGACAAGCATGGCGGGTCCTTGGCCATAAGCCTGGACATCGCCAAGGCTTTCGATAGTGTCTGGCATGCATCATTTCTTTCCAAGCTTCCGGCATATGGCCTGCCACCTCAACTATGCACATGGCTCGTCAGCTTTCTGCACGAGCGCCGTATTCGGGTCCAATGCGACGGTCAGGCCTCAGACTGCCTGCAGATAAATGCTGGCGTGCCGCAGGAGTCCGTTTTGTCGCCTACTCTCTTTCTTCTGCATATAAATGATATGTTGTCCCTGGGCACCATACATTGCTATGCAGATCATAGTACGTTGCATGGGAGCTATGTAAGTCACCCGATGGCAAAGCGGACTCTTTATCGGGATTTTTAAAAATTTTACAAACTACTATTTGTTGTGATATTCTTCATAAATTTGGATTGACCTAGCCACAAACTGCCGCGCTCAGCTGCACAAAATAGTCTTCTTACCGGTCAATTCATATTGATGGGTTGCGAGCTCAAAGAGTTTATAAGCTCAATACCCTCACTCTACATTTCACACGTACAAGAAAAACCTCCTGCTATCTTATATTATAATCCATTAAAATATTTTTTTTAATTTTAGTCTTCTATTTTTTTCTCCTGTTTAGGTTGCGATTTATGCGCTGGGTATCCGCTCTCGATTGCGATTTATGTAGATACATAAAGTATTTTATTTTATACTTAATTTAGATAACTTAAGTATAAATAAAATACTTTATAATTATTTTAAATTATTTATTAAGTAGTACCAGGGGTAATATAAAATCTCCCGTGGTACTACCAGTAGTACCACCGTTTAGTACCACGGGTAAGTACTGATTTTTTTATGTGTTTTATTTGCAGATGCATTTTTATTGGTTGTTAGACAGTGTCAACACCTCTTGCAAGAGTAACAAAACAATATATCACGCATAAATAAAACTGCGTGTGCGTGCATTCATGAATATGGCTATTTATGATCGTGTGTATAAATGAATAAAATTTTGCATTGTGTGTAGTCCCCCCCCCCCCCGCACGAAAGTTGGTTGAACGTGATTTCAAACTTTATTGAGTATATTACGCGTCCAGTGGTTAAATCGTCCTAGCATAAAGGTCACGGGAATCTGCTGAATGGTGACGGCGTAAATATGATTGATCTTGTATGGATGAAATACTGATGATATCTACCCTAGTTTCTCTGGGGTAAGCAATAAGATTTGTAATTTAAAAAAAAATACGTATTTGGCTGTCTTGTTGAGATAAGCATTCTTGAATGCCTCTGTGGCGCGGTGGGAGTGCATCCGACTGCTACGCCTGAGGTCGATTTACACCCAGGATAAAACGTTGTGTGAAGAGCACGATGGTTTATTCTGTGTCTAAGTGTTATTTACGAGGGCGGGTCAATAAGTCCGTGACTTTTTGAATAAAACACAGTTTTTTTGATTAAAAAATCATCTTATTTTTCAACGTAGTCTCCCTTGAGCTCTATACACTTTGTCTACCGCTTCTCCAATTTTTTTATCCCTTCCAAAAAATAAGATTTGTCGAGGTCCTCAAAATAGGTCTTTGTTTGTGAGATGATTTCATCATTCGAGTCAAATCTTTTTCTACCAAGCCATTTCTTCAGGTTTGGAAACAAGAAGTAGTCACTCGGAGCCAAATCTGGAGAATAGGGCGGATGAGGGAGCAATTCATAGCCCAATTCATGGATTTTTGCCATGGCAACTGCAGATGTGTGCACCCTTGCATTGTCTTGGTGGAAAAGAACTTTTTTCTTGGCCAAATGAGGGCGATTTTTTTTAAATCGTCATTGAATCGGCCCAATAAATTGGCATAATATTCTCCATTGATTGTTCTTCCTTTTTGAAGGTAGTCAATGTGGATTATCCCGCGTGCATCCCAAAAAACAGTCGCCATGACTTTATTGGCTGACAAACCCACTTTGGCCTTCTTTGGCGCCGATTCACCCTTAGAAACCCACTGTTTTGACTGTTGTTTGGTCTCTGGTGTGTTGTGGTGGATCCACATTTCGTCCACGGTTACAAAACGGCGAAAAAACTCCTCCATATTGCGGTTAAACTACGCCAAACCCTCCTGTGAAGTTGTTACACGATTGCGTTTGTGGTCGACTGTGAGCAAACGCGGCACCCATCTTGCGGAAAGCTTTCTCATGCCCAAGTGATCATTCAAAATTGAAACCACTGAACGAGATCCCTATGGCTTCCACAATCTCTCGCACTTTCAATCTTCGGTCGGCCAAAACCATATCGTGAATTTTTTCGATTGTTTCGGGTGTAGACACCTCAACTGGGCGTCCAGGACGTTCGGCATCTTCAGTGCTTGTACGGCCACAACGAAACTCAGTAAACCACTTTTTCACCATTGAAATCGAGGGTGCAGAGTCCCCATAGTATTTATCAAGCTTAGCCTTGGTTTCGGTAATGGTTTTTTTTCGCAAAAAATAATGCTTAATAAGCACACGAAATTCACTTTTTTCCATTTTCTTCTCAAATTGCTGGGTAGTCTGATAAAAATATCTGCCAAACACAAACTAACTGACGCAGTAAGTTAAAATTTTGACAGGAGTCGACTGACAGATGCCTGTTGACAGGAGCAGTGTTTCTTTTTCAGTAAAGAGGTCAGAAGTTCAAAAAGTCACGGACTTGTTGACCCACCCTCGTATCTATAATTTGTATGTATTTAGAAATATATAAGTATGTTTATCAGTTATCTGGTTACCATAGTACAATCTCTGCTTAGTTTGGAATCAGATGGCGTTGTGTGAGTTGCATTGCATTGCAGTGGATAAAATTGACATATCATATTTTACATGTAAAAAATAAAGTATGAAGCGCTCGTGGCCCCGCGGTCTCAGTGTTCTGTAAACGATCACTGAGTTACGCAACTTTCACTATGGCTGGTCCTCGGATGGGTGACCACTTTGTGGCATTTACATTTGCGAGCGTTTCCGTGCTTCGGAAGGCACGTTAAGCCGTTGGTCCCGGTTGCCAGTAAAATGGCAGTCGTTAAGCCTGGTTGAAGGCCTTATGGGCGGCTTGAGAAAGTTCAACAGCAGGTAGCCACAACCTGCGTCTGTCTATTTCAACACGGCAATGGGCTCACCACCTATTACGTGGGACAGGAATCCACACGGTGAAAAGTGGGCATATAATATGCCTCTGCCACCCCTTCGGGGATAAGACGTGATGGATATTTATTTATTTATTATTTTAAAAAATAAAGTGCTTGTAACCCTGCTAGCTCAGTGTTTAGTAAACGATCACTGTATCTTACAATACTTCAAATGGCATTTTTTTTTGAGAAAATTACTCCCATATTTTTTTTGAGCCTTCAATCATTTCCATGTTTATAGTATCAGACACTTATACCAGAATATACTTTGTAATTTTTCTACATTGAGTAAATTTATTATTGAAATTTCTATACCTCGATATTTCTATACATTTGGAGGACATTTAATATATCGTTTTATTTTAAATCAAAGTCAAAGTCAAGTTCCTAAATGCATTTTTTTAGAATGACGGTGGAATTTGTGACTTATGTTAACATAAAATATTAGACTCCGTAGTCTATAACTTATTTTTGTATGTACGAATTTTACTCCAAATTATAAAATGTGTACACAAAAATTATTAACTCTATAGGTTTTTGAGCCTAGGATAGTTTGAATATTTGAACAGAACTGTGAAGCTCTCTCTGATTCGGGGTAATGTTCCCTAATATAGAAAAAGCTGGAGAAATTATTAATAACCAACAATTATGATATAGATGGCGTCACACTGGCTACAAACAGTTGTACCTGGACGGGTCCAAGTCACCGTCCCCACGACGTTCCAGGTCCCCAGTCGTTAGGAGGTCCAGGTGAGACACACCAATATATTCACTCATACTGGTTTAAACATGGGGATCGTTATAAGCACTAAATTCTATCTACTTGTAATAAAGAGCTAAATATTTCACATAATTTTAATCCAAGTCACCGTCCCCACGACGTTCCAGGTCCCCAGTCGTTAGGAGGTCCAGGTGAGACACACCAATATATTCACTCATACTGGTTTAAATATGGGGATCTATAGAAGTACTAAATTATATTAATTTGTAGTCAAGAGCTAAATATTTCACATAATTTTGATCCAAATCACCGTCCCCACAACGTTCCAGGTTCCCAGTTGTTTGGAAGTCCAGGTAAAAGACACCAATATCACTCATACTGGTTTAAATATGGGGATCTTTAGAAGCACTTAATTGTATTAACTTGTTGTAAAGAGCTAAATATTTCACAAAATATTGATCCAAGTCACCGTCCCGACGACGTTCCAGGTCCCCAGTCGTTATGAGGTCCAGGTGCGAGACACCAATATAACTCATACTGGTTTAAATATGGGGATTTTGAGAAGCACTAAATTATATTTTTTGTAGTAAAGAGCTAAATATTTCACATAGTTTTGATCCAAGTCAATGTCCCCACGACGTTCCAGGTCCCTAGTCGTTAGGAGCTCCAGGTGAGAGACCCCAATATAACTCATACTGGTTTAAATATGGGGGTTTTAAGAAGCACTAAATTACATTAACTTGTCTTTTATCTAATCTTATCTTTTCCTGGGTCGGTAAATACCGAGGCACTACGTCCCTTCCGGAACTATTGTGCCACACCCCTATGCATCACCCATCTTCCCAGCGCCTATGCAGCGCCTCCATGAACCTCAATATGTTCACTAAGGGGATGCGCCTGTAATCTTTCGGAGTCGGGTACTCTTGACCCAGAAGACTCATATTAACTTGTAGTTAAGTGCAAAATATTTCACTAAAATTTTATCCAAGTCACCGTCCCCACGGCGTTCCATCTCCCCAGTCGTTAGGAGGTCCAGCTATGCAATTCATAAATATCGCTACGGCGCAAATGTCATTGATATTCATAGAACTTTAATAGACATTTGCGCAGTAGCGGATTTAGATCCGAGATTTGTGAATTACATAGCCGGTGAGAGACATCAATATAACTCATACTGGTTACAATATGGGGATCTATAAAAGCACTAAATTATATTAACTTGTTGTAAAGAACTATATTCCATAATTTTATTAGGGAAAGAATATTTTTAAGAATAAAATTAAACTCACACACACACACGAAAATATTTAATTTCTTAACGTAACTATCTTCACGTTTTATCCTTGACGGGGTAGACAGAGAGGACAGAATGATACATGCATACTTCTTTCGCTGCCAGCGGACTTTTCCGTTGTCGAGCAATCTGCTCATGTGGTCTTCATATGTAAGTTTCCGCCTACCCTGACTCCTTCCACCCTCTAGTTTTGTACAATATATATTCTTCGTTAATCGTGCCTCACTCATTCGTTGGATGTGTCCAAACAAACCCAACAACAACAGTGACTTAGGGAACTTTAAATGATGCCTATAAGGAAGCTACCATCTTTTCTTCATCATAGTGTATGAAGAAGAGAAGAGAAGAAGAAGCTCCTCTAGCCTTAGTATTTTAAGTGTAGCACTTGTAAGCCCCTCTAACAGTGTTCTAAAAATAATTGGTCTGACAAACGTTTATACTTTAAATGCCAAATAAATCTACAAAACAATACGTGAAAATCGTTTTTTTTTCTTCTAACTAACTAACTATCTTCACGCTGTATCCCTGACGGGGTAGTCAGAGAGTAGTAGTAGTTTTTTCTTCTCATATTTAAAAAAATGGCTGAAATATTTTCGATCAAAGTGCGTGGGCGCGACACGTCATTCGACAGTCGCGCCGCGCCTTGACGCAGTCTGTGCGAGGCTGTGACGTCATAATGGTCTAATCTCAGAAATTTTAAAAAAGGACTAAATCTTCTCGTCGTTATAACTTCGGAAATTCCGCATGTATTGAAGTGAAATAGCTGTATTTGACAGTAATATTTTGAACCTTTGTGTTCTCCATTACTGCGGTAACCAACTTTCGCTATGGTTGCTCCACGGATGGATGACCACTTTGTTGCCTGTTAAGTCGTTGGTTCCGGTTGCCAGTAACATGGCAGTTGTTAAGCCCAGTTGAAGGCCTTATGGTAGGCATGAAAAAATTACAACAGCAGGTTGCTACAACCTGCGTCTATCTATTTCAACACTGCAATGGGTTCACACCTGTTACGAATAACAAAAAAAATGCATAAGGTGAAATGTGGGCGTATAGTATGCTTCTGCCTACCCTATCGGGGATAAAGGCGTGACAATAAATATGAATGTATTACTATCGAGATTAATTGTTATTATTCTTTGTCTACAGGACTCCGATGGCTTCCCGTCGTTCCCGCTCGGGAGGGCGTCGTTCCCGGTCTCCGGTGGGACGGCGCTCCCCGCGCAAGTCTCGCTCCAGATCTGCTCGTCGGAGCCCCAGACGGTCACCTCGCCGGAGCCCTGTCGCTAGGTATGTATCTTTAAAAAACAAATTAAATCATCTGTTGAAAATGTCCAAATAATATCTTTTACTAGCTGACCTGCCCGATTTCGTCCGTGACATACTTCCAACCCCGTGGCACCCATTTAATCCCGTCGCTTATTACTTTTCCAATAATGTATGAAAATTTCCCCGATTTGTTGACATTTATGATTACTGCTTCATTCTCCTGCGTAGTGGCGTGATGATATATAACTAAGAACCTAATAAATGGGCTATCCAATACAAAAAGAATTTTTCAAATCGGTCCAGCCGTTCACGCGTGATGCCGTGACAACGGAAAACGGGTTTCATTTTTATATATCTTTTATAAAAAAGCAATTTTAAATAAATATAGGTTTTTTTTTCTCAAATTCTAGCTCGTTTGTTTGCTATGTTTTAATTTAGTCCTGTCCAGTCCTTTGTCGATGTCAAGTCCAGTCTTAGGTCCTGTGTCCTTGCCCCATTAAAGTGGTCGAGCGTTATTAAAGCTTTCAATGAAATTAGCGCGACAAGATTAAAAATAGATTTTCATTGCAATATATATCACTGTCTTTCACCATAGCACGTTTACACAACTTTTATGTTTTTTTTTACCATTATTACACATAAAACAAGGTTTTTTTTTCTTGATCTTGCAATCAGTCTTCATGACTATTGAGCAGACGTGATGTAAGGACGGTAGTGGCAGGGGAAGGTATTCCTCATTAGGAATTTTTGCCTTCAATTATAGTGGCTTAGTTGGTTCATGCAATCAGGCAATGTGAGCTGAATTGCCAGCCGGTTAGGATTATTTTCCAATCTGATTCTGTATTTCTTAAGACATGCATTAATTTCCTCTTTTATTGTCAGAATAGGTAGTTCTTAGGTATAAAACAAGGTGAATGCACTAGTTTTGGAAAATAATCTACAGCAAGCGTCCGCCATTTACCAAGATCCCGCGCAAAGGTCCTCTGATCAAATCCTCTTTATTTATTATTATGTCTTTATAATTAGACTGCCTCGGTGGCGCAGTGGTAGTGTATGCGACTGCCGCGCCTGAGGCCCCGGGTTAGATATCCGGGTCGGAAAAAATATTTGTGTGATACACAAATGTTTGTTTCGGAGTTTGGGTGTTTCCTATGTATAATATAAGTATAGCATATATAAATATATAAGCAGTTTAAATCCCATAACACAAGCTTATATTAGCTTAATTAGGGATAGACGGCACTGTCTGAAAAAAAAAATGTGCCACAACAAAAAAAAATTAAAGTACAGAAATGGACCAGGGATCCTGGACTATAACTATAAGCGTTATGAATATCAATCTGTATGAAATTCCTTGTAAAAATGAAAGCAGTAGACTTCGCTCTCTGATCAAATCCTGCTATCATTTGGTCCACAGACGAAGTCCACTCCGCTCGCCGCGTCGCCGCTCGCCCCGCCCCGCTCCGCCCCCGCTCCGCCGCGAGGCCCGACGCCCGGTGCCTCCCACCAGACCCACCAGGCCTCCGTCTCCACCACAGCCAAGAAAGCCTCCGGCTAGGCAGGTATGTATCACCCTCACTGAATCTCTACTAATATACAGGGTCATTTGTAAAACACCAGCAACCTGCTAGGACTAGGTAGCTAACATCATAAAAACATGTTCTACGAATTTTTTTTTCCATGTTTTTTTTTTAATTTATCTTTTAAAAATGTTTTTTTATAAAAGAGAAATTTTTTTTTTATTCAATCAAAATCAAATTAAATTTAATTTAATGTACTGATTGAATTACAGTAATATACAACTCGTGAAAATCACAGGGATGGGGGTAGACCGGTCATAACTCCTTTGACCTTGACCCTTTTTAAATTGCATTAATGACATCCATCGTTCATCGAAGCGTGGGTACGGGACCCAGGAGTTCTTTGAGGCGAATCCAGGAGCGAAAACCTATGACGAAGCTCGCAGTTTCAATGTACGATGGTACTCGCTGTGTAACTAATTGGCAAAAGTGGTAGAACTAACGTTGTTGGTTATCTTATTACCTTGGCTATCTACTCCTAGCAGGTTGCTGGTGTTTTAAAAATGACCCTGTATAAAGCTGAAGAGTTCTTTGTTTGTTTGAATTTGATCTGAGGAACAACTGGTTGGATTAGAAAAAATCTTTTTGTGTTGGATTGACCATTTATCGAGGATATATACTACTACTAGTTGACGCCCGCGGATTCGCCCGCGTGTAGAAGTTTCCCGTTCCCGTTTCCTACAGGAACTCGTTCCCGGAATAAAAAGTGGCCTATGTGTTATTCTGATGTATAAGCTAAATTATTGTAAAGTTTCATAAAAATCTATTCAGTAGTTTTTACGTGAAAGAGTAACAAACATCTTACAATATTACTAGCTGACCTGCCCGGCTTCGTCCGTGACATACTTCCAACCCACTTAATCTTTTTTTCTTTTTCTACCCATTTAATACCTTCGCTTATTACTTTTCCGAAAATGTATGAAAGTTTCTCCGATTTGTTGACATTTATGATTACTGTTCCGCTCTCCTGTGTAGTGGCGTGATGATATATAGCTAAGAACCTTCCTCAATAAATGGGCTATCCAATACAAAAAGAATTTTTCATATCGGTCCAGCCGTTCACGCGTGATGGCCAAAGGAAATAGGGATTCATTTTATATATATAGATCAAGATATTATATCATCATGCTACTACTCTGGAAAGCGGACAAATCAGGCAAAATTAGTACGAAGAAGTAGTAAAAAATTTTAAGAAGTAGTTATATGTTAAATTAGAAAAGGTTTGGGTTAAGCAGAAAAGGTTTGGGTTGTTTAGCAGTGGCTAGAACATTGCCCTGGTTAGGAAAAGGTTACCAGTTGAAACCCCGTCCTGAACCAAGTGGTCTTTTTTCACTAATAAAAATGTATATATAGGATTTCGACATTTTACTAATCTAAAAATTTTATCTAGGTGACTCACCCCCGGCTTCGCCCGTATCCATACTTCGAAAATGAATTGC
This sequence comes from Thumatha senex, assembly GCA_948477245.1. NCBI lineage: Eukaryota > Metazoa > Arthropoda > Insecta > Lepidoptera > Erebidae > Thumatha > Thumatha senex. The sequence continues at coordinate 15,089,358 of OX419752.1, read as the reverse complement.
CCGATTTGTCGACATTTATGGCTACTGCTCCGCTCTTCAGGATAGTAGCGTGATAATATAGCCTATAAATAGATATATGGATGGCATAGATAAATGGGCTATCTAACGCATAAAGACATTTTTCAAATCCGACCATTGCTTCTTGAGATTAACGTGTTTAACCTAACAAACGAACTCTTCAGCTTTATAATATTAGTATAGATTAGAATAATGTCAAATTCAGCCAACTCGGGTAGAGTTGGCTGAATTTGACATTGATACTCAAATATGGGGGGATGGTCATATAATTAGTATTTCATACATATTAATAAAATTGTTTGTACAGTCATCACCTTCGGGCTCTTCAGCGAGCAGCTGTTCAGACGAGTCATGCTCGGTGTGCTCCGCTAAGAACAAGAAGGCTAAAGTTGCACCACCACCACCCAAGCCTGTTAAACCGGTCAAGCCTGTGTAAGTAGATTTATTTATTTATATTGTGTCTTGGTGTTATTTATTTATAATATGTATGTATGTATTTAGAAATATATAAGTATGTTTATCAGTTATCTGGTTACCATAGTACAAGCTCTGCTTAGTTTGGAATCAGATGGCGTTGTGTGACTTGTCCCAATGATATTATATATTATTATTATTAAATTCAGATTCTCTGCACCCCGATAATCCAACATTTACTGGAGTTCAAAACGAACAGATTTAGTGTCTTACATGGAAATGACCTACGCAGCAAAATGTCCTCAAAATGGCGTCAATACATTTTTTTTTTTCTTTTAAATGTTTGAGTCGCCTTATTGTATACCTTTGAGAATGCCGTGAGGCGAAACCGGTCAGGTTTACAAAGCAAATGTTGTGGAACAGTACAAGTGGTGTTATATAATATGTGTAGCAAGTTCCACCAAGTGCCATCAATCAACAGTATAAATAATAAAAAGTATCCTATGTTACTTCTAATACCTTTAAGGATATTTGTACAAAGTTTCATATGATCAGTTAAGTAGTTTTCGCGTGAAAGCGTAACAACCAAACTTACATTAACATTTATAATTTTAGTATAGATATATTGTGTTTATTTTATTCTATCTATCTATCTATCTTCACGCTGTATCCCTGACGGGGTAGTCGGAGAGGACAGATCGTTAGGCTTCGTGATCCATGCATACTTCTTTCGCTGCAGATTCATCAATCGCTTCATACATGCACGTCTGGGTATCCGAGTACTTTTGACATATCCGTTTTTGAGCAATCTGCTCACGTGGTCTTCATATGTAAGTCTCGGCATACTCTGACTCCTACCCTCTACATTCGTACAATATATTATTATATTCTTCGTCAATCGTTCTTTACTCATCATTGTTTATTTTATTGTTTATTATTATTATATTGTGCAGCGGAGCTTCGTCCCCGCCTCGAGCCCGGGCCGTGCAACCAACCAGAGAGCTGTTGAAGGCCCGTGAGAGCAGCAAGAGGACTCGAGAGGAGAAAGTAAGTTTTTTTTTAATTATTTTTAAGACCTTTTAGCCAAATCTTCAATTTTATCTTCTAATTGAGTCCTGTCCAGTCTTTGTCGATGTCGAGTCCTTAGTCCTAGGTCCTGGTCCTTACCTCAGTATAATGGTGGTTCGCGGCAAGAAAGAAAATAGCATTTCATTGCATATATATCATTGTCTTTCACTATAGCACTTGAATACAACTTTTATGTTCAAGAAGCCACCACAATTGCACATAAAACAAGATAAATGCACTAGTTTTAGAAAATAATATACAGCAAGCGTCCGCACTTGTCAATGATCCCGCAAAGTGAGTCAATTCTCGATTTGTATCGATGGTATTCTTGATTCCCACGATGTGCAACTGTGGGATACACTACCACAGCGCCATCTAGGCAGTTTCTTTTTATACATTTTTAATAAAGTGGAAAAAGACAAATCGATTCGAGACGGTGATTGAACCCGTGACTTTTGCCTAACCAGGGCCATTGCCATACGGTTCGGGTAGTTCAGGTGGCTAGAACATTTTCTACCCGAACCGTATCGTTACCACTTTATTAAAAACTAGATGACACACAGCTTCGCCGGTGGATATTTCGACCTACTGTCGAATATTTAATCCCGTCGCTTATAAATTCTACAATGATGCATAAAAATTTGCTCGAATGTCGACATTTATGACTACTGCTTTGCTCGCCAGTGTAGTAGCGTAATGATATATAGCCTGTAGCCTTCCTAGATAAATGGGCTAAAACAAAAATTATTTATCCAACCAGTAGTTCCTGAGATTAGCGCGTTCAACCAAACAAACAAACTCTTCAGCTTTATAATATTAGTATAGATTTATAAGAAACTTAGCAAAATAATTATTTAAAAAATGTATCTTGTTTCTTTTTATCCCATTTCCTTGTATATTTTCAATCGTAAAGCACATATCGGTACATGCAGGTCCTGGAGTGGCAGCGTTCCCAGATGTGCGTGGCTCCTCACATAAAGCGTGAAGGAGAGCGGAGCACCCGCCCACCACCGCAGCCTCCAGCAGGGCGCGCAGTATCACCCGCTGCCATCGCGGCCGCGCTCAACGACTCCGACTCTGACTCCGAGACGGATGCCAGCGAGGACCCTCAGCCGCAGAGGTACTATCAGGCACCGTCTTAGGTGCCGACACCACTTTAAGATAATGCACCTCTAGGACCAGACACCGCTTTAGACCAAGACATCATATTAGGTGCCAACACCACTTCAGGCTAAGACACCACTTTAGGCCAAGACACCACTTTAGGCCAAGACATCATTTTAAGTGCCAACACTACTTTAGACCAAGACATCATTTTAGGTGCCAACACCACTTCAGGCTAAGACACCACTTTAGGCCAAGACACCACTTTAGGCCCAGACATCATTTTAAGTGCCAACACTACTTTAGACCAAGACATCATTTTAGGTGCCAACACTACTTTAGACCAAGACATCATTTTAGGTGCCAACACCACTTTAGGCCATGACACCACTTTGGACCAGACACAACTAGACAAAGTCACCACTATGCCCAAACACCACTTTATGTTCAGACACCACTCACCACACCACAACCACAACTTATTGGTTAAAGTAAAATTTAGGTTAAGGAGTCTTCAATTTAATTCCATAACGCTTTGTTTAAATTAGGTTACTGTAGGGTCCCTCAAGGCAGCACACCGGGCCCAAGTATAACAATGACTTGTTCTTCCTCAGGCTGACGCTGTCGGAACGGTTCGGCAAGATGGCGCAGTGGTCGCTGGACCGTTCGTCGCGGCTCGAGAACATGCGCATCACGCGGCGCGACGCCACGCTGCACGTGCGCATCGACCGCGATCCCCATGCGGATCCACCCACTTCAGCGCCGACCCTGGCCCGACCTGGTTCTCCGTTAGTACTGCCGTCTACTATAACTCTAGTGCCGTCTACTATAACCCTAGTGGCATCTACTATAACCCTAGTGCCGTCTACTATAACTCTAGTGGCATTTACTAAAACCCTAGTGCCATCTATTATAACCCTAGTGCCATCTATAACTATAACCCCCATTTTATGTGATTGCCAGTAATTTCTCTTCATACATACATATTGAGACGCCGTTATCCGCGAAGGGGTAGACAGATACAAAAATAAAGCCTTTATTTAGCACTAGTTGACGCCCGCGGCTTTGCCCGCGTATAGAAGTTTTCCCGTTCCCCTTTCCCACATACTTGAACTTGTTCCCGGGATAAAAAGTAGCCTATGTGTTATTCTATATGATGGATTTTTTTATACCGGGGAAATATTTTATTCCTATGGGCTTTGCATTTTTGTCCCATGTAACAGGTGGTGAGCCCATGGCCGTGTTGAAATAGACAGACGCAGGTTGTGGCGAATTGCTGTTGATTTTTTTTCAAACTGCCTATAAGGCCTGCAACTTAGCTTAACAACTACCATGTTACTTGGTCACTGTGCATATGACGACCCTGATGTAAAGCGATTACCGCACCGTATGGCCAGACACAGAAACAGATTGCCAGGCTTCGCGATCCATGCATACTTCTTTTGTTTCCTGCTTAAATAACTTCTCTAAAAGAAACGCTCGTGGCTCCGCGGACTCAGTTTCTGTAAACGATCACTGCGTTAAGCAACTTTTAGTATGGCTGGTCTTTGGATGGGTGACCACTTTGTGGCATTTACTTAGCGTTTCTGTGCTTCGGAAGGTACGTGAAGCCGTTGGTCCTGGTTGTCAGTACATGGCAGTTGTTTTGCCCAGTTGAAGGCCTTATGGGCGGCTTGAAAAATTTCAACAGCAGGTCGCCACAGCCTGCGCCTATCCATTTCAACACTGCAATGGGCTCACCACCAATTACGTGGGTCAGTAATACACATGGTGAAAATTGGGCATACAATATGTATGCCTCTGCCACCCCTTCGGGTATAAAGGCGTGACAATGTCTATGTTAACTAACTTCTAAATTGTTTTACATACAGAAGTCCAGACGGAGAAGCGGGAAGTTACCCGTCGGAACTGCTTCTGGCCGCTCCTGCCGGTCTACCTTCATGGGATGATGTTCGCGTCCGGTACGATTACTACAAGAAGCGAGGATACTTGAGAGGTATATATATATATATATATATCCCTATGAGCTCAGTGTCCCGTCAGCTGTAAATGATCACTGCATTAAGCAGGTATGGTCAGTCTTCAGATGGGTGACCGTTTTTGTGTCATCAGTTTCATCAGATCGACTTGTGCATTGATATGAAGAACAGAAACTAAGGGCCGTATTCCAGAACTTTTCTCAATACTCAATCAACGCTTGAGAGTAGTATTTATAAGGCAAAAAGGGTAGCCACAACCTGAGTCTGTCTATTTCAACACGGCAATGGGCTCACTACCTATTACGTGGGACAGGAATCCACACAGTGAAAAGTGGTTATATAATATGCCTCTGCCACCCCTTCGGGGATAAGGCGTGATGGATATTTATTTTATAAAAGCTAGCCTCAAGCGTTGATTAAGTATTGAGAAAGGTTTTGGAATACGGACCTGAGTTATGAATTCTGGATCAAAAGTAACATGAAATGGAGGAAATGGTAACACTGACCTGTTGTCAGTAATGTCAAATGTTTCTCTTCCCCAGGTCTAACGCTAAGCGACTATGTGAAGTGGGAGGAATGGTGGTACAAGTACCAGGAGTGGTTGAAGCACGAGCGAGCTTACGAGCGATGGGCTGAAGGGGAGGCTGGAGGTGGCACCGGGACTCGCCGCGAGAGGTAGCTATATTATACTAGTTGACGCCCGCGGCTTTGCTCGCGTACATAAGTTTTCCCGTTTTCCATAGGAACTTGTTCCCGGGATAAAAAGTAGCCTATGTGTTATTCTGATGTATAAGCTATATTATTGAAAAGTTTCATTAAAATCCATTCAGTAGTTTTACGTGAAAGAGTAACAAACATCGATACAAACTTTCACATTTATAATATTATTAAGATTAAGATGTATCTACTAGCAGACCCGTGCAACTTCGTTAGCGCCACTAAAAATGTGATTAATGAAGAACTGCTCGACCGATTTTGTCCAAACTTCACAAAAACCAACTAATAAATAGTCTGAACAAAGCCTAAACATTTGGTATGGATACGTGAGCCCGTTCTTGAGTTATAAAATTACAACGAAAAGTGGCATTGATATTTATAAAGAGAAGATAGGGGTCGGCAGCGCTAGTGTTGCAAACGTCCATAGTATTTGCTTCCATAGCATGGGTTTCACTAAATTTCTGTGCAACAAATGTCCGCAGACCGTATGCTTTGAGTCCGTGCGTGAAGTACTCGGTGGACATTTTCTTCACGATTTTGGAATTTTTGACCTCTGCAGACAAAAGTTCCTCATTCCGTTCCGCGCAGGCCTTTTCAGTTGTGTCCAAAATCCACTTTTGTTGACTGCTCGGAGTAGCTTTGATTTGATTTTGTAATTTTTATCACTGCCTTCTGATCTCTCAAAATCATAAGGGTTTCATTAGATCCAAGTTACCTAATTGGGTTTCATTAGATCCAAGTTACCTAATTGGTTTTCCATGTGGCAGCAAAAAGGCTGCTTTTAATGAATTGAAACTTCAGTTTAAAAAATAATCGTTACGTTTTTTGGTTACGCGCCATGTTGCTTTGAAGTATTGTATATTGCACTCTATGACATTTTTTTGTATTTCTAACCTTTGAAAATGCCGTAACGCGAAACCAGTCAGGTTTCGCGTTACGGCATTTTCAAAGTGTGTTAGTTCAAGAACAAGTTACCGAAGATATTATTGGACCCTTGAACTTAAATTGTATTTTTGATTTTCCATGTGGCCACTAAATATCCCTATTTTTTTCCAGGCGCAGAAGAGGCGGCCGTCACAGACGAAGCTGAGCCAACGCCGCCCCCGCCGCGGTCCTCAGCGTGGACCTGGCGGGGGCGGCGCGCCGCTGAGCGCCCCCACGGCCCTGGGGGCAGGCGCGCCCACTGCTACCTTACTAGGAGACGTCTGCTGCCTACAACAGTGCAAACAAGTGTATAGTGGATTTTGGAGAGAACAGAGAAGAACGCGTTCGCCATTCAAAACTAGTGTATTTTCCAGTGTATTATGTGTAAAAAGTGTGTTTTTAAACATAAAAATGTCAACAAAGTGAGTGCACAAGTGTTGTGAAAGTGAATAGCCGCAATTTCTGTTCTACACAGAAACCAGATTTACGGTCAGACAGTAGTCACTCCTCACCATGACAATAACCAATAGTCAAATAATAACCATATTAGAGTGGACGCCAAGCTCAAAGATTTCTGTTGTCTTCCAAAATCTACACTAATCTGCAGTAAAGTTACCATCGCCTTTACTGGGTAGAACTTTCAACAAAACTATACATGAATATGCTGCTATCTAAAAGAATGTAACCTACTTGAAGAAGATTAATAATTACTTGATTTTGGCATTGCTCAAACTGGGAAAGTCTTAAAAAAGAAGCAAGTATATAGTGCATATAAAATGTACAAATAGTGTACATGGAATGAGTGAAAATCAAAAACGTAATCAGTTAAATTCAGTATCAGCAAGCTTACAGTACACACACAGTTACAGTATCTTGACAGTGGACCATTAGAGTCTATACCAAGACAGACGAAATAATATAGTCTGGTACCTTTTCTCTGTCTTTGTGATTAGTAAAATATTCAAAATGGCAGCACGGCCTCTTCGCGCACAGCTGGACAGCTGATAGTATCGACTGCAGTGATAAAATGGACTTTATATACATACAATTAAGATATTTTATAACTTAATGATATAACTTCGTGTTTGTGTATTGCTTAAATTGTATTGGTTGAATTTTGGGACACAGAATATACAATGACACCCAATGCTACCTGTCTTTGTCCCACTCAATCTGATGATCAGTGTGACAGAGATAGGTTGTATCAAATCATTGTTCGTAATAACTCTGTTCCAAGATTCAATAATAGATATTATTGTATATTATTTAATAATACTGCTTTTTAGATGATAGTTTTAATATACTAGATTTAGTTTTAGTCATCTTATAAATGCACTCTAGTTGATGCAATCAAATAGGGTTGGCAGAGGCACCAATATTTCACCAAGTCACTTCTTTGTTTGCAGGTGGACTAAAGTATACGCTATATGAGTAACATTTACTGTCTACAGCATATTTTATTTACAATCAAAGTACAACGGAGCAAATAAAAAAAAAATGGATAACATCTGCTCGCACCCAAATACAATCTTCTATGCTTCTTTTTTACTGTTACTGTTGTGTAAACCGAACTCTGTAGAATGCTGCAGCATACAAATGCAACCGAAGGCAGCAGCCTACTGCAGCATGATGTAGCATAACTGGCTCAAATGCGGTTCCATTTGAGCCAGATATTCTCAGCTCAGCATTTGCCAAATGTATTTCATCTCAAAAATTTTATGTCTATTTTATGAAAATGAAATCGTTTATTACTTTCGCGTTGTCATCATATCATAAATATGAGTATTTATGATGTTTTTCGGGTCTAATTCGTGACGTATATTATTAGGTACAAAGCCTACCTTATACTTTCCGTTGCAGTCCGTGTAATCCGGTCGAAACGTCGGGAAGTATAAGGTAGGCTTTGTACCTGACTAAGACCTGAAATATCATAAAAAAACCGTAAATATGGTTGATATAATAGTTTCTGCAAGATGTTGTATATTTTAAATAAGCTAATTTATGAAAGCTTTGTTCTATGGGGTCAGACAAGTGATAATATTCTTTTATATTTAATAGTATTAACAAATTGGAGTTGGTAAATGCATCACTCAAACAAACTTAATATCTTTACTTATATTAACTTGACTGCTTTTCTAAGTTGACTATTTTGTGTATAGAGAAAGTAAACCCATCCTTAAATTGACCTTGTAAAACCCAGTTGGAAATACAATTAGTATTAGATACATAATCGAACAAATTACTATTGTATGTAGTTGATTTTATCATCATAAACATCATCTTAAAGTTAATACCAGTTGTATCTAAAACTTTAAATCCATATAGCATGGACTAGTATTAAAATTAAAAAAAAAAAACAACTTTGTCCGAAGGTGGACTTATTTATTTATTTGAAGTATAGCAAGTAATCAGAAATGTCAACTAATCAGGCAAATTTTCATTTTAGGAAAAGTAATAAGCTACGCGGATTCAAAGTATGTCACAGGCAAAGCCGCGGGGGTCAACTAGTGATTGTATAAATATCCCTAGGTTTGTAAGACTGTCCTTCTCACTATTGTACCCCGTAAGGTATTGTTAATGGTAGCTTCTATTTATAGATAGGGAGGTCGATGGGGGTTGACTGTTGGGTTAAAATTAATGTAGATGGATGTTAAATGTTTATTAACTTAACGTACATAGTATAAGTACTCACTTACATCGAACAGACAAGTTTCTAGTTTTTAATGGCAGTACAATCTATTGTAAAATTGGCCATGACGGTGCATAAAAAAAAATTGTTTTGTTATATATTCTGAGTCTGAAACTTACAATTTCATCAATTTAATTTCCCCTTTAGGGGCAAAATAACCTTTGTCAAAGAAATTATATTAATGCATTAATAGTTTTTTTATTACTTTGTCATATGGTTGTTTTAGCTTTTTAAGTACTTGTTCTGTTTTATGGATCAATACAAAAATACTTATATTTATGCTATTGCATGTTTCATAAAATTCGTCGCCACTCCTTTCTCTCTCTAGTAAATGACAGTTCTAAGTGCCAGAAAGGGATAGAAAACTGTGATGTGTAATTCAGTGTGGCCTGATGTAGTTCAACCGTAGATCAGCATCTACTAGAGCGTGTCAGTCAACATTAAATTACACTATTTACCACAGACGAATGTAGGCAACAGATAGGCCGCGTATGCGACTTTCGGCTACAGCCGGACGTAAACTTGGCACATGGTATTTTTACTTCTTCCGTCTCTATTAAGGCGCCAGCGAGAGGGAATTGGTAACATTCCTTGCTGTCTGTATTCACGGGACCGAGTCTACTATTGACAAGCCGTAGAATAGAACCAGAATCGCTGTTATTAGCTGTCAAAATGTTAGTGGACTATCAAAAATGCAACTGACTAGCGGCCACTAGCGCGGTAAGTGTTAGTAGAATTCTATCGGCCGACCGATAGAAGTCTATTGGAGTACGATTGTAGTAGACTATGAAAAACTGTCAAAATTGTACTGGTGGCTTTCTATTAAGCGACGATTTCGATTCTATTTCGACACGATTGAAATAGTAGACACGACCCCCTGATCTACTGTCTATGTGTATATAGACTACTAATATTTAGTTAAAGTAAACTTAAAATTCGTATGTAATTAATAAAATAAAAGAGTATTATTTATTATACAAATATGACCGGTATCTCTCAATTTTTGGTGTATTTTATATATAAAAAATGTATAGTTATAATGCCTGTCTGTTCACTGTAGGAGAGTTATACTTCCAATGTGAATTATACTAATCAATTCGTATTAATTATACGCATATTCTATGAATTTGAGTTTTATTTTAATCTTCAACCCAGCAATTACTCATTCAAGGAGAAAGGTGTTAATTTGTTTATCAATCACGCCTTATCCCCGAAAGCGTGGCAGAGGCATATTATAGGCCACTTTTTTCACCGTGTGTATTTTTGCCCCACGTAATAGGTAGTAAGTCCATTGCAGTGTTGAAATAGAAGCAGGTTGTAGCTATAGGTCGCGCGGCGAATGATGAGCTCTGTAAGAAAGTGGAAGGGGAATGCGCAGAACTCATAAATTAGGTCTAATTGGCGGGGTGACAGGGGTGAAGGGCGGGAGTGTAGGAGCGTGGACGCAGGAGTGGTCGAAATCCTACACGCACACTAGGGCACAGCTGCACACTACTCCGTGATATGTCGGCACGTGTTGTCACTAGTCTCGGTACTGTCACGCACATTAAATATTCTACTCTTGGCAAATATTTTATTAGCGTATTGAGGTTTTGATGCCCCAAGAAAATTGTCTGTCCAATCTGGACAAGAAAGAAAAATGGTTTATTATGTAAATTGTTTGATCAAATATTTATACCAATTATAATTATTATTACTGGCGAAACATAATGCAGTGAGAGTGCCAACGTTGCTTTACGGTAGCGAAACCTGGGTATGTCAGCAGATGCATGAAATTAAATTGAATGCTGTAGAGATGCGATCACTTCGAAAATTGTGCGGCGTAACTTTGGCCGACCGAATACGTAACGAAGCGATACGCAATATGGCAGGTTTGAATGAAAGTGTCAGCTTTAAGCTGGAAAAGGGCGTATATATATTGTGCGAAAGTAGAGGGTAGAAGGAATCAGGGTAGGCCGACACTTGCATATGAAGATCACGTGAGCAGATTGCTCAAAACCGGAAAAGCCTAAACTTGGATACCCAGACGTGCGTGTATGAAGCAGTTGATGAATCTTAACGATGCGAAATAAGTATGCATGGATCTCGAAGCCTGGCAATCTGTTCTCTCTGACTACCCCGTCAGGGATACAGCGTGAAGATAGTTAGTTTTGTTTTTAAAATTTCGACAATTTCATTAGTTTGATACAAATAAATATTAAAATCTCGCCTACCATTCACCTTACATTCACCGGGGTAAGCAGACTTCTTCCACTTCTTTTACTTTAATAAGTATTTTCAATGTTACACACATTATATACCTATTTCTACATTAAAATATTACAATAAAAATGTTCTTTTTTTAAATACGATCACTGAAAAATAAATAAAATACCTATCTTGGTTTAATATTTTAACGCAAAACACTTTGAACTTACTTGTTGTAAATAATATATACCTACTAACGTACCCACCTAGCTACGTAATAAAATAAAAAAAAATGTTTAATGGTTCAAAGCAGTCGTATTATACTTGATTTTTTGTGTAATAATATTGTGCGCGATTATACATGCGCAAACTATCCCCACTAATTTGTCAGAGCTCATCATTCGCCGCGCGACCTGTACCTGCTGTTGAAAAATTTCAAGCAGCCCATAAGGCCTTTAACTTGACTTAATGACTGCCATGTTACTGGCAACCGGGACCATCGGCTTAACGTGCCATCCGAAGCACGGATTTTTTTAAAATGCTCAATATAGGCCACGCAAAATGTGTATTTTGGACTTCTAAACCCTGAGGTTTAGAAGTCTTTATAAAACGGCTCGGTCTGTCCGTCCATCTGTACGTATCTATTTCGGCATAGCGGTATGCGGCATTCAATTCGGGACACCATAAGTACGTGCATAGGCGATTTTGAAGTTTGTACCACTTGCAGTTTTGAAACTGGTAGAAATCGTCTGATTCCTTCGCTAGCTACGGTAGTGAAGGGCGCGTTACTTGTAATGTGCAATGTTCAATTTGAGCTGTATGGCAGAATAGTTTGAATCTAAAATAAAACCCAAGAACAACATTCAAAACAAATATTTATTTTCTTTTTTACACTAGTGAAGTGGCAAATTAGTATACCTACAGCAGACCAGGGGGCCGAGTGTACTATTGACAAGCCGTAGAATAGAACCAGAATCGCTGTTTTTAGCTGTCAACATGTTAGTAGACTACCAAAATGCAACTGGCGCGGTACGTGTTAGTACAACTCATCGGCCGACCGATAGAAGTCTATTGGAGTAAGTACGATTGTAATAGTAGACTAGGAAAAACTGTTAAAATTGTACCGGTGGCTTTCAATTGAGCGATGATTTTGATTCTATTTCGACACGATTGAAATAGCAGACACAGTATCGTATTAGACGGTTGAAACCAAAAGGTGTTACAATTACGCTGCTGACCCTATTGCAGTCATGTACAAGGCCTTCAACTTGGCTTAAAGACTGCCATGTTACTGGCAACCGTTACCAGCGGGTTAACGTGCCTTCAGAGACACGGAACGCTCGTAAATTACAATTCCACAAACGGGCACCCATCTCAGGGCTGTCTAGCCTAAGATGTTTAACCCAGTGACGTGGCCACGAGCGCTTAAGGGATTTTGAATCAAAACTAATCATTTAGTTTCGGCTGTCTCAACCTGCGAGGCCGCGTCTTATTTTCCGTTAGCTTGCCGGGACTGGTCGCTCTTCTGAGAGCTTTATCTCTCTCTTCTTTCCTATCAGATCTTGTAGTCACCTCTAACTGCTTCTTTTCTTCTCTGACTTCCTTCCCGAGTGGAGTGGAAAACTCTTTTTCTAGATTCTTAACGATACCTCGCCTTAAGCTAGATTTGGAATAAGTCTTGATTGTGTTCAAAGGTGTAAAAAATTGTTCCGGCGTCGATTGCGGAGTGAAAAACTCCGAAACCACCTCTGTACTACCGGTTTTCGGAGTTTTACTGGTATCCGTGACTGTAATATCCGGTTTTCGAACGACTCTAGGTGTAATATTTTCTATAACAGCTTTCGAGGTGACGGGTACCGGAATTTTAAAAACCGGTTTTCTGATTTTTGGTTTTTCTTGGTCTTTCTCCTGGGAACTGCATTCGTCTAGGTTTAATTTGATGACGGTTCGTTTTTTTGGTATTTCCTCGTCTTTCACCGTTACTTTTTTAGACGTTTTCGGTAGTATTGGCTTGGATATCGGCGTTTTAGGTATAATATCACATTTCGGACTTAACCTTAGATTCTCAAGCTCATGTTCTAAGCTGAATTCCGGTTTTTTGACAATATTTCTTACTCTAGCTGAAGCTATAGTTAAATTCATGACTTCATTGCTTAAATATCCATCTGGGTTATCAAAATCCTTTAAATCTTCGTGAATAGTTACCAAATAATCATCCGCGTTACCAAAATTTTCATTTCTCAACTCAAAATAAGCGGCTTCTATTAAAATTTCCAATTTCACCGTCTTAAATTCATTTTCAAATACTTTCTTTACATGATTAATTACATATTTTTCAAAATCCATCTCGGTATACTTATTTATGACGAATTTTAATTTACAATCGAAATACCTAAACGATTCGACAACACCCTTATAATAATTTTTAGCTATATCAGTTTCATTTGCTCTAAAATATATAGACGCTTCTAATCCACCAATTATAAAAGATATTATTGTACAAAAAATATTGTCACAAGCATAACAATCACAGTCCTTATGTTTCAAAAATTCCGGTATTTTAAAACCTGGTATCGGAACATACTTTCGGGTCGGACTTAGAGATTTGAACGGCTGGCTTTCTAACATTACTTCTAAGTCTTGCTTTGGTGCGAAAAGTTCGATTTTTGGTTCGGTTACTGAAGTTGGTTGCTCCGTGGAGATGCCCAGGATGTATTTAAGGCGGTTGTCAATGATGACCTGGAAATTAAGAACATTTTTTTAGTAAAAAACCATGTGGTATTTATTTGGGACCCGGATTTAAATTCCGATACAAAAAATTAATTGCTTGTTGTATATTATTTTCTGAAACTGCATTTATTTTGTTATATGTGCGGGAGTGGTGGTTTCTTGTACATAAAAGTTGTGTCACCGTGCTATCGAGAAAGACAGTGATATAATGCAGCGAAATGCAATTTTTCATCTTGCCGCGTAAACTCCACTGACAACCTCGGTATAACAACTACTACTATACTGGGGTTAGACTGACCTTGACTCAAGCCTAGACTTAAGTAAGATGTAGAGGATGGGGACATTTTAGATAATAAGAAAATTGAAGCGCTCGTGGCCCCGCGGTCTCAGTGTTCTGTAAACGATCACTGAGTTACGCAACTTACACTATGGCTGGTCCTCGGATGGGTGACCACTTTGTGGCATTTACATTTGCGAGCGTTTCCGTGCTTCGGAAGGCACTTTAAGCCGTTGGTTGCCAGTAAAATGGCAGTCGTTAAGCCTGGTTGAATGCCTTATGGGCGGCTTGAAAAATTTCAACAGCAGGTAGCCACAACCTGCGTCTGTCTATTTCAACTCAACACGGCAATGGGTTCACCACCTACTACGTGGGACAGGAATTCACACGGTGAAAAGTGGGCATATAATATGCCTCTGCCAGCCCCTTGAGGATAAGGCGTGATGGATATATAGAAAATTGAAGAAATATAAAATAACTAGTTAAAGCCCGCGGCTCCACAGGCGTGGTTAATTTTTCCCGTTCCCGTTTTCCACAGGAACTTATCCCGGGATAAAAAGTAGTTTGTGTTATTTTGATGGGTAATATTATTGTTATTTTCTTAAAAATCTATTCAGTAGATTTTGCGTGAAAGAGTTACAAACATCCATCTATACTTACAAACTTTCGCGTTTTTAATATTATTAGGATTAAGATTTGCCTAAAAGGTCTTAGTAACCAGGCCATAAATAATTACAAAAAAAGACACTTGTCAAATGTGGCCTATTATAATGACATAGATATATTGTCACGTCTTTATCCCTGAAGGGGTAGACAGAGGCATACTATATGCCCACATTTCACCACATGCACTTTTGTCCCACGTAACAGGTGGTGAGCTCAATGCCGTATCAAAATACATTTTACTTGATTAGACACTAGATACTACTTAGACACCATGACTACTGCTCTGTTCCCCAGTGTAGTAGCGTAATGATATATAGCCTATAGCCTTTCCGATAAACGGACTATCTATGCCAAAAATATTTTTTCAAATCCGACCAGTAGTTTCTGAGATTAGCGCGTTCAACCTAACAAACAAACTCTTCAGAATAGAATAGAAATATACTTTATTGTACACCAATTATTAACATTTACAGGTATATGGAATACAGGTTTTGAAATGTACAATGGGTGGCCTTATCGCTAAGTGCAATTTCTTACAGGCAAGGAGATATATGTCAGAGAATAAGTTTTAAAGCTTCAGCTTTATAATATTAGTATAGATACCTGTGCATGCTCCGTGCTATGAGGGTTGACCGTCCACCGAGCGGCCCAGGCAGCCCATAGCGCGCTGGCGGTCCGCAGACCGGCGACGCGGGCGGCGCGTGCTCTGCGCGCGAGCGACAGCGCGTGCGACGCGCGTGCGCACGTGCTCGTGCTCGTGCACGCGCTGTAGCGAGCGGTCAAGCTTCGGAGGCGACGGGAACTCCACGATAGCGCTGGAAAGACAATGTAATATTATTTTTAATTAAGTTTATTCAGGGTGTAAATTTTTGGGGTAATTTCTAAAAAGGATTACACGAATAAAATCACATCCCGATACCTATCGAAACCATCACGGATCGGACAGGGTTTTCTTAACATATTGTATAAAGAATTAAAAATTATGAAGTGAAACTTCTTTTCACCTCTCCAGCAGCAAAAGGGCACTTTTGATTCGTGAAATCTCGAAGTAAAACCGACTTTTGCAGCGAGCGTGAGACAAAGTAACTTTTTAAATAAATTTGTAATAAGCAATGGCGCGGTCCGAAACTCAAGACTAGCGCTGGCCGCACAATTATGTAATTTATTTTTTTAGTTTATAGGTGTGTTTATTGAAAAATAATAATAACTATATAATTCAATGTCGCGTTACAAATTAATATCATTTTTTTTTTTATTATGGTTTACAAAACTGGGTACAATCTTCAATTCTTATTCATTATCCGAGTGAATGACATTAGGCGATTATACCCTACTAGATGTAAACACGACATGCGACATGAAGTTATGCTATCTTGAATTAGGTACTACGAGTATACAAAAGAAATATAATTAACAAACTGATATTATAAATTATGTTCTACAAGTAGATATTGTCACAAAAAACGATAATCAAATCATTCTTCAGAGTCTATAATTTCTATTAAACTCCTCTTTAGTGAGGCCAAAGAATTACCACAGACAAACACGTCGATATCATTACGAATGTCATTTAATGCAGCACACATACGGTAAACTGGTGCAAACTGCCCAAGATTGGTTTTCATATTTGGCAAATGGAATGTCTTGCGATTACATAACCTACTTTCAGAGCGTAACATTCATCATCATTAGTATTCAGTATTCAAAAATTGACATGTTTTGTAAGTTTAAGAAATCTTTGGTTTTGATTATTCGACCTGTGTTTATGATTAATTGTGATTAACTTCAGGTAACAGTATTCTCGCTGGAGAGGTGACAAGTTGTATGTTTCAAACGAGAACAATTTTTTTTTAACTCGTGCCCTTAAGTCCCTCACTGCGCTCAGTAGTCTAATTGCGAATCACTCGCTGTGCTCACTATTCAATTTTAGATAACTTCGCTGGTTCGTGATTTAACATCAGCACTCGGTTCAAAAAATACTTTTGCTCACTTGTTGTACAAATAACTATTATCGACGTATGAGAGAAATTTTATAGCTGTAAAAAGAATGTCGTAAAGAAGTTTCACGTCTTACCTGTGTATTCTGGTACACACACCTTTTTTTTTTCACAGCGTCATCTAGCCGTAAGTTTATGGTATAGATTAATATTATCTATACATATATATAAAGCACTTCCCCAAAGAAACATTATTTTTTATATACCACTGAGGTGGCAGACAAGCATACAGTCCACCTAATGGAAAGTGGCCACCGTAGCCTTTGGATGTCTGCAATACCAGGGGCCGAGTCTACTATTGACAAGCAGTAGAATAGAACCAGAATTGCTGCTTTTAGCTGTCTAAACATTAGTACACTATCAAAAATGCAACTGACTAGCGGCCACTGGCGCGGTACGTGTTAGTAGAACTTATCAGCCGACCGATAGAAGTCTATTGGAGTACGATTGTAATAGTAGACTACGAAAAACTGTCAAAATTGTACCGGTAGCTTTCTATTGAGCGACGATTTCGATTCTATTTCGATACGATTGAAATAGCAGACTCGGCCTCCTACTCACGCTGCCCTTTAAAAACTACTCACGCTGCCCTTTAAAAACCTTCTATTTTGAAGAACATATTGAAGTTCATGGAGGCGCTGCACGAGAGCTGGGGGGATGAGTAATAGGAAGGGTTATAGCACAAAAGACTCAAAAGGGCTATGGTATCACCGGCCTCAAAAAACAAGAAGAAAAGGGAGATCAAAAGTCAAACAATACCTGGAGCCATTAGCTAAGAAAGAGTGAATCACAGGATCCAATTAAATTCTCTTTATTTCCTAAGAATGTGGTTTTAACAACTTATTTATTTGATTTTGACTGCCTCGGTGGCGCAGGGGTAGTGTATGCGACTTCTGTCGTTCGATTCCCGGGTCGGAAGAAATATTTGTGTGAGGCACAAATGTTTGTTTTGGAGATTAGTTGTTTCCTATGTATATATAATATACATGTATTTGGAAATATATAAGTATGTTTATCAGTTGTTCCGATACTATTCCACAAGCTTATAGCTTAATTAGGGCTAGATAGCGCTGTGTGGAGTGTCTCAAAACATTAATTAATATTTTATTAACATATTCTACTGTATCGAATCGAACATGGAAACATTACTTTAATTTAGGTATATAATTTTATAAGTAGCAACAAATAAAAAGTAAAGATGCTATTCCGGGTAGAAACAAATAAAACATCATGATGCTATTGCTATTCTAAGTACAAATAATTAAAACGTAATGATGCTATTGCTATTCTGAGTAGAGACACATGAAACATCATGCTGATGATGCTAAACCAGGTAAGGCTTGTTAAGAACTGAGAAAATACTAAGATGTGGGATGTAAATACCAAATGCAACGTACCATTATTAGCAATAGACAGATAGTGCCTCTGTATTCCGTTGACAGCGGTCATGATGCTCGGCGCTGAGCTTCTGCACAGCAAAGCTTGAGCTTCCATTATCCTACCAACCGCAAGGTCCACTGGGATCAGAAAATAAAAATGTTTTTTTACTAATTCTTTACAAAAATAAACATACATACATATTGTCACGCCTTTATCCCCAAAGAGATAGGCAGAGGCATGCTATACGCCCACATTTCAGCAAATGCATTTTTGTCCCACGTAACAGGTGGTGAGGCCATTGCCGTGTTGAAATGGACCGGCGCAGGCTGTAGCGACCAGCTGTTGAAAATTTTCAAGCCGCCCATAAGGCCTTCAACAAGGCTTATGCCATGTTACTGGCAACTGGAACCAACGGCTTGGCTTCCGAAGCACGAAAACGCTCTCAAATGTAAATTCCACAAAGTTTATTTATTTATATTGCGTAGAGAAGTTTTCCCGTTCCCGTTTCCCACAGGAACTTGTTCCCGGGATAAAAAGTAGCCTATGTGTTATTCTGACGTATAAGCTATATTATTATTGTAAAGTTTCATTGAAATCTATTCAGTAGTTTTTACGTTAATGAGTAACAAACATCCATACAAACTATCGCATTTATAATATTATTAAGATTAAGATTCTGTTTCCAGACAAGTTCAACTAAACTATAAATCAAAAACGTTTCAACTTCTAGCTATAATAGAGTAACTAACTGACCCGCGCAACTTCGTTAGCGCCAAATATTAAGGGAGCAGTGCGTAAGAATCTATAGGATATACAATTCTAAAGGATCTGAAACTATTTTCTCTATTATACACTTGACAACCACATTCATAATATTAGTAGGAATACATATCCGTGGGAATACCGGACATTTCTTTCCCGGTGATACCAAAAGAATACGTTTACCAAATTTGAAGTTTCTATGTTTAGTAATTTAGGCCGTTTGTGGTTTCATTCATTTCTTAGTGCTTATTTATGGTACTACCTATAGAATACTTACGCCAAATTTTACGCTTCAATGTCTAATAGTTTAGGCTGTGTGCGGTTCCACCCGCGTAGTTATTGTTCCCGGGGGAATACCGGGAATTTCTTTCTTAGTCGTTAGTCTCATCTAATGTACCTAAAGAATACATTCACCAAATTTCACATTTCTATGTATAATAGTTTAGACTGTGTTTGGTTTACTCGCGTAGTTACCGTAAAATATTGTGATAGTATTCTAGTAGGTGGTAACTTATATAAACGCTAAGAAAGGAAATCCTGACATTACCACGGGAAAGGGAACTACGCGGGTGAAATCAAAACATCCTAAACTATTAGACATAGATACCTGAGATTTGGTGAATTTAAAAAAAATATCAAGATAGGAATTTCCGGTATTTCTATGGCAATGTTATCCTACAAATATTATAAACTAGTTGACGCCCGCGGCTTCGCCCGCGTAGTTAAGTTTTCCCATTCCCGTTTCCCACAGGAACTTGTTACCGGGATAAAAAGTAGCCTATGTCCGTGTCCTGGCTCTAAGCTACCTCCCCACCAATTTTCAGCCAAATCGGTACAGCCGTTGTTGAGTTATAAACGCGTTACCAACTAGACCACCGTGACTTACTCGAAACTGACTAATTAATCAACCCTCTTAAGACGGTAATTTGCCATTTAAAAGAGCAGAATAAAAAAAATTAAATTACTCAATACTCTATTAAACAAAGTTAAAAAAATATGTTGTATTTTTTAATGCCACATAAATAAAAAAAAATAGAATTATTCCAAAAATATAATGAAATATTTGCGGTGGACACCCCTTATCACTTAGGGGTTTAAAAGATAGATAGTAGCCGATTCTCAGTCTTACTGAATATGCATAAAAAAAATCATAACAATCGGTCGAGCCGTTTCGGAGGAGTATGGGAACGAACATTGTGACACGAGAATTTTATATATAAGATGCCACTCGGTCATTATTATACCACACCAGGAAAAAGATTGTGTGGAGGAGACTATGGTTAACAATAATTGCCTCATGAATAAGACGCTCGTTAAAAATAATTGGACAAAATTCGGACCCTTGTCAACTTTAATTGCATACCCTCGCCAAAACTAACGGTATCTCGCTAAAATTAAAATGCATCGAAATGACAAAATGCTTCGCATCGAAAACTTTAGTTCAGTATGACAAAGCCTGTCTACATCTACCACATGATAACCTCAGCGGACATATCGTCGGAACTCAAGTTTGCTACAGCCGTATCCCTTGTTACACCGTCGTAATGAAGCGTGCAAACAATACTGTCAGGGAGGAGCTCCTCAAGAAGATGAAGAAAAGTCTTCAAGAAACGCTGCCCAACAGCCAGAAGCATCTTTCAGAGGATCGGAGTCAGGGTATAGACCTGACCAAAACGGAAACTGCGAAGGTGGACGAGGAGACATCTATGATAGTGAACTGAGAACGGGTCGGGAAAAAAATGTACCAAAATTGTGTCCTGGGCCACATGGGACTATCGAACTTGAATAGCCAAGCTGATGCCGAATCAGATGGCGAAACGACTGAATCCGGAGACACTCTTACGGAGGAGGAAGCGACGCTCGGTGTTCTGTAAACGATCACTGAGTTACGCAACGTTGGCTGGTATGGCTGGTCCTCGGATGGATGACCGCTTTGTGGCATTTCCACTTATGAACGTTGTTGGGCTTAGGAAGGCCTGTTAAGTAGTTGGTCCTGGTTGGAAGTTACATGTCAGTCGTTGAGTCAAATTGAAGGCCTTATGTGAATTTTAAAATTTCAACGACAGGCGAAGAAGGTGGCGACCTTCTTCGCCTGTCCATTTCAATACGGCAATGGTCTCACTACCTGTTAAGAGGGACAAAAAATGCATACGGTGTAATGTGGGCATTTAATATGCCACCCCTTCGGGGATAAGACGTGATGGATATTTATTTATTTTATTTATTTACATAAATATATTATTTTGTTATATCTCTAACGGCTTAGGCAGCGTTTTCTTGAAAACTCACAGATGTACTTTTTTCCAACACCAAATATCGTTATATTTTAGCTAAAGTACAAATTCTTTAACAAGTTGTATTCTAAAAAAACATTTTAACTATAGGGTGAATATGTGTCAGCTGCAAGTCATGGACGTTTTCTTTTTCCAGATATTTCAAGTTTTTGCTTTTGTGGATTAATAGGGTCCAAATTTGAAGTACTTGAAGGCTCATGTCAATTGAATGGGGTGTGACTGTTATAATTTTCGGTTATGTTCTGTGTAAAATGCTAGAGAGTGATTTAGTGTAAGAATTTTCCTAGATTAATAATTTGTAGGTGTGTTATGTCATTTTGCCAAAGGTGTGTTATGTCATTATGCCAAAGGCGTGTTATGTCATTTTGCCAAAGGTGTGTTATGTCATTTTGCCAAAGGTGTGTTATGTAATATTGCCAAAGGTGTGTTATGTCATTTTGCCAAAGGTGCGTTATGTAATTTTGCCAAAGGTGTGTTATGTCATTTTGCCAAAGGTGTGTTATGTCATTTTGCCAAAGGTGTGTTATGTCATTTTGCCAAAGGTGTGTTATGTCATTTTGCCAAAGGTGTGTAATATCAATTAATCCTCGACCTCCATTCTGTCTCTTTATAGTCAGTCTTTCTATAGCGGATTTAGGATGTATACTGTAAAATTTAGTTAGAGTAGTGCGTGTAGTTCTTTGTATTGCTTCAATATGCGTTTTCGTACATTATACTATACCAAACCATCGGTATAGCATATGTAATGAATGCTTTTATTTTGTTTTTCCCAGATAGTTGTGTTTTACAATTTAACCGTTTTTTATACTATATCTATATATATAAAAATGAAACCCGTTTTCCGTTGTCACGACATCACGAGTGAACGGCTGGACCGATTTGAAAAATTATTTTTGTATTGGATTGCCCATTTATCGAGGAAGGTTCTTAGCTATATATCATCACGCCACTACACAGGAGAGCGGAGCAGTAATCATAAATGTCTACAAATCGGGGAAACTTTTATTAAATTAGGATTAAATGGGTGCCACGGGGTTGGAAGTATGTCACGGGCGAAGCCGCGCGGGTCAGCTAGTTGTTAATAATAATGATGGTAGTTAATGATTCCTTTATTTTACCATGATATAAGCCTTTCAAAAAAGAAATCGGTAAAGTAGCTTTTAAGTTTATTGCGAACAGACAAAAAGACGCGGCAAAGGACTTTGTTTTATAATAATATGTAGTGATTTTAGAAAACAGTCCATAATACTTACAATTAATATCTGGATATTTTTCATAGGCTTTCAACAAACGCCCTTGAGTCAACTGAACCAGTTTTGCAGCGAGGCTTGAACGGTTACACTTATAATTGTATATCTGAAAACAAGATATTAAAAAAGAAATTGGTAAAGCAACAAAGCATCGTAAAAGAAGCACGCGATTCATAACGCAGTGCTAGTGCCGACGTTGCTTTTCGGTAGCGAAACCTGTGTATGTCATCCAATTTACATACAAAAGTGTATCCATGGTAAGCGGTAGGTCATCCTCTTGATAGACAGCGGGGAGCAGTAAGGTTACTTACCAGAGATAGGTTTATTGGTACATTAAAATCAAGGACAGATACAATGTTTTACCAATAGTAACCCTAAGCCAGCAGTAGATAGGTTATTGGGAACGGCCGTAAATAAATATTATAAACGCGATAGTGACGGTAACCGCTTTCCGTCAGTCAGTCCAAACTCGCTAACATAAGCTCAGGCACTTGTTTACCATCAGCTCTATACTCACAGCGATATCAGCGAGGAACACCAATGCAGTCTCCAGGGTATGTTCGCTGAGGGCCACCTCAGACCAGAACCCACTGGCCGCCAAAATAAGGTCTTGCAGCACTTCGGGGACTGATATGTGGTACGCCAAGACCCCTACGTTTCTTATTAGCGATTCCCTGAAACAAGATTTACATAATGCAGGTCCAAAATAATATCCAATGATCGTAAAATGCCGATCGACTACCCTCCCAAGTCCAAACTTTCCGACCGACCGGCCGGCCAAGCCAAATATTACGATCGATCTTCCGAGTTTAAGCGTTCCGATCGACCTCCCTTAAGTCCAAACCATCAAAGTCTAAACATTACGATCGACCTCCCAAATCAAAGCATCCTGATCGACCTCCCAAGTTCAAACTTTCCGATCGACCTTCTAAGTCCAAACATTCCCATCGACCTTCCTAGTCCACACCTTTCGATCAACCTCCAAAGTCAAAACTTTCCTATCGACCTCCCAAATCCAAACCTTTCGATCAACCTCCTAAATCCAAACATTCCGAAGGGCCTCCTTAGTCCAGACCTTCCAACCAACCTTCTCCAAGGTCCAAACCTTTAAACCTTCCAATCAATTTCCGAAGTCCTAAAAATCCGGGTTACCACTATAAGACTACTTACTTTTGTCCGGTACGCTGAGCTATTTGGCAGCATATATGTGCCATCTGGAGACCCTGGGCTAGTCTGCTGAAGTACAGGAGCTGGTGGACGAAGATCTCTGCCAGGGACAGGGCACTGCAGAGACATGATGTCCTGGTCACTATAAGAGAATTAAAAATCAATTAACTATCTTCACGTTGTATCCCTAACGGGGTAGTCAGAGATGTCAGATCAGGTCAGGCTTCGCGATCCATGAATACTTTAGCTTCCTGCAGTTTTATTAATTGTTTCATACATGGACGATTGGGTATCTGAGTATTTTTGACTTTTCCGTTGTTGAGCAATCTGCTCACGTAGTTTTCATATGTAAGTCTCGGCCTACCCTGAATTCTTCTGCCCTCTACTTTCACACAGTATAATATATTCTTCTTCATTCTCTCCGACACCACCACCGCTTACTAACATTGAGAAAAGTAAGAGAGCGTCCATCAGCCCGACGTTCGACATCAGATTATTATCTTAACCAAACCCTTTAACACACAATTAAAAAACAAACCAGTTTGTTCTTACCCGTATTGATTTCTACAGCAATTTCATTCCATATTTCGACAGCTTGTAGCGCACATCGCATAGCTTCCTGCTCCTGCTGGATAGTCCGTGTCAGCTGGATTTGGTCAGGGTCTGCATTCTAAAATAAGGATTTTTATTACTAAGGGTTACTCCAGAACGTTTCTCAATACTCAATCGACGCTTGAGGCTAGCTTTTGCCTTATAAAAACTATTCTCAAGTGTTTCTTGAGGATTGATAAACGTTCTGGAATACGGCCCTTAGACCTTTAGCCAAATCTTAGTTCATCATTTCTTCAATCTTATTTCTTATTATCTAAAATGTCCCCGTCCTCTACGTCTTAGCCAAGTCTAGTCTTAAGTCAAAGTCAGTCTCACCCCAGTATAATGGTAGTTGTTATACTGAGGTTTTTTTATTATTTTATCATTATTTTTTTTTAAAGAGACTTTTATGCTACATGGACATGTCAGCCCCATTATACTGAGGTTGTCAGGGGGGTTTAACGCGGCATAATAGAAAATAGCGTTCACTGCATTTATATCACAGTCATTCACTAAAGCATGTTAACACAACTTTTATGTCCAAGAAATCACCACTCCCGCACATAAAACAAGATAAATGCACTAGTTTTAGAAAAATATATAGCAAGCGTCCGCACTTGTCAACTTCCCCGCGTAGACCAGAATTAGGATTATCTGATGGTAAGTTACGGTGACGTCTAGAGATTGTTGGCGACTGAATGGGGTTCGATTTTAAACGATGGTGTCGACCTCTTTTTTTACAAAAACTTCTTTACTCTTAATTTTTCTCTATATAAAAACCTTCCTTAGAGTGCAAGGAATAAATTTGAAACAAAATTACCCTGATTGGTCCAGCCGTTTTCGAGATATGCGCTTAGCAACATCTTTTGCAATTCATTTTTATTTATATAATTAAGAAGCCGGCGAACAACTAATTTCCCATACAAACGTTATACTAAAATCATTTTCAATTTGAGAATATCTCGACATATCATCGCTGTTATTCGGATTAAGAAAGTATTTATTATGCTTCGGTTTAAAATTATATAATAAATATTTACCTACTTGAAAATATATGCGATTATATTTCGTACATTTTTAGACATTAACGAGATATTTTCCGCCTATTTGTTTTATATTAAAAACGCAATTAATCATAATGTAATTTTAACAGAAACACAGCTTATATTGTCTAGTAACACAATGTCTTAAAGAAAATCAAAATATAATCGAGTTCATTCATAATTTTTGGTATTCGGAAATACACACAAATTACTACTAATTTCGAACCGCCATCTTGCTTATCTACTCGCACGGGGTGGTGGCACGGGGCGAGCGACAGAGATAGTGATATATTCGAGCAACGACGGCGTTCTTCGCGAATTGAATTTGACCGGTCACTCCGCCGGACTCTTAAGTGACTGGATTGAATGGATGCGGCGGGAATTCAAAGTATGTCACGGGCGAAGCCGCGGGGTACAACTAGTAAATATTAATTTAACAAGCTAGTCGCTATATTACAATTACAATTAGTTAAACACTTACAATATCAGTTACCTTCCAACCATTCTTCACGCTAGCGGCCGCTATATCGTATTCAGCTTGGAGGAACAGTAGAGTTGTTTGGACTACTCGTATATCCACTGATACTGGATCCTAGAAGGAAAATATATTATAGGTACTGGGATACCCAGACGTGCATGTATGAAGCGATTAATGAATCTGCAGGAAGCAACAGAAGTATGAAGCTTGACTGATCTGGCCTCTCTGACTACCCCGTCAGGGATACATCGTGAACATAGAACGCTGTATCCCTGACGGGGTCTTTTGACTATTAATTTTTAGAGCAATCTGCTCACGTGGTCTTCATATGTACGTCTCGGCCTACCCTAACTCCTTCTACCCTCTACTTTCGCACAATATATATTCTTCGTCGATCGTTCCTTACTCATTCATTGGACGTGTCAACTTAACGCTGACACTTTAATACAAACCTGCCATATTGCGTAACACTTCGTTACGTATTCGGTCGGCCAAAGTAATGAAGCACAATTTTCGAAGTGATCGCATCTCCACAGCATTCAATTTACTTTCATGCATCTGCTGACATACCCAGGTTTCGCTACCGTAAAGCAACGTTGGCACTAGCACTGCGTTATGAATCGCCAGTCGTGCTTCTTTTACGATGCTTTGTCGCTTTACTAACTGGGACAAAGCACCGTTAACTTTGTTTCCGGCAGCTACTCGCCGTTCTACATCCGAATCACATCTTCCGTCCGCGCTAAACATACTTCCTAAATAAACAATTTCATTCACTCTAGCGTCTGAGCGTCATCTGGCACAAACTAAGCTATAAGCTTGCACTATGGGATCTAGATAACTGATAAACATACTTATATATTTCTAAATACATACATATTATACAAAGTAAACACCCAAACTCCGAAACAAACATTTGCGGATCACACAAATATTTGTTCCGACCCGGGAATCAACTCGGGGCCTCAGTCGCATACACTACCACTGGGCCACCGAATGTTGGTAGGATTTGGAAGCAACTGGGAAAACACTAATATAATGAAATTATGTACTTACAGGTATTTTTTCTATTAATTTTAGAGTTTTGTGAACTAAATCTTTCATATGCTCGTTGTTAATAGTTCTAACATACGCTGGTGTTAACGATATCACTTCTAGCAATGTCCAGAGCAGTATGTCTCTGTCTTCAACTGAAATAATAAATAAATATATTGAGACATTGTCACACAACGCTGTCTTACCCAAGGTAAGATAATATAAACTTGTGGTATGGGATCTAGACAACTGATAAAACTACTTATATTTTCTAAATCTATACTAATATTATAAAGCTGAAGAGTTTGTTTGGTTGAACGCGTTAATCTCAGGAACTACTGGTCGGATTTGAAAAAATATTTTTTTGTTAGATAGCTCATTTATCGAAGAAGGCTATAGGCTATATATCATTAAGCTACTATACTGGGGAGCAGAGCAGTAGTCATAAATGTCGACAATTCGGGCGAATTTTTATACATCATTGTGGAATTTATAAGCGACGAGATTAAATAGGTGCGACGGGAGGTCGAAATATTCCACGGGCGAAGCTGTGGGGGTCATCTAGTGTAAGTATATACGGGGATTGCATAAAGTTCAAAATATGACACAGGGATCAGCTAGTAGCAGAAGTGAGTCGCTCTTTACGGAAACGACCCTGGGAGTCGTTTCTTTAAAGTGAGTCACTGATCTAAATATATATATAAATCTTTTACACCGCTTGAGATGAATCTTTTGATCTTTTGCTCTATTGAATCTCGGTTTCAATCGGCTCGCGGCGCTCGCTGACACGATTGAGTGAGATACACTGTTCGGAGCGCTTCGGGTCGCGTAGTCGCCGTCGCGTCGGAGAGCGCCGACTCCGTCTCTCTCACTGATTCGCTACTAGTGGGTGATTGAGAGAGACAGCAACACTAGCTCACCTATGCACGCATTAAGTACGCGTTGTTATTATTTGTTTGTTTTAGTTGACCTTTGTTTGTGGAAGAAAACACCGGTTAGTTTACGTTGGGTCTGTGATTTTCAATTACATAAGTGTTACAATAAGTAAACAACTAAAGACAGTTTAGTGAACAAGTAAGTCTGTCAGTCCTAAGCCTGAAGAAAGTCTGAAGGAAAATCATTTTTATGGTACATATTAGGCAAATGAAATACAATTTTACAAAATACTGAGAATGAGTGAGGAACGATTGACGAAGAATATATATTGTTCAAAAGTAGAGGGTAGAAGGAGTCAGGGTAGGCCGAGACTTACATATGAAGACCACGTGAGCAGATTGCTCAAAAACGGAAAGGTCAAAAGTACTCGGATACCCAGACGTGCGTGTATGAAGCGATTGATAAAACTCGAAGAAGCGAAAGAAGTATCCATGGATCGCGAAGCCTGGCGATCTGTCCTCTCTGACTACCCCGTCAGGGATACAGCGTGAAGATTAATAAAAAAAAATAATATTACTAACATAATATATACTTTACATAATTAATCGAGATTAGATACAAGTTGAGTCACCGATACAAATGAAGCACTGAAGCACTTAACTGATTCGAATCTTTGTACTGATCCAGATACAAATGATCCATTCTCAACAAAGATACGTTTTTGCCACTGCTAGCTAGTAGTAAATTAAGAGCAGTACCGGTCATCCATTTTTCTTGGTTCCCATCTACAAGTGCGTACAAAGACCTCCATACTCCGACTATAGGCATTATTGAAGGCCATAACTTAGTGTACATTAAAAACTCGTGTTTCAAGAAGGAACTGTAAGAAAAGGAGATTATATTACGCTTTTTTCAAAGTGAAAGCTTCTTTTTGCGCACTGCACACAGATTTTTCCGTATGTAGTAAATTAGGCTGATCCGTCACGCTCTGAGGTGAAAGGCTCGATCGGGTGAACTCGGGAACGCCGAGTGTACCCGAGCAAAACTTCTTTTAGCGCACCGCAAACAGATTTTTCCGTAGGTAGTAAGTTAGGCTGATCCGTCACGCTCTGAGGTGAAAATCTCGATCGGGTGAACTCGGGAACGCCGAGTGTACCCGAGCGAGAAAGAGACAGTCAGCTGCTCTTTGCTGTTGTGTCGCTGTGTTAAGTATATTCAATTCTTACGTAATAATTGATTGTGATTGCCATAGAAGTTTCCACTTCTGCCGTGCGGTTTTAAGCACACACACTTTTTACAGAGGGCCACTTAGCACAAAGTAAGCTATTATAAGCTTAGACGACTGATAAACATACTTATATATTTCTGAATACATACATATTATACATAGGAAACACCCAACAAACATTTGTGAATCACACATATTTGGGTAAACGAGAAATGTCTAAAGCAAGTGAATGTAATTGTGTATTTATGGAGTATGTTTAGCGCGATGGAAGACGTGATTCGAATGTAGAACTGAGTACCCAGAGTCAACAGTGCTTTGTCCCAACTGGTAAAGCGACAAATCATCGTAATACATACACGCCTCGCGCTTCACAACGCAGTGATAGTGTTAACATTGCTTTTTAGTAGTGAAATCTGGGTATTTCAGAAGATGTATGAGAGTCAATTGAACGCTATGGAGATGTGATCACTTCTAAAATTGTGCAGCGTATCATTGGTCTACTGAATACGTAACGAAGTGATACGCAATCTTAATAATATTATAAATGCGAAAGTTTGTGTGGATGTTTGTTATTCTTTCACGTAAAAACTGCTAAATGGATTTTAATGAAACTTTACAGTAGTATAGCTTATATATCAGAATAACACATAGTAGCCTACTTTTATCCCGGGAACAAGTTCCTGTGGGAAACGGGAACGGGAAAACTTATCAACGCGGGCTAAGCCGCGGGCGTCTGCTACTATAGCATGTTTGAAAGAAAGCGTTAGCGTTAAGCTCTAAAAGAGGTGAATAAAAATTTGTGAGGAACGATTGACATAGAATATTTTATAATTACTCGTAATTTAGTTACCTCCACACAAACTTTATTCAATAATATCTTTATTTAATATAAAATATGAACTTTATTGAAATTGGTCCAGCCATTTGATCGTAGGGAACACATTGATTAATACATTTGATTTGTTTGTGGTGTTTGTGTTTAGGAATGTGTATGTGTGTGTATATGTGAGTTTTATTTATTTGGAAATGGTGTTGTGAAAACCTTTTATGATACGAGGGAGCTAGGGTAATGAGACGCGCTCGAGGTAGTTATGTGACGGTATCAACTACAGAGAATAATAATAAGTAAATATCGTTGGCACAACTCACACAACGCCATCTGATTCCAAACTAAGCAGAGCTTGTACTATGGTAACCAGATAACTGATAAACATACTTATATATTTCTAAATACTAACATATTATAGATAAATAACACCCAGACACAGAATAAAGCATCGTGCTCATCACACAAAGTTTTATCCTGGGTGGGAATCGAACCCACGACCTCTTGGGTAGCAGTCGGATACACACCTACCGCACCACAGAGGCAGTCAACAGAGTATTTTCAATACTGTTAATTTATAGTATATTTCTGCCTACAGCTTCGGGGACAAGGCGTTACTATAATGTATTTGTAAGTTGATACATAATAATTTAATTAAACATACCTGAATTTGACATGCTTCAAATATGGCTCAATATTTTTATACAATTCTTTTTGTAACACAAATTTACAAGCGTTTACAATGCTTATCATCTGTAAGTGATCATTTTCATCATCATCATCATTATCAACATCATTATTAACATCCTTTAATGATTTTGCTTTGATGTCCATTACTAAACTCATATGCTTCTCCGAATTAAGTTCTTCAGAAAATATTAAACTCATATAAGCATCTAATAATGACAGTTCATATTTTTTAAAATCCAATTCACATATACTTTTGTTATAGAATGCTCTCGCAACATTTTTTGCTTCAATTTCATTCTTAATAATCAACTCATTGCGATTGTTAACCAACTCATTTTTTATGTAAATCTCGAATAATTGTATGGAAAATTCGTATTTTTCATGTCTATTTAACAAAATTGCTGTGTTATGTGTATCAGTTTGTAATTTTTGGTAATATTTCTTGCTGTTGGCACATTTTAAATTGGTCAGTTCATTCAGAATGTAATATTGGGAATCAATGAGTTTGTTATATAGCTCTGTGAGTGATGTTATGTCAATGTTATATTGTAATGAGTATGTAACAAAGTGCTTTAGTAAAAGAGAGAGTCTTAATGCATCATGTAAAGCAGTTTTGACATTACAATTTTCACATTTGAGCACCTGTTGACTGTATTTGAGCATGCTCAAAACTTTTAACATGAAATTTAAGCAATTTTCCTGTATTTCCACTGTAAAATTCTCCTTTATAGCATTGGTGACTGAATATTCTATGTACAATCTTAGAAATTGATTTAAATTTGCATATGTAGCAAACATAGTCGTCCTGTAGCCTAATTTCTCTGTCATCTCACAAGAAACAGTAAGATTTTTAAACACTGCATCGGCATAGGTAGTCTTATTTTCAAATATATCGCAAAATGAGTTTAAATAAAATGTTTGTAGACAATGAAACATATCTGAGCGGTGTCCAAGCATTGATATGGTAGCACGAACCGCTATACTAAGAGACGAAGCTTTAAAACCAGTTTTAGAAGCTACATCTGCCACAACATACAAACAATCACTGATTTTTATATATAAATCCAACATTTCATCATCTTTCAGCTTTTTCAATGCACTCAAATCATTTTTCCAGGATAATTTTTTAAATATTTCTCCATAAACAATATTTAAATGAGCAGAATTACTCTCATTGTAAATAGAATGTAGCTTTTTGATTAGATATACTAAAATGTTCAAACAAAATTGTGCTGTATCATAAATTGCAATAGTATTAAGTACATCTTCAGTCAGTTTTGGTAACAACTTATGGACAGACTTTCCTTTTAATTTTTCAATGTGTGTAAGACGGTCTGCTAGAATATTCCAATATGTTTTGCAGTACTCTTTCAGAAGACTCTTTGCATCTGTCTCAAATGCCATAAAAGACAGCTTCAATATAAGTTCTGGTGGTATAGGTTTAGACTGAAAGAGAAATAAATTATTTGTATAGTGTAATGGTCTTGTTTTCTCTTTCACTCTTCTATAATTGCTGGAGCTGGATAGCTGTATTGTTATCCAATTTTTTATTGAATCAAGCCAAATTATTGGCTTATAAACCAGCTCCTTTTGAGCGTATTAGGAATGACTTACTAACTTGGGAAATTATCTCAAAAAACTAGTTTGTAAGACAACAGGTAAAAAATCTGGCCATGGTTATAGGTCTTTTGAGCCCATTGAGTCAATATTTTTTAAAGACACTGTAAATAATATTTGTTGTAATAATTCTGATTAGATCAACAATACTTCTAGTAGTCTAAACTTAGTTCACCAAAATATTGAAGGCATATCTGAAAAACTACTACAAATAGAACTTAATATAAAGGAACACAATGTTCACATTTTTTGTATTACAGAACATTGGTTAAAA
Organism: Thumatha senex; assembly: GCA_948477245.1. Lineage (NCBI taxonomy): Eukaryota > Metazoa > Arthropoda > Insecta > Lepidoptera > Erebidae > Thumatha > Thumatha senex. Next base: position 15,057,080 of record OX419752.1, on the reverse strand, counting down.
AGTCATGAACTATTGTTCAACAATGAATTCTATTCACTTAGCAGTGCGTTCTCTAGAAAGAAAGCTATTCGTGGTGGCTCTCTTATATTTGTATCTAATAATTTAAAATGTAAAGAACGTAAAGATATTGTGGCCCTTTCTATTGAGCGTACTGCAGAATTGTCCTGTGTTGAGCTTGAGCAACTCATTGTCCTCTGTGTCTACAGTCCTCCAGATAGGGATTATAATTTATTAGAAACTGTAATGGAAAATGTATTGAAGCGTTTGTTCACTAGTAGAAAACATGTTGTGGTGTGTGGGGATTTTAATGTTGATTTACTTGTGCAGTCTTCGAAATGTATTAGATTTAAAAAATTGTTTAAGTCTTTTGGCTTACAAAATTTATTTTGTGAGCCAACTAGTATCACCTCACATTCTAGAAAATGTATAGATAATATATTCTGCAACTGTGTATCAACAACAAGGGAGATACTAAGTAACTTTCCATCAGATCATCTTGGTCAGAAAGCAGCATTTCCTATTGACGTCACTTCTAAAAAGAATAAAATTGTATGTATACCAATGAGTGCACATCGACTTAAACAATTTAATGTAAATGTTTCAGCAAAAGTCACTCATATTGACTTTAATCAGGAAGATCCAAACAGCTTATATGACTCCTTATTTAATACAATTAAAGCTGAGTACAACAACATATTTAAATCAAAAACATTTTATAAAAACAAAAACTTGCAATTTTGTGAGTGGGCAACTACAGGAATTTACAAAAGTAGGGCTAAGTTGTACGAACTATATGGTATGAAGCAATTTAATTTTGATCCTGCCTTTATTCAATATGTTAAAATTTATTCTAAGACCTTTAAAAAGGCCTGTGCTGCTGCCAAGTCGTTACATATAAGTAATAAAATTAAAGAGTCAAAAAACAAGGCAAAAATGACTTGGAATGTAATCAATACTGAAACCGGTCGATTACTACCCCGTGATAATAACATTGAGTTAATTATAAATAACGAAGTGTGTAATAATAAATTAGATATAGCACAAACTTTTAACAACTATTTTATAGACATACCCGCGAAAACAACTAGCTCCTTAAATTCTTGTCCAATAAAAGCTCAACGCATGCTTGGGGGCAGCGTGGATCAGTGTAGTGTCTTATTTGGCTTTAAATATGTAAACCCAAATGATATCATTAAAGTATTCAAGTCACTTAACTCAAAAAAGACAGCTGACTTGTGGGGTATTTCTGTAAAATTGATTTGAGTCTATCATTGTTAATATATCACCACATCTAGCTGAAATATTTAATAAATGTGTTGATATAGGAGTGTTTCCAGATTTAATGAAACACAGTAAAGTAATACCTCTATTTAAATCTGGATCCAAAACCGACCCTGGTAATTACAGACCAATTTCAATATTACCAGCCATTAGCAAAATTTTTGAAAAAATTATATTGCAACAATTACAAGCTCATTTTCATTTAAATATGCTATTACATAAAGAGCAGTATGGGTTCAGAAGGGGTCGTTCTACCATTAATGCAGGTGTGACACTTCTGAATCATATATATGACGCCTGGGAGAATAGACAAGATGCTATTGGTGTATTCTGCGATCTCTCCAAAGCATTTGATTGCGTTGACCATAAAACACTATTGGGAAAACTCTTTTATTATGGTATCAAAGACTCTGCACTGAACCTTGTTGCCTCCTACCTAAATGATCGAATACAACATGTTGATGTCAATGGAATTCGCTCCCCTGGAGCATCTGTTGCTATGGGCAGGGATCAATTCTGGGTCCGTTTCTATTTTTATTTATATTAACGATCTGCCATTCTATATACAGAACTTGTGCGACATTGTTCTATTTGCTGATGATACGTCACTTATTTTTAAAGTTGATCGCACGCTTAGTAATTTTAACGGCGTAAATAGTTCACTTGCCCAAGTTGTAGATTGGTTTACGACCAATAATTTGCTACTAAACGCTAAGAAGACAAAATGTATCAGATTCAGCATGCCTAATGTCAGGAATTGCGGTACAAATATAACATTGAACAGTGATACCCTTAATCTTGTAGAATCAACTGTATTTTTGGGGATCACTTTAGATAGCAAACTGCAGTGGAATGCCCAAATAACGTGTCTTGCAGGTAAACTCAGCTCGGCAGCCTTTGCCGTTAGTAAAGTCAGGCAGCTTACTGGTGTGGCAACTGCCAGGCTGGTATACTTTAGTTATTTTCATAGTGTCATGTCTTACGGCATTTTGCTGTGGGGCAAAGCAGCTGATCTACAAGTAATTTTTGTACTCCAGAAGAGAGCTATACGTGCAATATATAAATTGAGTGCTAGAGTGTCTCTTAGAGAAAAATTTAAAGAAACTGGCATTTTAACGGTTGCATCACAGTATATATTTGCAAATATTATGTTAGTTAAACAGAACATACATTTATACAAAAGACAGTGACATACATTCAATAAATACTAGAAATAAGCATAAATTAATTGGAACGCATCATCGTTTACAAAAGGTTCACGACTCTTTTGCAGGAATTGGCGTACAACTATATAATAAAATTCCTTTAAACATTATGAACCTGCCGTTACATAAATTTAAGGCGGAAATTAAGAGGCACCTCTTGAAAAGGGCCTATTACACAACTAATGATTATTTGAACGATAAAAATAAATGGGAATGAGTTGCTTGCTCTTCGCTTGAGCTATTTAGGATTCGAATGAATCTTGTGATATGCCTTGAATCTGCATATATATGTTGTATTATTACATCTCTACATTATTAATAATTTGAAACATCTGACAACTAAAGGTTTCTAAATTGGCTGCGTTTAGTCCCGGTATACAATGTAATTTGAGTTTGTTATTGTGTGAGCACCATGTAGACTTATTTATTTCTTTGAAATTGACATGATAGTTGCTGTGCAGTTTTTGAGTATGTCATGCTCGCCTAAGTGTCCTGGCAGTGGTGGCGTATGTATCGGGTCGCCTTATTCCCTATAATATGGTTGAGTAGGTTGATGGCTGATATAATGCTTCATACCCGTGAACGGGTGCCGTCTGTTGGGACTGGTCAGCTCATAGCTGTTATAGCAATTATTAAAAATAATCTTATTTATATTTAAGGTAAACTTAAGTTTAGTCGACTGTTCTCACATAAATCCAAAGGAACAATGTAAGTGTAATTTTAATGTTGTAAGCCATTCCTACATTTTAAAATGGCATCCATTGACTTTCTTGCCAGATTCTTCTTCTTCAAGGGTAGGCTGCCCTTAGAACCGGCAACTATAATCGCTCTAATTTTGATATGATTTAAACACAACATTGATTTTGTTTTTTTTGTTTGTATAAATTCATTACTATATAATTGGTCAAATATCATGTTAATCAAACTAATGTAATTACTGGCGTTTAGAAAAGAGTGGCCATGAAATTTATTGCCAGGTTCTTCCTCAGGCTCTACCTATTGCTTTGCGAATCTGGCAGTAAATGTAAATGTAGAAGCAATATTCTTGACGTTCATAAGTGTTACTTTGTGACCTAAATGAATAAAGATTTATTATTATTATAGACCATAAATAGGAAAGAGCATAGCAGGCCTCGGTAGTTTAGCCTATAAATGTGTCCACATTCTTATCTATGTGAAAATGTTTATAAAAATTTGTACTGCAATTCAAGCATGACAATGTTTAAGATTTTCATGCTTATATATAAACAAAATAACAGTTCAGCCATGACTATACATGCTGCAACATGTAAATATTATTTAGCGTAAACTCCCGAGTAGTATACAGAGTACAAGAATATACCACAAAAGTTTGAAAATAACATTCTTTTTAGATGAGTTTAGTTAATTGAATTTTGTTCAAGATAGATCAACAAATCAGATAGGTACTATCAACATACAGTGTGCCTGCTCCGTATATGCATACCTGTCTTATGGCATGTCTGTGTATATGGTATATGCATGCCAATGTCCGAACTTGATCAGCCTTGTTCAGTTCTCGTGTCTCTCTGATACAATCTATGCTTAATATTAACAAGTCTTTGGGATCTATTGCATCTTTCCATGACTGCACCTTCTCTAAGTTTCTGTAAGTTAAAATAGTGTGTATTTAGCTTAATGGCAACTTCTTTGTTCCTTAATGATTAGAGTGTAAACCAAGAACAGACTACAACTACTCAGACACAATACTAAATTTAGCAGTGTGCAAGAAAGAAATAAAAAAAGCACTTAAGATGTATTTATAATTATATATAATAATTCAGGCAGGCAGTTGTAGCACTGATATAGCCCGTATCCTGATGATGTGGTTCAGTCATCTCAGTTCAACAACTAAACATTATTTTAGGGTAATAAAATTATATTACCTGCATAATAAACATAATACGTTCAAAGAGAGAGTGCCCTTGTCTTTGGTGGACAGTTTCGCTAAAACAATCTTGTATTCTTGGTAAACTTTCGCGAGGTCATCCCAATCTTTGCTGTTACCATTGGCTTTAACAAGTGTTAGAAAATCGTTGGCTTCCATTTGTAAAGTTCATTTGTAACACAATAGTTCTTTATTATAAAATAGTTCACTTTTGTAATAGTCTGTTATAACAAAAACTAAAAATCTTTTAATTAACAAACAAGACAACGATATATTGGAGCCGGAAGAATATTATTCCGACGAACCCGACGACCGTTATGTTTAAAAAGTAATGTTTTGTAAAATGGATTTGTTCTCGTTATCACTTACTAAACGTCAACTTTGAAAGCGTATTTTGAACCAATCATAGCGCAGGTTATTGTTTCAGCACCCAATTATGGGCTTGATTTATCTTATCTATACACGGCTGAATAAGAAATCAAATAGAAAACAGACTTTAAGGATACGTTCCGTTCAATTCATTTAGTAAAATTAAAACAACAATATTATTCAAGACCATATATTTATTACATACTGTCAGTGGTTATAAAGTAAGATTATATAGATTTTTATAGTTATAAAAGTATGTGAGAGTTCTGTTTGTAGTTATGGAGAACATTTTTTTTTTCAGAATATATGTCAATCTGTATATTTTCTGCATGTAACAAATAATTGTAATACGTTTAATTTTTGCTGTGCATCATTATCAAAGTTTATTTTGTTTTTTTTTTTGCTGTGCTTGGTTGAGAGTTGTGAGTTTTGAGGTTATATTTGGCTATATTGTACCTTTTTAGTTTCTTGTGTTCTGAATATTTATGTTTGTGTTGTCTGAGTGGTGGATTAACCCATAAGGTTAGTGTCTATTTATATTTACGCTCATTTCTTGTGAAATGAGCGTGGATAAACCCCCCGATGGGGGTGGTGGGATACCTCCCGATATACAACAAAAGGGCGTTAAAAGAGCCGCGGATCCCTTACTAAATAATGATCCTGAAGGAAAAAGGATTCGCTCCCCAGCGGAATCCATCCAGTCTGTTTTCTATAAACCAGGCTACGAGCCTGACTCTAAACAACTTTACTCCTTATCAGATAAGGGACCTTTCTCAGTGTTTGTCTCGAGACTCGAGCCGCACCCTAAAACAGGCCTCACACTGAAATCACTAAAATTAGCGCAGTTTCTATTTAAAAATAACATACACGATATTAAAGAGGGCAGCATTGTAAACGCAGGTCGAAATAAAATTAGTATTACATTTAACACTGCTGAATCGGCCAACAATTTCGCTCATTTAAATATCCTTAAAGAACACAACTTCGTCACTAATATACCTAATTTTCAGCTATTTCGTATGGGAGTAGTTAGGGATATTCCAACAGATTGGTCCCTTGAGGAATTAGTAGAGGGCATCTCCACCTCGGGCAACTGTGGTGAAGTTGTCAGAGCCAGACGTCTGAATGTGAAGTCCAAAAAAGAGAACTCCCCTGTTTGGATCCCATCAAACTCAGTAGTGTTAACCTTCTTAGGCCAAACTTTGCCAGAAAAAGTCTACTGCTTTAACGCTTCTTTACCTGTATCATTGTACCAACTTCCCACTATACAATGTAGAAACTGTTGCCGCTTTGGACACATTGCCAAGCAATGTCGTTCTAGGTCTCAGTGCTACAAGTGTGCTCAGCCCCACCCAGGAGACTCCTGCATGGTAACAGACTCAGATTCAACATGCCTACTATGCAGAGTTAACCACTTGGCAACGGACACTAGGTGCCCGGAACACAGCAGACAGAAGTCTATAAAAATTGTTATGGCTGAAGAGAATATCAGTTACACTGAAGCCTCAGCCCGATTTCCCCAGCGCTACAAACTTCTATACTCTGAAACAGTCTCCAGACCGCAGAATACCTCTCTTTACCCCCCAAATCCTCAGTCTCAACCTTCCTCTTTACCCCTCTACTCTACTCGTAATACCCGGCCTGCTGCCTCTCCCGTTTCCTACAAGGAAACAGTATTCCGGTCCCCACGCCCCAAACCTCCACTGGGGAAATCTTATGACACTACAGCTCACAACAATATCACACACTCTCCATCTTCCAGTCAGCCCAATGGCTGCTGTCTCACCCCTCTTACAGAAACCACACTTCTTGCAACTCCTAATGACAACTTAGTAGAACTACTCCTGTGCTCCCTAATTAATATCCTTTCCAAAATGTCTGATGCTCTACCGTACGATGTCTCTGTTCTTGTAGAACAACTACTTAAAGTTTTCACTAAAAATAATGTTATCAATGGCTCACAAAGTCCTTCAATGGAACTGTAAGAGTATACGTCGTCGCAAACCAGATATTGTATACCTTATTAATCGACACACACCTGCCCTTTTAGCCATCTCGGAGACATTGCTGAGGCCTGGAATCAACTTCAGGATTCCGGGCTTTTCATGTCTCCGCGAGGACAGAGATGATGGTTGGGGAGGATGTGCCCTGCTTATTAGCAGGAACTTATCCTTCTCCCAAATTAATTTACCTCTCCATGATCCAGGCTATAATATTGTGGCTGTCAGAGCCATCAATATATCCATCATCTCCCTCTATATACCCTACCCAAATCACCACATCCTGCACGATCTAAAGTCCATTCTGTCCTCAATCCCCCCTCCCATAATCGTCCTAGGCGACTTTAATTGCCACCACACTCTCTGGGGCTGTCATTATATCGATTCAGTATCTCCCACTCTACTTGATTTGATGGATGAACTAGACTTATGTGTCCTGAATGACGGATCTGCAACTCGCAGAGTCTCCCCAACTCAAAATATTAGTATTCCAGATCTTTCCCTTGTTTCATCTACTTTAGCTTCCCTTATGACTTGGTCTCCACTGTCAAACTCGTTTGGCAGCGACCATTTCCCTATTAACATCACCTATTTCCATTCTCCGGCATTTACTCTATCTCCTACGCCTTTTCAACCTCTCCTTAAATACCGTCTAACAGGTGCTAATTGGGACTTGTATGCTGATTTGCTGGATTCAAAACTAGCTTCTCTTCCACCAGTAAATTCTATTAACTCTCTATCTCTGTATGACCTATATGTTACCTCAATCATATCTGCAGCTGATGCCTCCATCCCCTTAAAGAAACCCCCTCCCTTATCAATTTCTTCTCCGCCTTGGTGGGATTCTGGATGCACTGAGAGCATCCGGAGTCGCAGGGAGGCTGAGAACAAGTTTGCAAGGACATTGACCATGATTGATTACATTGATTTTAAAAAAATATCTGCACACACCTCAAGGATACTTGCTAAAAAAAAATCACTTGGATGGCAAAAGTTTTGTGAATCCCTATCCCCCCGTTCTCCTATTTCACTTGTTTGGAGACGCATCAAAACTTTTAGATGCAGCATCTTAGACTCCAATATCTCAAGTAATGAACCTCACTCCTTCTTAAACGAATTCATAAGTAACCTAGCTCCTCCCTTTGTACCAGAATACGCATGTCTCCCCCATAGCAGTTCGCCTATCATAGATAACCCCCTAGACCCCATGAATAGTCCTTTCTCTTTCTCCGAACTATCCTTTGCCCTTGATCATCTTCACGACTCCTCACCAGGCATAGATGGCATCCCATATTCCTTTATCTGTAAATCATCCAACAATAGTAAATCTATACTCCTCAACATTCTCAACTCTATTTTTATTTCTGGGGACATTCCGGAGTCCTGGAAAAATCAAATTGTTATCCCTATTCTTAAACCTGGTAAAGACCCTAAAATTCCCACCTCCTACCGCCCCATAGCCCTTTCCTCGGTTCTGGCCAAAATTATGGAAATCCTCATAAAATTCAGACTAGAATGGATCCTGGAACATCGAAAATTACTTGCGCAGAGTCAATTCGGTTTTAGAAAGGGTAGGGGTACATTGGATAACCTCAGCATCCTTACCTCTGAAATTCGACTGGCGTTCACACGAAATGAACATGTTATAGGAGTTTTCTTGGATATCTCCGCTGCTTACGATAATGTCCTTCTTCCACTACTCAGGCAAAAATTGCTCCAGCTGAGTATTCCTGCGAGGTTGGTTCATATCATTTGCAACATGCTCATGTGTCGCACCATATCGGTTAGGTTCCAAGATAATATTCTCCCTCCTCGTGCTGTATGGAAGGGCCTCCCTCAGGGATCAGTACTTAGCCCAATTCTATATAATATTTACACTGCTGACTTAGACCGTACAGTCAATTCCTTCTGTAACATTCTACAGTATGCAGACGATATTGCTCTATACATTTCCTCCTCTTCCTTTTCTGACTCCTCAGTCTCCCTGAACTCTGCTCTCTTTTACCTGAATAACTGGTTAACAGAACACAACCTCTCCCTTTCAGTTGCTAAATGCTCTGCAGTTATCTTTACTCGAAAGCGCAATGTTCCCTTCATCTCCCTCTCTGTAGCTAACAAGCTAATTCCAATTAAAGATGAACATAAATTCCTAGGCTTAATCCTCGACTCCAAAATGACTGGTATTCCTCACCTGAATCACGTGATAGGTAAAGCTGAAAAAGGTGTAAATGTCCTACGCTCCTTATCCGGGGTTCGATGGGGTTCCCACCCCTTCTGCCAGAAACTATTATATAATGCTGTAGTGCGCAGCCACTTTGATTATGGCACATTCCTTCTTGAACCTTGCAACAAGATTGCTCTGGCCAAGCTAGAAAAGATCCAGTCCAGGTGCCTACGAATTATAACAGGTGCCATGAAATGCTCTCCCATTAATGCGCTCCAAGTTGAGTGTGTTGATCCTCCTCTTCATCTTCGTAGACAATACCTCGCCGACAGATTCTTTTTTAATATATCTCAACTCAGCCCCCACCCCCTTTTTCCAATTCTTGACCAGCTCTCACACCTTCTCTCTACTTGTCAGTACTGGCATCACAAATCACACCCCCGTCTCTCAAACTCATTCGCAAAATTTACTAACCTTTCTGTCCCAGTCTCCCAATTCTCTCTCAATCCTCTATTTAATACAGATTTTGAATCCTTACTATTTCAACCTCGGATTATTTTAGACTTTGGGATAACTAAACAATGCCTTGAAGCCAACCAAAAGTTCCTTAATATCATTAATAAAGATTGGTCACAATGGCTAACTGTATACACCGATGCCTCTAAATTGTCTGTGGAAGCTTCAGTCGGCTCAGCGGTTTGGATCCCAAAATTCAGAATTATTCTCAACTTTAAAAGCCCTCCTTTTAACTCAATTTTTTCTGGTGAATCCATAGCTCTCCTGGAAGCAGTTATGTACGTAGAATCACACAAGCTTAATAAAGCTCTCATATTATCGGACTCCTTGAGTTGCTTAAAGGACTTGTTAAAGAATCCATTCAAGACACGTAATAACTTCCCGCTTTCCCTTCAGATTAAATCGTTATTGTACAAGTGTCACTTGTCTGGTATAGAGGTGGTGTTAGCATGGATTCCCAGTCATGTGGGCATATCAGGCAACGAAACAGCGGACTCTTGCGCAAGGGTAGCTGCTCAGTCAGGATGTTCTACCTACAACTATACTTTTGCTAGAGACTTACATTCTCTGGCCAGATTTTCTCTAACTAGAACCTGGAATGACTTATGGCAATCCTCCCGCTTGTTAAAAGGTAAATTTTACGGATCCTTACAACCCACCATTCCCCCTAAACCTTGGTTTTTTAATAAAAAACAAAATATTAATAAGTCGGCTACCTCAATCATAATTCGTTTACGATTAGGATTTGTCTGTTCACCTGTCTTTCTGGCCAAAATTCGCGTACGGGACCACTCCCTTTGTGAGTGTGGTTTAGGCGAGGGTTCCCTCGAACACATTTTCTTCTCCTGTCCCAGATTAGTGGTTCCTCTCTACGATCTACTTCCTGAAAAAATCTCCCGTCCGGTTAATTTGGCCTTCTTGTTAACTTTAGTTAACTCACCACTTATAAAAGTCCTTTACAACTTTATCTCTCAAAATAACATTAACTTATAAGTTTTCCCATTATGCTACCGTAATATCTATATGTTCTTTTGGCTGCCCTTAGCAGTGCTAGGTATATGTACATTTACTAACTGATAGGTATATGTTTACTAATTGATACTAATACTAACACTTGTGCTGTCCTATTTCAGAAAACAATAACGATAAATTGTCTGAGAGACCGACCAATTGTCTCATAACTAAACCTCACACTATTAAATCTACTCTCCACCTTGACATTGGCGGAATCGTCGGTAAACGACGGGGCCATTGCTATAAGAAAAGAAGAAGAAGAAAGTTTATTTTCACGCCGCATATTAATTTGTTCAACCATTGCAAACGGCTACCATACTGATACTATGTGACAAAATATTATAAATATTCATATGTTTCGTTGGTATTTAAAAGTTATGCTTGTATTGTGATTTATATTTTCAACACACTATCTTTTGCTTTTGTTTACGTTTTGATTACAGTATAAAAGTAGGTAGCGAGGAGGTTTGGCGCCAACACGAGCGGTGACGCACATTTGTCGTATATTACTTTCAAAAACTAGTGTAAAATTCGTGTTTTTGTGTTTAATAATGGTGGAATATTATACATAAAGAGTTCGGAAGTGCATAAAGAGTTCAGTAGTTAAAGAAAGTGATATATTGCAATGAATAGCGGTGTTGTTTGTGTTAGTGCCAAATTTCCATAGATAGCTGCAATAAGGGATCCACTGCCTTATTGGGGCACGGACTAGGACCTGGGACTGAGGACTTGACATCGACAAACGACTAGACAGGACTAAAATATAATAATAAGAAAATAATAAATACTGAAGACTAGGCTGTATGGACTAAGTTTCCTTTGCCTGCCCAAGATGGAGGAATACATTTTATTTTAGTTGTCTTCGCCCATCTTGGGCAGGCAAAGGAAACTTAGTCCATACAACCTAGTCTTCAGTATTTATTTTTCTTGTTAATAGTCTAGTCTAGTCGTTTGTCGATGTCAAGTCCTCAGTCCTAGGTCCTAGTCCATGCCCCAATAAGGCAGTGGATCCCTTATTGCAGCTCTCTTTGGAAATTTGGCACTAACACAAACAACACCGCTATTCTTTGCAATATATCACTTTCGTTCACTAATGCACTTTACCGAACTCTTTATGTATAATATTCCACCATTATTAAACACAAAAACACGAATTTTACACTAGTTTTTGAAAATAATATACAACAAGCGTGCGTCACCGCTCGCGTTGGCGCCAAACCTCCTGGAGGAATACAACTAAAAAAAAAAAGGTAGATGTCAAAAAACCGCGCCATTTCTTGGTGGGTTGATTGATTCTTTGGGCTAGACGCAAATATAGTTAAACAATAGTATTGCTGCGGAATGTCTTTCGCTACCATTGTGTAATACTCAATTAAAATAATGAATAATGACTGAATATATCCATGAGTACATTGGAGCTTAATATCATTAATATCTATTCAAAATAATTTAGTGTTGTTTGTAGGTAAGTAATGCATATTTTTAACTGATATGCTAGCGAATTACCTAATATATCTACTTCTGCTTATACAAAATATTATAGCTATGTCATTTTAGTTTATTATTCAGCATAATTTAACGGATATTGAATCTCTAAATATGACCATTCCGAGTCACAACAAGTCATATTACATATAGCCGACCCCCCACGGCTTCGCCTGTGACGTACTTGGAACTCTCATTTATTGCTGTAGAGTATTAATATAATACAATAATGTATGAAAATTATCCTGATCTGATGAAATTTATGATTACTGCCTAGCTTCCCTGGATAGAGGCGTGACGATATATAGCATACAGCATTCCTCAATAAATGAGATATCCAAAACAAGAAGATTAATTCAATTCAGACCAGTTGTTCCTGAGATTAGAAGATTCAACCAAACAAATAAAAACATACAAACTCCTAAAATTGACAAAGTTTCAAAAAAAAAGAATAAAAGAAAACAATCTTTAAATATAGATAGATAAATGTCAAGTTCTTTAGGTCTACACTCAAACCGGGGTTTGTTGTTGTTGTTTTTGGACTTGGCTTCAGTATGGGGTTTGGGCTTACACGATGATTGGATACATGATGAGTCACTTCATCACTTCACAAATCTTAGTTGGGATATCAGGGACTCTTCCGTCAGTTTGTATGTTCACCAGCTCACAAGGGAAGCTGTTTCCACAGATATCTTTGCAGACCGTATTTTAGAAGACCATATTTTTTTAAACCTTTGTGGGCCGTATGCTTGTCTGCCACCTCAGTGGTATAAAAAAAGCCCTGGATTTCACTCATTGCTACTGCATCTGTGTATCACTTCCATTTACTTCAGTATGTCTTTTTTGGGGAATGTGCCTGTAGTTATTTGACTTGCCTTCTGCAAGAGAGAACACCTTTGGACCTAGCCCAAGTGCCACACAGTCTCACAGCAGGTGGTGTGAGGATTGGTTGGCAGCTGCCCATACACCACTAATACCAAATTGATTTTATTGTTTCATACATATATTTATAGTCCGAGACTACCAGGACTTTAATTGGTCGTCCTAATTAGTGTCTAGCACATAAGAACTTTTAGCCTTTTTGTTACAATCCACTAAAAAGGCAACGGGTTCAAAATTTCTTCCAAATTTAACACACTTCGGCATTATGGCTTTAGGCCGAAACGATCTACGGGTGATCTTTTAGCGTACGTAACACATGTTTGGGGTGAGGCTATGGAAGCGCACGGCGAGTCCTTGGCTATTAGCCTGCATATTGCCAAAGCGTTCGATAGAGTTTGGCATGCGTCGCTTCTTTCCAAGCTCCCGGCATACGGTCTACCGCCTCAATTGTGCAGCTGGATGGCCAGCTTCCTGCAGGGGCGACGTATACGGGTCCTCTGTGATGGCCAGGCTTCGTGCTTTTTGCAGGTTAATGCCGGAGTACCACAGGGATCCGTGTTGTCGCCAACTCTCTTTCTTCTGCATATCAATGACATGCTGGCCCTCGGGAACATTCATTGCTATGCAGATGATAGCACTTTACATAGGAGTTATTCTGCCCGTCCAGCGGCGAGGCGAACCGACATCGAGGGAGAGAGACGACAACTTGTGGCTGATCTCGACCGGGACATTAACCGCATATCTCAATGGGGTTCTGAAAACCTGGTCGATTTCAATGCTCGCAAAACACAGGCATACCCACAAAAATCCCCCTTCCTTCCTCTACCCTCTCTTCAGAACGCTTCAATACCAATGAAGGACAATCTAGATATCCTCGGCATAGACGTCCTTCGAGAGCTCAATCATAAAACGTATATTGAGAGTTGTATTGGGCTGGCCTCGCGGAAGCTCGGAATATTAAATAAGGTGAGGCGGTTTTTCACACCGCACCAGAGATGCCTTCTGTACAAGACGCAGATTCGTCCATGCGTTGAATACTGCTCTCACCTTTGGGATGATTCCGCGAGGTACCTGTTGGACGCACTAGACGCTATGCAGAGACGTGCTATTAGTATAATAGATTGTCCGGAGGTAACAAGAACCCTTGAACCGCTGGCGCAGCGTAGAATGATAGCTTCACTGGCTGCGATTACCGTATATACCACGGCGAGTGTTCTGAAGAGCTTTTCAACCTAAACCCACTCTCTCCTTCTGTCCCTTCGATCCCGAACAACGCGTGCCGGGCAGAGGTGCCACTCGCATACAGTGGAAAGAATTTTCGCCAGAACTGAGCGGTTTAAAAGATCGTTTTTCTGTCGCACAATAAAAATCTGGAATGCTTTGCCAGCGCACGTGTTTCCCCCCTCTTATAATCCCGGGTTCTTCAAGCGGAGCGTGAAGAGGCACATCATTGGGCCGCCAACTTGAGAGCCACTGTTATTAGTCCTGTTTTGGACTGCGACAGTGGCTTTCAATTCGCTAGATGTCGCTTTGGCTTTCCATCAGGCGGGCGAAGTCAATTTGGCGAGCTAAAAATTTCATTTTATTGAAATTATTTAGACCCACCCCAGTTCCGTGCTTCGGAAGTTACGTTAAGCCGTTGGTCCCGGTTGCCAATAAAATGGCAGTCGTTAAGCCAAGTTGAAGGCCTTATGGGCGGCCTAAAAAAATTCAACAGCAGGGTCACCACATTCTGCGCCTGTCTATTTCAACACGGCAATGGGCTCACCACCACCTGTTACATGGTACAAAAATGCATACGAATGCAATTGAAATGTGGACATTTAATATGCCTCTGCCTACCCCTTCGGGGATAAAGGCGTGACAATATATGTATATATTATTGTTTCAGAAAAGATACACAATGGGTCCAAAAGCCAACTACTACGTCATCCTACTTATAGCGGTTGCCTCATACTTCATGATTTCAAAGCTTGTCTTCGACCAAGTCAGTAACACTGTTGGATACATAATCGATGAGCAATTTCACATACCTCAAGGGCTACTCTATTGCAAAGGAAATTTCACATACTGGGACCCAAAGATAACTACATTGCCTGGCTTGTATATGGTATCTACAATTGTTGGAACATATTTTGAATGTAGTAATTATAATCTAAGATTTGTCAATCTAATTGCTTCCTGTATAAACTTATTATTATTTGGGAGTATACTAAAATATGTGTATTATAATGATAAAAGCCCTCTTAAATTAATCATTCAAGCTGTAAGTTTGACGATACTGCCCCCTTTGTACTTCTTTTCGCACGTTTACTATACTGATACACTATCGTTAACATTTCTCTTAATATTTTCAAGGTTATGTTTTACAAACCGATACAAATTATTAATTTTTGTATTTGGAGTCTGTTCAATATTAATGAGGCAAACTAACGTGGTATGGGTGGCTATGGTATTAGGTCACAAATGTTTGGATATACTTATAAGAAGTTCTAGGGTTTTTGGCAATCACTATATAACAGATGTAAAATTAAGTAGACAGTCATTAATCGCCAAAGATGTTGATTCGTCAAAGGTGAAACGGTATTACGGTATCATTGATGTGTATTATGCTCTTAAGTATCACATGAGAAACTGCTTTGCAACATTTTTTAAGTTTGTAACTCTACAAGATGCTGCTATAATGAACACTCATTTGATTACTTTAGCAAGTTTTGCTACATTTGTTTATCTAAATGGCTCTATAGTTGTTGGAGACAAGACTGCACACGAGGCTACTATCCATACACCACAAATACTATATTTTTTAATATTCTACGGCGTATTTGGTCTTCCTTACGTACTGTCCAAATTTTTATCCACCATAAAATTGATATCCAACAAGAAACTGCTAGCCATAACGATTGCCATATTATTTACCGCAATGGTACATTTTAATACTAAAGTTCATCCATATTTATTAGCGGATAACAGACATTATACATTTTATATATGGAATCGATGGTATGGTAAATATGATTTTGCTATTTATGCTACAGTTCCTGTATATATCTTTTTGTTATTCAGTTTGTATGATAATTTAAGAGATCATAATTGTATATCGTTTCTTTTACCATATACGGTATGCTTAATCTCTGTGTTAGCATTGCAGAAATTAATAGAAATTAGATACTTTTTGCTGCCATACATTGTTTTGAGACTACGTTTTGGTAGGCCGAGTTATTTGGTAGTTTTATCAGAGTTCTTTTGGTACATTCTACTTAATAGTGCTGTGTTCTACGTTTTCTTTAACAAGGAAATTTACTGGAAAGATTTTTCTTACGCACAAAGAATTATGTGGTAAGAAGAATTATACTATTTTTAAGATAAAACATCTCAGTCCCAAGGACTAAAATGGTTGTCACAAAAAAAATTAAGAAAGCAGTGCATGACTAAAAAGGAACAAGCTCATTTGTACTGTGTTACATAGTTGTGAGAGAAAAGATTATCTGCCAAACCATAGAAATTTGGAATACTGCTAGACGTGTATGCCCCTTCTCCTACACGCAACCATGTGTTCTTCAAGCCTTGTAAGCTGATATCACACAGGACGCAGACACGTCTCTTTCGCGTCTATTTCATACAAAATGTATAGAAACGTCGCGACGCAAAGCAGATAGACAAAACTCGGCGTGTACACGACGGCTTCGCGTCTGCGTCATAGGACGCAGACACGGCGTAGACGCTGGCCGGGTCTCTCCGTCGCTCTTAGGGCCGTATTCCAGAACGTTTCTCAATACTCCATCGACGCTTGAGAGTAGATTTTATATAAAACAAAAACTAGCCTCAAGCGTTGATTAAGTATTGAGAAACGTTCTGGAATACGGTGCTTACACACAGATAGCATCATCTCTCGCGTCAACCACCATCATGTCTGTTCTTTGTCTTTTCTATGTGCTTTAAAAACTCAAAGCAATGCGTAATTTCTGTGTGCTTTGTCCTTAAGTGTTAGATCTTAGACTTTCAACTTGGCTGAAATATGCTGTTTAATGCTTGCAGACTTGAGCGACCCTCAATTTTCAGGCTTTGAAACAAAAATAAATGCCTATAAAACAGAACCTTGTACAGTTTTTGAGCTTATATTGAGTTGAGTGACTTTCTTTAATAAATGAACTATGGGTGGTTGAAATTAAGTCATTAGCGAAGAAAAGGACAGCAGTATTTTGCTCATTATTGTTCATAGTGTCTGACCTGCTGTATCCAAAAGGGGTACTTATACCCCAACCTAGTACCTATCTATAATAGTATGTAATTATTAATGAATGTGTGTTAGTATGTTAGTAAACCATTACTATTGTCTTGTTTTTTTAAGCATGGATTTATAAAAAAAAAGTCTGATGGATTCTCGTGAATACAAAATTGTTTATATCAATTCAGTCACTTTTATGAATGAATGGAAATCATAATATGTGAAGAACTTTGTACCCCTCTAAGAAAATGGCGATAAACAGTTTAAATAGAGCTATATATGTATAAATTGTAATAGTTCAAACTTGAAATTGAAATTAATGGTTCTCTAATTTCGACCACTGGGCAAACACTAGTCGTTATACAGGGTAAATTGCAAAACACCAGTAATCTGCTAGGACTAGATTAAATAACGAACATTACAAAACGTAGCGTGTAATTTATAATACTACGCGACTTATGGTAATCATAGGGGATGGGGGTGGGTCGGCGCTAGCTCTTATAACCTTGACTTATGATGTGGTATCGGGGCTCCAGTCAAGTGTAATGCCTCAGTTATGTTTTAGCGCGAGTTCCATCCGATTTTTTAAAAGGTCCATTGTCAAAAGCATCAGAATTAGTTATTATTTAAATTTCATCATATCATGTCTCATTTAGAAACTATTTCTAAAACTCGACCTCGAAAAAAACCTACATCTACCACGCCATACTTTGTAGAAGATGCATCATTTTGACCTTATAATAGTTTTATTTTGTATAGCGCTCTCTATTTCATTCATTTGATTGAACGGCAAATGGCCTTTTAAATTGAACTTTAGTGTTGATTCGTTCTGAGGGCCGTACTCAAGAAACGCTTGAGGCTAGTTTTTGCCTTATAAATACTACTCTCAAGTGTTTCTTGAGTATCGAGAAACGTTCTGGAATACATCTCTAAAATGCACAGGTGCTTCATTTACAAGCATTTTGTATACTTCATTTTTCAAGGCGCTCTGTTTGTCTGTTTCTGAATGAATGATTGATGAGAAGCGGAGAGGAGTGAATGATATTTATCATTCGGTCATTCATTAATTCGAAATTGGAACTGTTCATCCCGTATGTAATAAAATAAATATAATTTTCGTATTTTTTATGTCAAATGAAATCTGATTTCAATTTCGTATGTAAGCAATTTAATTATAATTTTGTATTTCTAAGTATTTTTATGTTAATAGATTATTTTTGTTATTAATTAATTGAGAATAAAAGTGATTTTTAGTATATAATTATTTGACTTTCATTCATTAGCGCTCGTGGCCCCGCGTTCTCAGTGTTCTGTAAACGATCACTGAGTTCCGCAACTAACTATGGCTGGTCCTCGGATGGGTGAAGGCTTCGGAAGGCACGTTAAGCCGTTGGTCCCGGTTGCCAGTAAAATGGCAGTCGTTAAGCCTGGTTGAATGCCTTATGGGCGGCATGAAAAATGTCAACAGCAGGTAGCCACAACCTGCGTCTGTCTATTTCAACACAGCAATGGGCTCACCACCTATTACGTGGGACAGGAATCCACACGGTGAAAAGTGGGCATATAATATGCCTCTGCCACCACTTTATAATATTGCAATTGTTCCCAATGAGTTCAGTCATCTGTCATATAGTGACTGGTTAAACATGTGAGTGATTCTTGGATGAATGCATTATGGGCGGCTTGTAAAATTTCAACAGCAACTACAGCTTGCGCCTGTCGATTTCAACACGGCAATGGACTCACCACCTGTACGTGAGACAAAAATGCGTAGATATGGTGAAATGTGGGCGTATCATATGCCTCTGCCTACCCCTTCGGGATAAAGGCGTGACTTATTGTGTGATTAATTTCCTAACAAGGCACATTGTTCATGGTGAATTTAAAAAAATTAACAGGTTTTTTAATGACAATTTCAAATTAACAACTAAACTAACAACCACGTGAGTTGCTCATATACGGAAAGGTCAAAAGTAATCGGATACCCAGACGTGCGTGTATGAAGCGATTGATGAATCTTGAAGAAACGAAAGAAGTATGCATGGATCTCGAAGCTTGGCGATCTGTCCTCTCGGACTACCCCGTCATAGATACAGCGTGAAGATAGTATCGTTTTTTAACAACTGAAAAACAGCAATTCAACAGTCTACAAGTTAGAAACTGATATATTTATATACCTAGTCAGGTCATAAATTCTGTCACATGTTTAATATAAAATAATTGAAACAAGTTTATTCATTATGTAACCATTTATATACCAAAATGAACTTAACAAAACAGATTCTTATGATAATAAAGATTATTCAAAATGACCTCCGTAATTTTGAATACAGGCCTTCAATCTGCGCGGCCAGTCGTCTATCGCAGCACGAACGAGGTCCATGGCAATATCGGCGGCTGCCTTAATCAAGGATGTTTTGAGTGACTCCAAATTGGAATGAGGCTTTGAGCACGCCTTTCCCTCCAAGTGTTGCCATATCTTGTAATCTAACGGACTCAAATCTGGACTGGAGGAGGGCCAGTCTTCGTGCCGGATGAAGTCGATTTCACGCGCCGCCAGCCAGTCTTGTGTGCTCTTCGCTCTATGAGCTGGCGCTGAATCTTGTTGGAATACCCAGTGTCTGTTATTGAACATGGTATGAGAAACAGGTTCCCCAAGGTTCGTCAGGACTATTTTGATACACAACTGCATTCGTTTTTACACCTTTCTCAAAAAATGTACCTCTGTTAAGCCCCAATAAGAAACTTCCAACCATACCATGAGCGAGGGTGGAAAATGACCTCGTTGGACACGCGGAATACGGTTGCTCGCTTCTTCACTACTGTGTGCGTACACCTTATCATTTAGTTTGTTGGAGCTCTCTTCTACGGTAAAACATTTTTTCATTCGTAAAAAGAATTTCTGCTTACGTTTGGGATTTCTTTGAATTCGCGCCTTCACAGCTTTGATCACTGCTGGAGTCCTAACAGACCGAGGGCGACCACTTCTTGACCTGTCATCTACACTAGAGTCTTCATTGTATCGTTTGATGGTACGATAAACTAATCTTTTGGTAATATTCAAATTTTTCAGTATGTTAAATTTTAATTGGCGCGTAACCGCAACGATGCAACGCAATAACTGCAACACGGTCTTCTTTAAGCGTCCACTCCATTTTTAAAAATGAGTAAAATTCTAAAAAGTATACATTTTTATTTTCATGAACAATTCGAGATTCGAATTCAATAAACTTTTTTGTGGCCAGCATTCTAAAAGAAAAGTTTTTACTGTGTGACAATACTTATGACCTGACTAGGTATGTCGGTATTTCTTTGATTAGAAATTGAATTAAAAAACTTTAAATTTTTCTTTTTGTTACTTTATTTCATCCTAAAAGTGTGACTGGAAATGTACTTACTAATAAAAGTTCCCATGGAGTGACGGTAACTCGATGGGATTTTTTTTTTGAAATCTATGGGAATCGTGCATCACACAAAAGACACTCATGGATATATTTTGTTCATCATCTTTACGTTATAGTCCCGGTCGCATTTGATATTCTCACCTCGGAGTCAGCGTTTGACTTCTCCAGTTCTCACAGCTTTGAGCTTCTATGGTTATGAGACCATTGGTACGCATTTTAACTACGACGCCAAGCCAGCAACTTCTTGACTTTTAAGCCCTTGGTAAGGTCCTACCAGCATTATTAAAAAAAACAGGTTGTTAATTGGAAAGATCCTTTGCTTTATTTATCACATAAAAATATGCCTACCCATCTAGATTTTACATAAAATACAAAATAGATTAAGTACATAAGTAACTATGCTAGATAATTATTACAGTCGGAATAAAAAATAAACCCTGTTAATTAAAACAGCAATAATGGTACTCTGCGCCATCTTTGCTGAGTCGTAAACAAGATGACAGATAGTTCAAAACCATAGACTATAATTCTTCTTGTTATGCAACTGAACATCACAATAATAAAAAAACTATTATTTTAAAACTTTACTGCTATTGCTATGTAGTCCTATATAAAATAATGTAATTATCTACAATAAAAGTAGAAAAATGCATATTTATACTATAAGGTAACTTAATATATCACAATAGAACTAGAAATAATGACACTATGTCTCATTCATTACAGTAAATTAAAAAAATAACAAAATACGAACAAATACAAAAATACAAATACAGTAAAATACTTATTATTATTGATAAATATCAATACATAATAACAAATAAATACATAATAATTACATTAATTTATTTATATTGTTCATTGATGGCACTTGATGTGGTCATCTTAATAACCTTTGAGAATACTGTAACGCAAAACGGGTTAGGTTCACAGAATAAAAGGTCATCACGTCTTATCCCCCAAGGGGTGGCAGAGGAATATTATACGCCCACTTTTCACCATGTGTATTCCTGTCCCACGCAATAGGTGGTGAACCCATTGCCGTGTTGAAATAGATAGACGCATGGAACATCGCAATTTTGTCCTCCTAATTCCCAATTTGTCAGTCCTTCGTTACAATTAGTTGGGGTTACCCATAACAGTAGTTTAAGGTTGCAGAGGGTTCCCCCTCTCCCTCCCCTACTTTATTATATTTCTACACCCTAATTACATACATACATATTATCACGCCTGTTTCCCATCGGGGTAGGCAGAGACTATGGTTTTCCACTTACTACGATCCTCACATACCACTTTCGCTTCTTCTACTTTCATAAGTGTTTTCACACACGCTCGCCGGTTAAGGGTACTCTTGACCTGACCTTTTATCAAAAGCTCTTCGATTTGATTGACACCCTAATTAGACTTGATATTTACTGATATTGTGAACATTTTGCACCATATTCATGATAATATACTTAGTATATAATTCAAACATATCACAAACGGTTTATATAGAGTGAATGAACAAATAGGCATGCGGCAAATCATGAGAAATTTCGAAAAGTACTCAGGAATTTCAGACCTGAATTTGGTGGAATATTATAACTGAATCAATAGATTTTTGAGAAATCATTATTCTTAGCCAGCAATCGAACCCGAAGTTAACACATACTGTATTCTTACACTATTAATAGCGTCTCTGATACAGAACCAATTCTAGGCATTAATGGTATACAATAATTTTAAGGAAAGTGATATTTGAAAGTGCCTATTATATTTGAAAGAAAAAAAACGATTTGTTTTTACCTATTGATTCTTATCTAATTAATTTGTATTATTTATTTATATAAGGTTCTTGGCTAGAATTATTGATACCTAATAATGTGATTTTACTTTACATTAAAATCGGGTTCCAGATTAATATCGCTATTTGTAATAGTTTCAGATACGGCCATGAACGCCTACTTGTATATACAGGGTGACTTTAAATAGGTGTAATTGTTTTAAGGGGGTAAGAGTACAGCCCATGGGATGTTCAAAAATGTGTGGAACACCTGGTCGAAATCTACTGGTTTCGGAAATACACGATACTTTAACTTTTTTAGGAACATTACCAAAATTCAAGAGAAATCCTTAAAAATAAATACTGAATGCATGGATTTTATTTTTATTTTATCTGATTGCTGGATAAATTATCCATAAAATAAAAACATCAAATGTTATGAATCAGT
Organism: Thumatha senex; assembly: GCA_948477245.1. Taxonomy (NCBI): domain Eukaryota; kingdom Metazoa; phylum Arthropoda; class Insecta; order Lepidoptera; family Erebidae; genus Thumatha; species Thumatha senex. The sequence goes on along the minus strand of OX419752.1, from coordinate 15,034,413 downwards.
TAAAATTTTAGAGTTATGAAAGCTAAAACTTGTAACAATAAAAAAAATTGCTTTATCGAAATTTCAATTGATTTTAGTGAAAAATATCCACTCCGAACTGGTCGTACAAACGATGTCATTAAATTTCTTGTTTCCTTAGCTTTCTAAAAAGGTATAATAAGTGTACAAAATTCTAAGATAGCGCCCAACAAACTCAGTTATTGCCGAGTAGGTAATACGTAAACTGCACATTAATAACATTATTAGCACTTTACCATACTACCCTGCTAAGGTTTTTTCTTTAAGTGTCATTAATTTACCTCGTAACACGTCTCATTGATTTGCTTTAGTGGACTTTATGAATGCATTGTGTATTGTTGCCCATTTGGTTCTCCAAGCAAGTAAGGATGACTATGGTTAATTTTACTAAGAGTAGTATGAAAAAAATATCTAATGTAGATGAAATAATACTCATACTGATACAAAATAATAATATTTAATAAGAAAAAACGCAAGTTATCTATACAATTAAAATACTCAAGTTATTTACATAAAGAAATAACAAAAACACAGTAGGAAAAACACGTTTTATAACACTTGATTTAATTAAAACACCTTATTATTTTAAATCTTGCTCAAATTGACCTCCTTGGTTCCTAATACACGCCCGTAGTCGTTTTCTAAGATTGGACCTAGTAACAACTCCCGTAAGATCTTGCTGTATTTGATTAGCAGCTGCTATGATTCTAGCTTTCAATTCTTCAACATTATTGACGGGAGTTGTATACACTAACGTCTTCATGTGACCCCATAGGTAATAATCACAGGGGGTCAAATCTGGACACCTCGCTGGCCACGGCGTCGGGCCTCCTCTGCCAATCCAACGAAGTGGAAACGTTTCATCCAGCCATTGTCTAACACTAGCCCGGTAATGGGCTGGGCAGCCATCGTGCTGGAAGATCATTTCTTCCCGGTTAGTTAGTGGAAAATCTTCCCGAACAGGAACATCTTCGAGAAGGTTGAATAAATGGTTTCGAAGAAAATCCTCGTAAGCTTCGCCATTTAAGTTGTTTGGTAAGAAATATGGCCCCACCAAGTATCTGTCAATAACGCCCATCCATACGTTTACAGAGAATCTTCTTTGATGAGCTCCTTCCTTGGACTTTCTTGGATTTTCTCCCCGTGTAGTCCAGTAGTGGAGATTGTGATAATTCGTTATGCCGTCTCGGTCAAACTTGGACTCATCCGTCCATAAGATTTTACTTAAAAACATTGCGTCTTCAGCGTCCATATGCTGCATGAAGCGACAGAAATCTACTCGTCTTGCAGGGTCTCCCTCCTCTAGCGCTTGAACAGGTGTGTAGTGGTATGGGTACTGTCGCGCTGCATGTAAAGTAAACCATACTTTGCATTGAGATAATCCCATTTGCCTGGCTACTATGCGTGTAGATGTAGTGGGATCTCTCGTAAAACGATCCAGTATTTCTTCTTCGTGCTCTGCATCCACTTGACGAGGTCTACCAGCATCGTGACGCCGCTCATGAACACTTCCACTTTCTCTAAGCCGTTGAAACGCCGCAGAAAAGACACGTACACTAGGTGCGCGACGATTTGGGAATCGGTGTATGTACTCCCTTCTGGCCGCTGCAGCATTACCGTCACAGAATCCGTACACAAACACAATGTCTGCGTACTCTTCGCTACTGTAGCTTGCCATTGAAATAAAGCAAAGAAACAGATGGATGAAATAACTAGTACGAATAATAGGTACGTCCGGCACGCGTAAGTATCTAAGTAGTACTAGACAGAGGTCGCGCAACTTGGGGCCCAAGCGCAAGGCAACGGCCAACCGTCAACAATTGCTATCTCACTCACACACGTTGTGCTATTTATCGATTCTCTCACTCTCGCATAGTGAAACCGTGAGAAAGGTTTTAAGAATTCCAGGTATCGGCTCGGCTTGCAATACATTAACAATAGGGATCATAACTACCTGCTCGGGACTAACTGAGTATGTTGGGCGCTATCTGAGAATTTTGTACACTTATTATACCTTTTTAGAAAGCTAAGGAAACAAGGAATTTAATGACATCGTTTGTACGACCAGTTCGGAGTGGATATTTTTCACTAAAATCAATTGAAATTTCGATAAAGCAATTTTTTTTTATTGTTACAAGTTTTAGCTCTCATAACTCTAAAATTTTAACTGATTCATTACATTTGATATTTTTATTTTATGGATAATTTATCCAGCAATCAGATAAAATAAAAATAAAATCCATGCATCCAGTATTTATTTTTATTTTTAAGGATTTCTCTTGAATTTTGGTAATTTTCCTAAAAAAGTTAAAGTATCGTGTATTTCCGAAACCAGTAGATTTCGACCAGGTGTTCCACACATTTTTGAACATCCCATGGGCTGTACTCTTACCCCCTTAAAACAATTACACCTATTTAAAGTCACCCTGTATATTTTACAAAATAAAATCTATTTTTTTTTAGTACAAAATATATAAATACGTCGACTAGACTTAAAGTTTAAACAAAACTACTATTTACCACTTAAATAAATTATATAAATAAGATTTCATTCATTGTTACATTTATAATGTCATAAATATTGTTAAACATAACAAAAGAAGTAATAATTCACTAACTAGATTATAAGTAATAAATTAATAAATAAATATAAATATTGTAGGACACTTTTCACACAGCGCCATCTAGCCCAAAGTAAGCTAATATTAGCTTGTGTTATGGGATCTAGAGAACTGATAAACATACTTATATATTTCTAAATACATACATATTATAGATAAATAACACCCAGACACAGAATAAACCATCGTGCTCATCACATAAAGTTTTATCCTGGGTGGTAATCGAACCCACGACCTCTTGCGTAGCAGTCGGATGCACTCCCACCGCGCCACAGAGGCAGTCAATAATAGAATCAGGAAAATCGTTAAATGGATCAAGGAGATTTTTTGCTGCCAAGCAATATATAGAATGCCTCGTGTGATGCATTAATACATCGCAAACGCTAACATTTAAACTATACCGTTGCTTACTAAGAATATTTGCTTTTTTGGGGCTAAATGCAGTTATTATTCTTCAATTTTTTGTTGCGTCAGCCTGTGGTCACGGCCGGTGCAACCTGGTCGAAACGTCAGGCAACAAAAGGTACCTATAGAAAATAGCAGCGTTTAGCTAAAAAAGCAAATATTACTACAAGGTAAAGTCTACATCCCTTGCCGTGAGGATTTCGATTCCTCAGTAGTTACCCTTAAGTGCTGGACGCACATACATTTTATAAAATTATAAACTTTATTGTACGCTAAGATAGTTTTACAATTTAGACATTTGATACAAAACAGCAGAAGAATGGTCGGCCTTATCGTTTAAATAATAATGAGTGATAAGAAATAAGGAGTGAAATTATCACTTTAATATGGGGTCAATTATGTTAGTTATAATGATATAATAAGCCACTGTAAATTCACTGTCATTCTAAAAACGCACTTTGTACAATATCGATAATAATTCATGTCATTACTTTAAAGTGCATGGGGGCTGTTAGCTATCCCAAAGTTAATGTTATGTTAAATGTTAGGTATTTGGATAAACATACGTTAGCGTTTATGGGACAACTAACAGCCTGAAGCTACATCAGTGAAAATGGCTTAATATGCCATTTAGGTACTATGAGAATCTATAGGAATTCCGATGAATTCACGTTCAAAATGGCATTATTCATAGAGTGGAATGACCGTAATAAGCTCAACATAATAATTGGATTGAGGCCCAGATCAATAGAAATTATTAAACGGGACTATTACAACCCACACTCCCATTTCTTTGACTCCTGTAAACCCGAATTCACAGTAATGGCTAAGACCAGAATAGCTAAGTCCCGGTAGAAGTTACGAGTGTCTTGAAAAAAAAAGCATCGAAAATAATCTAAAGATACTTTAAGAGAGTTACCGAAAGAAAGTACCTAACACTATTTCCATCCTTTGATCTTCAATAATTGATATGAGAATCAGACTATAAATTGATTTGAGACTTAATTATCTACTCATATAAGTGTGTGTAGCAAAAAAGCTAATTTCACCTTAATTCCTCCAAGATGGTAACCATGAGCTACAAAATGATGGACGAGTGCGCTAAACTTTCTTACATCGACTACACCAGAACGTTGTAGAGGGGTAAAACCCACCACACACCCGCAATTTAAAATAAACACGTATCAATGTCACGCCGTGAAGCAGAATATTCTACATCACTAACGAACTGAAGGGTAAGCTATCTACTACCTCTCCAACATCCCTTTCCAGAAGGTGTTCGATTCGTCAGTCCTCCGTTACAATTAGTCAGGGTTACCTTTGACTAATTGTAACGGAGGAATGACGGATTGAGGGTGCATGGTGGGTCCTTCCTTCCCTATCATTCTTTGCGAGCATAAATCGTTTTTTAAGTACAATTAAGCCTTTTTAAAATAAAGATCTTTTCTAAAATGCAAAGCTGTTATTTTCTATATATTAAATAAAATTATTTTTAAGCGCATTCAAAATAAAACTAATTAAGTGTTAATTTGAGCTAAGTAATACCCTTTAAGCGGTGTATTAAATTATTTGTAAGTCATTTGCTGTAGTAAATTATCGAAGTATTATTCGATAATTTACTACAGCAAATAATTGCTACCATACTTTTATACTTAATTCAAATGTTAAAATTTATTTTGGCACAGCCAAATACGCACATAGGCGCATATATTTTCATAAAAAAATCACAGTAACTTTTGCCGCCAAGGAAGTAGAATATGTCATGTCAGAAATATAATTCGTAGTTCATTTTGAATATCTTAGAGGTATGACATAAATTATAATATTTTTATTTGTGTCAAACCCGCTCTGCATCGTTCCCAGCGCCAAGATGCATAGATACTAGGTCTAATTTATGTGTCGTACTTCGGTAGTTGGTACCAAAGTAACACACATACATCAGAAACATGGATTTAACAGTTACAAAAGCGTAAAAATACGATACGATACCGTTAGGTATGATTTGAAACCAACTAAACTAAATTTAATATTTAAGACCTTTTCTGACATCAGAATAAAAAAATGAATTAAATGTTATTTGAACTTCGTTCGAATTTTTTTCTGACAATCGTTTAAAACGCGTTAAAAATTCTTTTTCTGACTTTATTTTTAAACGCATACTTTTGACATTGTTTTAAATCGTGTCAAACCAGATTGGTACGTCGAAATGTCTTTGTGACATAACGTTTTGAACTCATTGAAATAGAGTTAATACATCTTTTTTTTATATTTTATGACATAAAATAAATTAAACTAAATTTCACACTAGTTTAAATTAAGCTTATTCATCAAACCTTAAAATCGCTTTTCAACACTGGTTTCAGTTCTGATCCCATGACAATCTTCGAGCCCCATGGCACCCATTCCGTAGTTTATTGTTTTACAATAATTTACGATAATTTACCCAATTTGTTAACATTTATGAACACTGCTCCATTCTTCTGGTTAGTAGCATGATCATATATAGCTTATAGCCTTCTTCGATAAATGGGTTATCGACCACAAAAAAAAAAATTTCAATTCGAACCAGTAGTTCCTGAGAGTAGCGCGGTCAATCAAGCAAACTCTTCAGTTTTAACTAAAAAACTAACGTTATTATTGCACATTATAAATAAGTAAACGGGATTACTCACGTTTTTGCGACCAGTAATAGACGGACCGGTTTCTGCTGTATTCAAACAGCCTTTTTCAGAGGTGGGAACCGTTCGCCGAGCACTCTTTACGCAAACTGACAAACTCTTGAGCTTTATAATATTAAATAAATAAATAATAAATAAATAAATAATAAATAAATAAATAATAAATAAATAAATAATAAATAAATAAATAATAAATAAATAAATAATAAATAAATAAATATTGTGGGACACTTTTCACACAGCGCCATCTAGTCCAAAGTAAGCTAATATTAGCTTGTGTTATGGATCTAGATAACTGATAAACATACTTATATATTTCTAAATACATACATAATGTAGATAAATAACACCCAGACACAGAATAAACCATCGTGCTTATCGCACAAAGTTTTATCCTGGGTGGGAATCGAAACCACTACCTCTTGCGTAGCAGTCGGATGCACTCCCACCGCGCCACAGAGGCAGTCAAAGTATAGATATCAGAAACAGATTAAGAACATTGGCTAGAACATTGTACTGGTTAGGCAAAGGTCACGGGTTCAATTCCCGTCCTGAACCAAGTTGTCTTTTTTCACCTTAATAAAAATTAACTGGTTAAGTAAGATCCCTGAACCTGAATTTAAAAGTGTTTAAAACCGATGTCAAAAAGCGATTTCATGGTTTGATAATTTCCCTCTTGATTTATAAAACATTTAATAAACATCGATATATTAACATACAAATATATACTAAATATATGTAGAAACATTAAAGATCAGATTATTCTTATAGAAGATCCAACGTTTGGACATACAATATCAACACCAATTCAATTTTCAAAAAACTTTTTTTATATCCATTTATCATCTTTCTTGCCATTTAAAAGGGGAGTTTCTTCTTTCAGAATATCTTTCACGGGGCTCTCTGGTTTACCGTTAAAGAATTTGGCGGAATTCACAGAAGAAACTATGTAGGGGATTCCTGCTAGTTCCGAAGAGAGGGGATTGTAGTACTGCCTGTAGCAGAATATGGCTACAACATATCCCAAAATGGATCCGGCGAGGATATCTGTACAAAAATATGACTCCATTATAATTTTTTACGCAGTGCCATCTAGCCCAAAGTAAGCTTATATTAGCTTGTGCTATGGGATTTAGAAAATTGATAAACGTACTTATATATTTCTAAATACATACATTTTATACATAGGAAACATCTAAACTTCGAAACAAATATTTGCGGATCATGTAAATATCCCGGGAATCGGACGTGTGACACAGTTCGCAGAGGAACTACGTTATACCAACGAGCTGGCCACATCTGTAGAAGAACCGACTGCCGATGGAGCGAATGAGTTCTGGAGTGCAGACCGCGACTTGGCAACTTTCGGTAATAGCCCGACCCCTCGCTACATGGACCGATGACCTGGAAAAGGTCGGTCGCAGGGAGAGACTGGATGCGGAAGGCACCGGCCTTAAAATATCGAAAACTTACCTTGCCAATGGTGGTGATAATCACAAGTCCTTGACAAGGCCACACAGGCCGCTGCCATGAGAGGCGCGAGGCAGATCACCACTCTAAGACCGGAGCCCCTCCGTCGGGACAGGACCCCGAGGCGACCACACAGCCAGGCTGAAGCCACTCCCAAAGAGCAGAACGACACTGTAAGAGAGAGAAGGACGTTTTGGAAGTGGTATAGAATTTAGTACATATAGTAATGTCCACTTCCCAGAGCGACCACTCACAAAACACCACTTTCCGTAATGACTACTTTCTAAAATGGCCACTTTAACAGCCATGTCAAAGTGGTCATTATGGGAAGTGATTGTTTTGGGAAAATAAATATCTTCACGTTGTATCCCTGACGGGGTGGTCGTAGAGGACAGATCCCCAGACTTCGCAATCCATGCATATTATAAATTTGCATACATTTATATATATTTATCATTTTGCGAAGTGGACGAAATGGGAAGTAGTCATTCTGAGACAGTAGTAATTACTAGAAGTGGTCCTTTTGGGAAGTGGAGATTTTACGTAGTGGCCATTATGGTACTAAGCAATAATATTTTTGTGATATGAATGAGAAGATTACTCACCAATTGAGCATGGATTAGGCAGGGATTGGACTAAACGGTGTCATCACCTTAATTCTTTCCAAATATCTTCACATCTTCTCTTGTCGACATATTTTAAGTTACAAATAATTGGCGCAGTTGCCAAGATTATTAGATCAATACAAAGCAATTGAAACTACGACTACGCTAAAATGGGAGCTAAATGAAGCGCTCGTGGTCCCGAGGACTCAGTGTTCTCTAAACGATCACTGCGTTAAGTAACTTTCACTATGGCTGGCCACGGATGGGTGACCACTTTGTGGTATTTGTATTTGCGAGCGTTTCCGTGCTTCGGAAGGCACGTTAAGCCGTTGGTCCCGGTTGCCATTAATATGGCAGTCGTTAAGTCAAGTTGAAGGCCTTGAAAATTTTCAACAGCAGGTAGTCACAACCTGCGTCTGTCTATTTCAACACGGCAATGGGGGCTCACCACCTATTACGTGGGACAGGAATCCATATGGTGAAAAGTGGGCATATAATATGCCTCTGCCACCCCTTCGGGGATAAGGCGTGATGGATATTTATTTATTTATACCTTTTAAACATTTTTAAGCTATTGCATAGTTTTTATCGCGGGCTTTGAGCGGGTCTTAATCAAGAAATTCCGTAACGCAAAAAACCTAAGACGAAGGTCGAGACGAGGTCACACGAAGTTCACCGAGCACGGCCGAGCGTTGGCTTAACGTGTATGTACATATATTATATGGTACGATTGTACGAAGCTCGCACGGATCGAGACGTGATGATAGTGAGTGTGAGTGTGAGGATGAGGGTGACTGTGAGAGTGAGGGTGGGGTGAGGGCGAGGGTGAGGGTGAGGGTGGGGGTGAGAGTGTTTTTTTTTAGTGTAACTTGAATTCATGTCAAAGAAAAACAAAGGTATGCTATAGCTTTACCGCGGCAGTCTTCGAGTGCCACACGTCTTTTTTTTTATCAAAATACCATGATCTCCAAGGGTCCAAGACTTCACCTGATATCGGTAATGACAAAGCCCTTGCGGCGTTGGGAGGTCTGACGGCACTCGCTCCAAACAATGTCTATAATCTAAAGTCAAATGATAGCTGCTCCTAGTGTAATAAAAGGTTTTAAATCCAGATATAGTTTGAAATTCCGGAAAAAGAAGAATTATAATATATAACATAATTATTACTCACAACTGCTATGACCGCTAGGAAAAGACTTCCTCCCTTCAATAACATCAGCAGGATCTCCCGTACATTTGAAGTCTGGCGTCTCCACGCCGTCAGGAAAGCATCGGTAGAAGAAATCTGGTCTGGGACGACCTAAATAACAACAGTATGTGGTCACACTTTGGGCAAACGCACCTCTGGTGTTGCAAACGTCCATACGCTACGGTGACTTTCGATCTGGTGGACCGTATGCTTGTCTGCTACCACAGTAGTTTAAAAAAAATTGAATTTGTAAGACGTATTCACGGTCAACACACGGACGTATCCATTACACATTAATGGATACGTCCGTGTGTTAGCCGTGAACACGTCTAATGTCGGGGAATATTTTTAAAAATTGAATGAACTTCATATCTTCTCAGAGTCAAAAGTGGAAATCTCGATATGCAGTAAAATGACCTCAAAATGGCGGCGCTTTTATGATGTTTCACAGTTTTTACTTAGCGCAATAAAATCTTTGATGAATGCTCTGCCAGCGCACGTGTTTCCCTACTCTTATAACCCAGGGTTCTTCAAGCGGAGCGTAAAGAGGCACATCATTGGGCCGCCAACTTGAGAGTCACTGTTAATAGTCTTGTGGATTGTGACAGTGGCTTTCAATTCGCTAGATATCGCCATGGCTTTCCATCAGGCGGGCGGCGTCACTTTGGCGAGCTAAATATATTTATATTACTTAGATCGCTGTGCCAGCGCACGTGTTTTCACCTCTTGTTCTTTGAACTGAGTGTGAAGAGGCACATCATTGGGCCGCCAACTTGAGGGCCACTGTCTTGTGAACTGTGAGAGTGGCCCTTAATTGTTTAAATAACGCCATGACTTTCAATCGGGCGAGCGGCATCATTTTGGTGAGCTAACTATAAATAGTCAGCAGACTTATAAACCCAAAAGTTTAGAAAAGTCTTATAAAACGGCTCAGTCTGGCTCAGGAATCGTAAGAGATAGATTCAAACGGTTTGTGGCATTCGATTCAGGACACCATGAATACGTGCATGCGATTTTGAAGTTTCTACTGCACGCGGGTTTGAAACTGGTTCCGGTTCAGAGGTTGTCCGATTCCTTTGCTACGATAGTGAAGGCCGCGTTACTTGTGTCAGTTACTAAGAGGAAGTGTGGAATGAGCTCCTTATCATAACTCAAGCGACTAAGGTATGAGGCTCTTCAAAAGAGTCTTTAGAAGTTTTTTACAGAGTAATACGTTTTATTCAATAGGGGTTTTAGAAGGTTTATAAAGGATTGGCAGCGTGAGTGCTGCACCTCTGGTGTTGCAAACGTCCATAGGCTTCGGTGACCACTTTGCATCCTCAGTGGTATAAAAAAATAATAATTTAACGCCTCTGGTGCTGCAGGCATCCATAGGCTTCTTAAGGTCTCGTCACGGCGTGAAGCGTCTTGCCAGTCGATCCTGGGTGAGTTTTCGATAGTCATATTAACTTACATATCCAAATAACTGATCTAAGGGGCCTCAACATGATCTTTGTGCCCAAGCGACTTAACCTGCCATCGGTGCACCTGATGACTAGTGGACAAGACAACGCGCAGACGACAAAACTGGGCTCGGAGATCAGACGGCAGTAGCGTACAACAATGTCGAATGTCAAAATCCTAACGATAGCTGCTCCAAACAGCCAAATAAAAAACCAGGTTATAAATCCAAGTAGGATTTGGTACTACGTATACACCAATCCAGGTTACGGCGCCTTAAGACGAAAGAGGTGGTTTTATTTGTCTGTTTCGAGTGGGTCTCGGTAGCTTGTTGGACAAGCGTCTTACCCGGCAAGTGAGAAGAAGCTGTTTCGAGTCCAGCATGAGGTTAAAAAATTTTCCGCTTTAAATTTATGAAAATCAAGTTATAAATAATATCTCACCAGCTATTAATTTCACCATATCGGTCAGGACGCCATTTATGCCAAGAGATAGCGACCACGCCAGGAGAATCTGTAATAACACATCTATACTAATATTATAAACTAGCTGATGCATGCAGCTTTGCCCGCGTGGTGAAGTTTCCCTATTCAAGATTTTGTACGAAACCCTAAAATTTTTGAAAATCTAATATTGCCTATGTGTGTATAAGAATTTTTAAAATTAGTCCAGTAGTTTCTGAGCCTATTCATTACAAACAAACTTATAAATCTTTCCTTTTTATAATATTAGTATAGAGAAGTAAAGTTTATGAGCTTGTAAGTAATCTCTGAATCTATTGAATCGATTTAGAAAAATCTTTCACTGTTAGAAAGGTGTATTGTCCCTGAGTGCTATAGGTTACCTTTAAAAAACAAGGTCCTGCTGGAAAAGGGAACGGTAAATCTTCGCCATGCAGGGTAAATACTTGGATTAACTGAACCGATTCTTTCATTAATATAAAGGTGTATTATTTCCGAGTGCTATAAGCTGTTTACACTGTTGATTGATGGCACTTGGTGGAACTTGCTACACATCTTGAACTAAAACACTTGTGTACTGTTCCACTGCCGTAAAATGCCGTAAGGCGAAACCGGTCAGGTTTAGTAAATAATTAAACCTGACCGGTTTCGCCTTACGGCATTTTCAAAGGTTAGCACATATTGGTGCTAATTCTGTTGTTGAGACCACTAAACTAAATTTCTCTAAAATTTTCTTATTTTTATTAAGAGATTGCCAAATGCTTTTCTGTTATTAAGTCGAACTAAAGTTGGCGATATCATAAATAGCACTTAATTTGTATGTGATATCACTAAAATTCATTTTATGTGATAAAATTGAACAAGATGTGAAAAATGTACATAGACAGTCGAATGTAAATGCATGCCGACTAACTTGGTGATTGAACTGACCATGTACATTTTTCACGTTACAACGTTTTACACGTTTTCACGTTTCAAACGGTGACTAAAATTCATAAACGTCCCACAAAAATTAGACAAAATTTTGTGTGACGTTAAATTTGTATCTGACATCACTAAAATTCATTTTATGTGATAAAATTCAAACTAAAAGTGAAAAATGTACATAGACAGTTCAATCACTAAGTTAGTCGGCATCTAAATACGTGTTGTTGAATTTTATCACATAAAAGGAATTTTAGTGATGTCAGATACAAATTTAGTGCTGTTTATGATATCACCAAGTTTAGTTCGACATAATAACAGATTAGCATTTGGCAATCTGTCAATAAAAACAAGAAAATTTTAGAGAACTTTAGTTTAGTGATTTCAACAACAGAATTAGCACCTATGTATGTATTTCGGATGTCATTGGGTATTAATACTTAATGACATCCGTTGAGTATTAATACTATTATTACTCAACATAGTAAAGAGTATTAATACTCAAAATTTCGGATGTCATTGTGTATTAATATTTAATGACATCCGTTGAGTATTAATACTATTATTACTCAACGTAGTAAAGAGTATTAATACTCAACGGATGTCAAAATGCTATAAGCTACCTTTAATCCCGGGAATAGGTTGGTGTTGAAAATGGGAACGGGAAAGAAGATTGCAAAGTAGAAAGAAGATGTGGCAGTAGACATAACAAATGTAATCAATCTGACAAGCAATCTTGAAGATGCCTTGTGTGAAAGTGAAACGCGTGTAAAATGTCACGTTGTGAAGTATTGCACGTTGCTAACAATCTGGAGGGTAAGGAACCTTAGTAGGTTCCTTACCCTCCAGATTGTTGTAACGGAGGACGTCAGTCCTCCGTTACAACTAGTTAGGGGTTACCCTTGAGTGCTGTGCGGTTTTGTTAACAAAACTATTTTATCCTCGACATCACTATCGGCCCTCGCCCGGATAAAAATGGTTTGTTTTTTGCACTTGTTGTAAGCTGCTTGGGTTAGCTATTTTTAATAATTCCCCATTTCTTCAGTCTTATTTATTGTATGTATATGGAGGTTTGTTATTAGCAACATATTCTAACTATAGCTAATAACATTAAATGTATTATAAGTCTGTAAGCCTTCTTCAATAGTTAATAAATATAATAAAAAATATCATAATTAATGTTACGTCGGGATTTGCGCGGGATCTTGGTAAATGGCGGCAGCTTGCTGTATATTATTTTTCAAAACTAGTGCATTAACCTTGTTTTATGTGTAAATATGGTAGTTTCTTAGACATAAAAGTTGTGTAAACGTACTATAGTGAAAGATAATGATATATTGCATTGAAAAGCTTTAAAACAAATGGTCGTGCAAATTCCATCGAAAGCCCTAATACACGATAATGGGGCAAGAACACAGGACCTATGACTCGACTTGACATCGACAAAGGACTGGACAGGACTATATTAGACGATAAGATTGAAGAAATATGATATAAAAAAAAAGATTGGGCAAAAGCTCTTCGTAACCAGGCAATAAAATATTTATCAAAAAAAAATCTTACCTCTAAAGCATCATTACAATCACTGCACCCAGCCCACGCTATCAGCGAGAGAATGCATGGTACTGACAGCACTATAGTCCATAGCGCTCCCGCCGGGACGTACGACTCGTGGCGAGGGTACATGTACTCCCATTCCATGGTCTGCTTGTGTATAACACGTGTAAAGGGCTGCATGGATTCCATATAGCTATGGATAAATAATAAATTACTGTTATCCAAAGGAGTAATGCCTCGGACTGCCTCGGTGGCGCAGTGGTAGTGCATGCGACTGCCGCGACTGAGGTCCCGGGTTCGATTTCCAAGGTCAGATCAAATATTTGTGTGATCCACAAATGTTTGTTTCGGAGTTTGGGTGTTTCCTATGTATAATATGTATGTATTTGGAAATATATCAGTATGTTTATCAGTCGTCTAGATCCCATAACACAAGCTTATATTAGCTTACTATCGGCTAGACGGCGGTGTATAAAAAAAAAGAAAAAATGTCCCACAATATTTACCTAGTCAGGTCATAAGTATTGTCACTCAGTAAAAACTTTTCTTTTAGAATGCTGGCCACAAAAAAGTTTATTGAATTCGAATTTCGAATTGTTCATGAAAATAAAAATGTATACTTTTTAGAATTTTACTTATTTTTAAATATGGAGTGGACGCTTAAAGAAGACCGTGTTGCAGTTATTGCGTTGCATCGTTGCGGTTACGCGCCAATTCAAATTTTTAACATACTGAAAAATTTGAATATAACCAAAAGATTCGTTTATCGTACCATCAAACGATACAATGAAGACTCTAGTGTAGATGACAGGTCAAGAAGTGGTCGCCCTCGGTCTGTTAGGACTCCAGCAGTGATAAAAGCTGTGAAGGCGCGAATTCAAAGAAATCCCAAACGTAAGCAGAAACTGTTGGCCCTTCAGATGGGGTTAAGCAGAACCACGGTGAAAAGGGTGTTAAATGAAGACTTAGGGCTTCGGTCATATCGAAGAAAAACAGGACATCGTTTAAATGCTCGTCTAATGGACGACTGGCCGCGCAGATTGAAGGCCTGTATTCAAAATCACGGAGGTCATTTTGAATAAACTTTATTGTCATAAGAATCTATGTTATGTTAAGTTCATTTTGGTATATAAATGGTTACATAATGAATAAACTTGTTTCAATTATTTTATATTAAACATGTGACAGAATTTATGACCTGACCAGGCATATAAAAAAAAAATAAAAGAAAGAAAAAAATTAAAGTAATGTATCTAAGGAATCAGACGACCTCCGAACCGAAACCAGTTTTAAAACCGCAAGTGGTAGAAACTTCAAAATCGCCTATGCACGTAATTCATGGTGTCCTGAATCGAATATCGTGATACCGGTCTCAGTAAATATTGAATCTCTACAGTTTCAATAAATTTTGACAACAAATTTGTCAGTATTCATTGGTTCACCATTCCGTGTAGACGTGTTTACAATAGGTTAACCTACAATTACATTATGGATTTCAAAGCAAAAGCTTGTATCGCCGTTATGTTAGCATTAAATGTAGGGAAAACAAAAATGTGGATGTCCATGCGTTATAAATATTCTATTTAAATTTATTAAATGAAAAGAAAATATCGGACTCTGAAGATTATAGAAAAATATATATAGAATCTTATTTAAAATCGTTCCGTTCTAGTGATTCTTCTTTCCGTTGTATATATGAAAGTTTGCCCAGCATGCGTTCTTCGGGAACAAAAAAGGAAGGATAGGATGAGCTGTAGAACTCTTTAGAACACTCGCTGTGGTGAATTGTTAAATTAATTTAACATAAGGAATATATAATTTAGAATAAAGAACTTTTTGTGCTACGTTGCGCCTTTGCGTTTTGATAAGCTGGATCTTATGACAATTTATGTTGCCACTTGATCTCATCATCATAAATTATTTATAATCTATTTTTGAGAATTTATTAGACCGCATACCGCCATATGTTACGAGTACCAAACAAGATACTCATTAGAGAAGTGCTATAGGTATGAGAGAGATGCTAGCAGTGGCTTTGCGTTACTTTGCTACAGGAAGATCGCTCATAGATTTGAGTTAGTTAGAGTTGTCCCCGGCTTCACTCAAAAGTTGGATTAGAAACCATTCACAGCTCAGGAAGAGTTTCAAGTCTCTATACATTGTTTAAGGAACAATATTGTTACATTCTGCTTCTGCTTCGTCCAGTGAACCAGGCGAAGCCACCCAATCCTCAATTAATACATCCTCCGACATGTTCACAGTACGCAGGTCGGGCGGGTACTGACAGTATCAAGATCCACGAGCGCTCACATAGTCAATAAATATGTGATATGTGATGGATCACAAAAAATCCAGATTTTTTGAGAATATCGTCCATAAAGTTTCAGATTCCATTTACACATCAATAAATATCGCGAGATCGCAAGTATCGCGATATTTATTGACCGTGTAATTCTTGCCTGAGATAGTTCCTGAGAAATAGATGCGTGCAGACGGACAGACAGACTGAGCCGTTTTATATAAGCTTTTTTTAAACTTTAGGGTTTAGAAGTCTACAACGAAGGCAAATTTTTTTAAGAGCGCGGTGAAAGTTGTTTAAATAAAATCTTTTATAACCGATCACTGCGTCAAATAAAAAAAGAATTTCTTTATTTTAGACATTGCTCTCCAGGGCAGTAGCGTGATGAAATATAAAACCTGCCTCGATAAATGGGCTATCCAACACAAAAATATTTTTTCAAATCCGACCAGTACTTCCTGAGATAAGCGCGTTCAACCATACAAACAAATAAAAAACTCTTCAGCTTTATATATTAGTATATAGAAATATATAATTGCATAGATAAATACATACATATTATACATAGTAAACGCCCAAACTCCGAAACAAACATTTGTGGATCACACAAATATTTGTTTCGACCCTGGAATCAAACCCGGAACATCAGTCGCGTACAATTTCATTGCATTTTGCAATGTTTTCCAAATGTGTGTGCGACTTGTTGAATGTTTAATCAAATTGTTTTTACAATTACCAATGGCATGAAAACATGTTGTTATTAGTAGGTTATCAATAAATCGCTTACTACACATAGCACTCATAGCCCGGCTAACTTAGGTCCGTATTCCAGAACGTTTCTCAATACTCGATCAACGCTTGAGACTAGATTTTGCCTTATAAAATCTACTCTCAAGTGTTTCTTGAGTGTAGATAAACGTTCTGGAATACGGCCCTTAGTGTTTTGTAAACGATCACTGCCAACTTTCACTATGGCTGGTACTCGGAGTGGTACCCGCTTTTTGCATTTCCATTTTTGAAGGTTCCCTGCTTTAACGTTTTCCCGGTTGCCAGTAACATGGCAGTCGTTACAACGTTAAAGGTATAAGACCTTACAGAAAAGGCTTGAAAATTTTAAACAGAAGATCGCACAACCTATTTGAACACGTAACCTGTGGGCCCCGTCTGCTATTTCAATCGTGTTTTGTATAAATCTTTATTCATTTAGGTCACAAAGTAACACTTATGAACGTCAAGAATATTGCTTCTACATTTACATTTACTGCCAGATTCGCAAAGCAATAGGTAGGAGCCTACGGAAGAACCTGGCAATAAAACTCATGGCCACTCTTTTCTAAACGCCAGTAATTACATTAGTTTGATTAACATGATATTTGACCAATTATATAGTTATGAATTTATACAAACGAAAAAACAAAATCAATGTTGTGTTTAAAATCATATCATTATAGTTGCCGGTTATAAGGGCAGCCTACCCTTGAAGAAGATGAATCTGGCAAGAGAGTCAATGGATGACATTTTAAAATGTAGGAATGGCTTACAACATTAAAATTACACTTATATTGTTCCTTTGGATTTATGTGAGAACAGTCGACTAAACTTAAGTTTACCTGTCTAAATAAAATCGAAATCGTGGCTCAATAGAAAGCCACCGGTATAATTTTGACAGTTTTTCGTAGTCTACTATCACAATCGTACTCCAATAGACTTCTATCGGTTGCCGATAGAATTCCACTAACACGTACCGCGCCAGTGGCCGCTATTCAGTTGCATTTTTGATAGTCTACTAACATTTTGACAGCTAAAAACAGCGATTCTGGTTCTATTCTACGGCTTGTCAATAGTAGACTCGGCCCCCTGAGGGATAAAAATACTTACGTTGAAATCTGAGCGTATAAGCACGCCTCTGCCATCCCTTCGGGGACGAAATCCCTTCGGAATATAGAACTAGCCCCGCGGTTTCACCCGTGACACTCATATAACACGTACATCTCAGAATTTATCAGTTTTAGAATAATGTATTGTTGACATTTATGATTATTACTACCCTCTGCATAGTAGCGTGATGATTATAATGCTTATAGCGTTCCTCAATAAATGGAAAATAAACACGTGAGCAGATTGCTCCTAAACGGAAAAGTCTAAAGTAGTTGGATACCCAGACGTGTATAAAGCGATTAATGAATCTGCAGGAAGCAAAATAAGTATGCATATATCGCGAAGCCTGGCGATCTGTCCTCTCTGACTACCCCGTCAGGGATGCAACCTCTCTGACTACCCCGTCAGGGATACAACCTCTCTGACTACCCCGTCAGGGATACAACATGAAGATAGTTAAGTTTTTTAATCGTTTTTCTATACTATAATCCCTACTCCGGTCCTCTGATGGGTGACCACTTTGTGGCATTTACATTTGCGAGCGTTTCCGTGCTTCGGAAGGCACGTTAAGTCGTTGGTCCCGGTTGCCAGTAAAATGGCAGTCGTTAAGCCTGGTTGAATGCCTTATGGGCGGCATGAAACGTTTCAACAGCAGGTAGCCACAACCTGCGTCTGTCTATTTCAACACGGCAATGGGCTCACCACCTATTACGTGGGACAGAAATCCACACGGTGAAAAGTGGGCATATAATATGCCTCTGCCACCCCTTCGGGGATAAGGCGTGATGGATATTTATTATTTATAATCCCTACTAATGTGAATGTTAGTTTGTTACGCTTTCACGCGCAAACTACTTAACGGATCATCATGAAACTTTGTACACATATTCATGGAGGTACTAGAAGTAATATACGACATCTCGAATAGGAAAACCACGCGGGCGAAGCTGCGGGCATCAGCTAGTAATATTATAAAGAGGAAGGATTTGTAAATTTGTTTGTTATGAATAGGACCAGAAACTACTGGGCCGAATTTAAAAAATCTTTCACTATTAGAAAGCTATCGGCCGAATACTGGAACGTCACTCATGTACAACACCCAGGTAAAGGGCTCTTAAATTTAACTATCTCCCATATTAAAGTGATATACACAAAGGCTACTCAAACAATTTGAAGGCATAGTCAGCAGAGCAGCCGTTAAATAATTTGCATCATGGCAACATTCACGATGCCTCCATTTTACGCAACAGTTTTTGACTATATAATATTTACTATGCTACTTAATTTAGTTAAAATAATAGAAATTAATAATAGTTTTATTTGGTACACAATGTAATTTCTATAATGTTCTGATAGGCAGGTTTTGAAGTTATGTATCAGAATAAATAACTTAAAAACCATTTCGAAATTGAACTTAAACATTTGCTGACCTGATTGTCGTAGAACGAAACGTTCATTTTGATTGAAACTAGTGACATTAGCGTGACTTGTAAACATTTTACAAAAATAAATTGGGATATGGAAGAAAAACATTGGAATGTACCTCTTTAGCAGGCGTCTGTATATAGCAATGTAGTCAGCAAATAGGGCCGACATGAATAGCCGCTATCTCTAAGAATGACCATATTGGTAAAATCACTATCATCAAATTGAGTTGATAGTTACTGTTTTCTCCGCTTCTTTTTACAAAACGTTTCAAGACTTCTACTAAAACTTAATGTAGAAAAGTAAAGATAAGAAGGGATATTGTCATAAGTTATTTATCTTTCTTGTGAGGTGTGAGGAACACAGTTTAGTCGGTATATAGTTTTCATCTTTGATGTTTTTTGATCCTTACCTTACCTATATAATAAAGAACTTTTACAAGTGTTCTACTAAATGTCTGTCTCTTTAGTCACAAACAATTCTTTTTATATTGGATAGCCCATTTATCAAAGAAGGCTATAGGCTATATATCATCACGCTACTGCTCTGGAGAGCGGAGCAGTAATCATAAATGTCGACAAATCGGGCAAATTTTTATGCATTAAATAAATAAATATTGTTGGGACAACTCACACAACGCCATTTGATTGCTTGTACTATGGTAACCAGATAACTGATAAACATACTTAAATATTTCTAAATACATACATATTATAGATAAATAACACCCAGACACAGTATAAACCATCGTGCTCATCACACAAAGTATTATCCTGGGTGGGAATCGAACCCACGACCTCTTGCGTAGCAGTCGAATGCACTCCCACCGCGCCACAGAGGCAGTCAAATTATTGTAGAATATATAAACGTCGGCATTAAATAGGTGCGACGGGAATTCGAAGTATGTCAAGGGTGAAGCCATGGGGGTCACCTAGTATTAGCTATTTTGAAAGTACGGTGGACTTTTGGTGGTTATCAGCTTTCCTTACAGATACAGGCTCGAGACGACGGCTTTACTTGAGAATTTTACGCACGCAATACGTAACATGCCCCAGGCAATACATTGTGATTGTAAGCTGTGGGAAAAGTACAATGGGCGGCCTTATCACATAAAGCGAAAAATTTCTACCAAGCTAAATTGTATAGACAAAAGTAGGAATCGTAAACCATGTCCGGAAGGATGGAATAAATTATCCAAATATAAAACGTCTTATCGGAGATATGGAACTGAGCCGGAAACTCTGCATCGTTTTATTTTTCGAATGTATTTAGCTTGTCTAGGATTCGTCGACAGACGGTCGGTCTTTCATGATCAGAGAGTGAAGATAGCGAAGACAAAGACATTATTTTTACATTTCAATATATTCAGTTACAGATTTAGGAGACATCTCGACCACTCTTACATTTAGGGGACGTTCAAATCTGTTCGACAGGTCATTTGACAGCTAAATTAAATTAAGTGGCATACCAGTATACGAATTTTACACTGAGTGGCGTCTGAGCACAAATAACCTGAGTTCATCTTAAATTTAACACATGCTTAAACTTGATGTTTGAGAATACGAATTTTGTATTTAAGTGCTGCTCAAACATTTAAGTTGCAGTTAGATATTTGAGTGACCTTTCAGTATTCGGCCGTATATTCTTCGTATAGCATAGGCTACATAAGATTTTCAAAAAGTTTAGGATTACGTACGAAATCTCGAACAGGAAAACTTAACAGCGCAGGCATCAGCTAGTATTAAATATATTTAGATATTTATTAATAACTAGATGACCCCCACAGCTTCACCCGTGGAATATTACGGCCTCCCGTCGCACCTATTTAATCCCGTCGCTTAAAATTCTACAATGATGCATAAAAATTTGCTCGATTTGTCGACATTTATGACTACAGCTCTGCTCCCCAGTGGAGTAGCGTAATGATATATAGCCTATAGCCTTCCTCGATAAATAGGTTATCTAACACAAAAAGAATTTTTCAAATCCGACCAGTAATTCCTGAGATTAGCGCGTTCAACCAAACAAACAAACTCTTTAGCTGTATAATATTAGAATTCATAAATGTTATTTTGAAACATTCCTTAAAATGTAGTAACAGGCCTCTTAAACAGGTTAACTAATTTATGAAACTTATTTATAGCCATGGTCACGGCTTATAATGTAATGAATTAATTACTCCTAAAATTAAGACTGTATAGGTACTATTTAATGCCCGCGACTCTGCCTGCAGTAGTTTTTGCATGAAAGAGTAACAAACATCTATCCACACAATAGTGAAATTAATTTATTACTAGCTGATCTGCCCGGCTTCGCCCGTGACATACTTCGAACCCAGTGGCACCCATTTAATCCCGTCGTTTATTAATTTCCAAGTATTAATTCCGAATATTTTCCAAATTAGTTGTTACTTCTCCGCTCTCCAGTACTGTCAGCACAAACGGACAGGTCGAATTATGGTTAAAAGAAATTAATTTCTTTGCGCATTATTTTGATTTTGATCAATTTGAAAAATCTTCATAAAATGCTGAAGCAAACCTACGTATTAAAAATGATAAAGATTAATAACGTATTTGTGTAAATAGCCTTCAAATAACCGCTTTACAATTTGTGGTTATTTAAAGAATTAAAATGGATATATAACTAATTGAATCAGGCGTTACATGGCGGAAATCCATTTTAAAAAACTATAATTATTTTTTAAAATGGAGATCCAGATAAGACTGTTTGGCAGCCTTGATAATGCCTCGTGTGTAGGCGAAACACGTGTCGACATCGTACGACATTCTAAAAAAGCGGAATATTGCAAAAATAACATTTAAAGACAAAATAATTATAGTTTTTTGGATTTAGTATGTTATTCTTAAGAGATAGACATATATCGTCGCGGACTTTTTTGTAGACGTACATTAGACAATTACACCATAAATTATTTTGTTATATCTCAAAGGGATTAGACAGCGTTTTCGTTGAAAGCTCCCAGACGGCATATTTATTCCGACACTCCCAACAATTATCGTTTTAATTTAGACAATGTATACAAAAACTTAACAATTACACATATTATTACCACATCGTAATTCGTTGACTGAGGAGACGAGCGAAGCGAGCCGACGAAAGTCTCCGTTTTAAGTCCACTGGTACGGGAAAAATGCTATCGATGTCCGACCGTTCGTCCGTCCATTCAGTCTACAGGTCGCATTTTTCATCAGATTTACATGCAACTTGGCATGGACAATCCTTAAAATAGCCAGAAACTTTTAGCGAGGGGATTTTTTGATTATGGAGGCAGGGGAGGGGAAATGGTCTCGTAGCGGTTGGCAAAAGCGCTCAAAACATATATTTCCTTAATTTACTCCGAAGTCTACGGTTCATAGAACCACTAGTTTTAAAGATCTAAGCATATATAGGGACAGTCAGCGAAAAGCGACTTTGTTTTATAATATGTAGGGATATTTAATTTTTATTTAAATTATTTATTTATTTGTTCTTATGACTACAGTACAAAATTAACTTATTATAATTTTTATGATTCAATAATTAGCACTAAATAATTTTAGCTGTAAAGTGCAATCAGGTTGTCATAGCTTGGAACAACAGGCTGGTAGAAGCGGTGAATATAATAGAATAGAAATATACTTTATTGTACACCAATTATTAATATTTAGAAGTATGGAGTTACATGTTTTGAAATGTACAATGGGCGCGGCCTTATCGATGACTTATCGATGAAATTGCACTTATTGCTAAGTGCAATTTCTTAAAGGCAACCTTTGGGTGGAGATAAATGTTTAAATTAGCTGTGATCTCTGAACAAAGCCTAAATCTATTTAATAACTGAACAATGATTTGACAAAAATTTAATAACTAGCAACTAATGGCACAGGATGCAGGCATTATCAGTTGTTGCAACTGTGTGCCTGATAATTAATTAAAATAAGAATATATCATTACATATAGGTACCACAACTGTTTGTTTGTAGAAGTGATAACATTATTATAAAATAATTTCATAACAGCCTACTGGCATTGACAAACTAAGAACACTCTCTGGCTTGAAGTTCGCAAATGTGCATTAGTGATGGAAAGTGATATATTTTAATGAATAGCTGTCTTGCTTGTGTTAGTGCCAAATTTGAATAGAAAGCTGCAATAAGGGATCTACTGCCTTATTGGGGCATGGACTGGGACCTAGGACTTGACATCGAAAAGGGACTAGACATGACAAAATACTAAGAAAATATAAAGACTGATGACTAGGCTGTATGGACCTATGGAGTATGGCTGTATGGAGTTTCCTTTGCCTGCCCAAGATGGACGAAGACAACAACAACTCTCTGGCTCTCTGGGTTGACCTGATTAATTATCTTTGCCAGAATTCTAAACCTTTTAACCTCTTGAGATAGAGGAAACATCACACAGGCACAACTAATTTGTAGTCTGCAATAATAATATATTTTTGTTTTAAATAAATATTAAAATAACTAGGTGACCCCCATGGCTTCACCTG
This sequence comes from Thumatha senex, assembly GCA_948477245.1. Taxonomy (NCBI): domain Eukaryota; kingdom Metazoa; phylum Arthropoda; class Insecta; order Lepidoptera; family Erebidae; genus Thumatha; species Thumatha senex. The sequence goes on along the minus strand of OX419752.1, from coordinate 15,010,933 downwards.
TGACATACTTCGAACTCCTGTCACACCTATTTAATCCAGTTGATTACAAATTCTACAATAATGTATAAAACTGCTCAATTTGTTGACATTTATGATTACTTTCCCCCACTCTTTAGGGTAGTAATGTGATGATATATAGCCTATAGTCTTTCTTAATAACTGGGTTATCGAACACAAAGAATTTTTCTAATCCGACCAGTAGTTCCTAAGATTAGTGTGTTTAACAAAACAAACAAACTCTATAGCTTTAAATAAAATAAATAAATATCCATCACGCCTTATCCCCGAAGGGGTGGCAGAGGCATATTATATGCCCACTTTTCACCGTGTGGATTCCTGTCCCACGTAATAGGTGGTGAGCCCATTGCCGTGTTGAAATAGACAGTCGCAGGTTGTGGCTACCTGCTGTTGAAATTTTTTAAACCACCTATAAGGCCTTCAACCAGGTTTAACATGCCTTCTGAAGCACGGAAACTCTCGCAAATGTAAATGCCACAAAGTGGTCACCCATCCGACGACCAGCCATAGTGAAAGTTGCGTACCTCAGTGATAGTTTACCGAACACTGAGACCGCGGGGCCACGAGCGCTTCTATATCTATATATATTATATATAGATATATATAGCTATAGCTTTATATATTAGTAAGTATTATTTTAATATTTATATACATACTGTATGCCAAGGTCTTTGCATTCCTCAAATGGAGATGCCACCAATAATCACACAAGCGGCAGAGGCGAACCTGATCATAGGAATGGGACATGTTGGACACTAAGCAAATTGGAGTACTAATGACAAGGCTGTATGGATTTAGTGTTCTTTGCCTGCCAAATATGAGGGCAAGACATTAATAAAAAAATACATTAATGGCTATGAGCAAGTCTTTTAAGAGTACTTACATGATATCAATATAAAAACATTTAGCTTAATGTGGGCTACGTAGAATGTCCCAAAAAATCTATTATATTATAATATATCTATTTTAATATTAATTGTTTGCACATACACTGTGATTAAAATGCCTAAAACATTGGCGCGATAAATACTTTTTTAAATTAACATTTTTGATAAAATCTCAAGGTAAGTCTCAATTAGAACCATTACAAAACAAGGTTAATAATGTAAACCTGTGAAACAATAGATATTTAATTGATCAATAAGTGGGCGAAAATCCGTGTGTAAATAATGGGACATATGGTTACGACTTACCAAAATGCTGATACTAATGATATCCGTACCACAATTTCCACGAACAAATTTAAATTTGCTGATCTTATTAGAGGCATTTTGTCACTATTTTCTGTTTAATCATTGAATAAATTTACAAATAATCCGCGAAGTCGGCACACGAATCAGGCGAAAATTATTGATATGATAACGGTTGACGTCAAGTGTTGCGTTCAGAAATGGCAAAATTTGTATTAATGACATTTTCGTTTAGTTACTAGTTACTGCATTATGATTTTAAATCGTTTTTATTTAAATATATTTTAAACTAATTTATCAAAGATATTAAGCAATCTGTTGATTTTAATAAATAAGTTAATAATAAATATCCATGAAGGGGTGGCAGAGGCATATTATATGCCCACTTTTCACCGTGTGGATTCCTGTCCCACGTAATAGGTGGTGAGCCCATTGCCGTGTTGAAATAGACAGACGCAGGCTGTGGCTACCTGCTGTTGAAATTTTCAAGCCGCCCATAAGGCCTTCAACCAGGCTTAACGACTGCCATTTTACTGGCAACCGGGACCAACGGCTTAACGTGCCTTCCGAAGCACGGAAACGCTCGCAAATGTGTGTGCCACAAAGTGGTCACCCATCCGGAACCAGCCATATTGAAAGTTGCGTAACTCAGTGATCGTTTACAGAACACTGAAATCGCGAGGCCATGAGCACTTATTGATCAATTTAATTTTTATAGTTTTACAGGTTTACATTATTAACCTTACCACGAGAATAAATAAGTTAGGCTATATTTTATCCCCATATTCCCACGGGAACGGTAATTACGTGGATGTACCCACGGGGCGTCAGATCGTCATATTATTGGTCAAATATATTATGCAAACCATGAAAATAGTGTGTAATTCCAAATTGAAAATGTGTTGGTACTATCTCACAGTCATCAGCCCCACCGGGCACGCTCATTGATAAATCAAATACGGTACACTGCCCCGGTTTCCTGTAACATATTTCCGTCCCTATTGTATTGTATTGTATGGCGGGCTGGTTTCCGCAACTCCACGTCATGGCGAGGTTTTTGCGTGAGGGTGGGTAAATTATTCGATCCACCCCAACTCGTCGAAGAACGCCAGCAAAACTTTTACGCTGCTGGTGATTTCTCGGAGAGTACCTGGATTTCCGAAGTACTTAGCCCTGTATATGGCGGTTGCAGGACAGTGTAGAAGCACATGTTTCGCTGTTTCTTCCTCTTTCATGCAGGCTCTGCAGACAGAGCTGTCAGTGATTTCTAAAACGAAAAGGTGTTTATTGAAAGAGCCATTATCAGTATCTATTTCTTACCTACAACAAGCTTGACAATATCCCACAATTGACAAAACATGCTTGTTTTTCTGACTTTGCATGTATTCAAAAACAATTACATTGTTTTATGCGCTTGAATAATAATGACACGATAATTAAAGAGTCATTTATTAGGTATGTGTGTTTCCTTATTTCGAAGAATGGAAATAAAAAAATCTGTTTTTAAATATTTGTTTAATTAACAAAAATCTTAAATAATAGGTAAACACAACCTATAAATTGCGTGTTTAATAAATATTCACTTGCTTGATAAAATAACTTAAAGCCCTTTATGAATAGAAGCTCAATCTTGTAATAATTTTTACGTTAGACTGTTTAATTTTAAGGCTTATGCCTGCGTTTGTGAATAGTATATTTTAAATATAGTAATAGTAGTGAGGGGGAGCAGTTTAAACGCTCTCACGATAAAACCTAACATCTACGTTAGTTTAGTTGTGTGGATGGATTTTTGTTACCCTTTTACGCAAAAAAAGCATAATTATAATTATTAAATCCACATTAAATAAAACTACACTAGCCGACAATAAGTAAGCACCAGAAATCACTTTAACTTTGTTAATACAATTACTTTTGTGACTTAAAATTATACTATATGTAATAAAACCCTCTCCGACCGGCAAGCGGCACAAATATACCTTAAGTAAATCCATACATAATTACCAAAATATGTTTTGAATATTTTGGTGATTATTTTCAAGATTATTATTCTAAACAGTTTTGAATAATTATTTTATTTTTTCATAAATATAAAATTAAAATAATTATTAAAAACTATTTATTTGAAAATGCAGTTTCCTTGTTTCATATTTTACCCCTAAATCTGGTCAAAATCTCGGGATATAACAACACTACTGCAAACACCACATCGTAGGTACTAAACCTATTTTACTTCATACTTACCAGGTGAGTTTTATAGTGAGTGAAACTTAACTTTTGTGTGATTTAGTGGGGTATTTATTTTCACTTATTTTCCATAAGGAATCACACGAACCGAGCCTATTCCGGTTTATTTACATATTGTATAAGTAATTATAATATTCCTTACATATTGAATACATACTTATTAAATAAAGCACCTACCTGCAATTTTATTGAATAGATTTCTGCTGTTCTTTATGATCAATCAAATTGAAGCAACGAAAATGCAACAGTGTAGGCCATTTGTCGATGTAATGCATCGATAAACTAGTAGTCGATCATTAATCAAAATTTATCCATAGTTCATGTAATTTATAAGGATTTATATAAAAAAGAAGTTTATATCATTTCTTTGCTTTTTGCACTTTGTTTATGCACTTTCACGGTATCAAATTTAATGTTCTATCATTTGCAAAAAAATTTTAAACATGGGTAAGTATTAAGTTTTTCCTTTACATAAATTTTTTTTTTAATCTTATTTTTTTAAGATTCTGTACCTCATAAAGAAGAAAAGACGTAACCCTTATAAGAGCAGTTTCTTGTCCATCTGTTTTTCAATAGTTTTGTTAATCATTTAAATACTAATAAAGTATTCCCAGGCTCACGGCCAGGTTCCAGTCATTGTGACTGGTATTTAGGGTCGGATCAGATCAGTATGACGTGATTATTTTATTTTAGATTCAATGTTATTTTACCACTATACATAGATTAGAGTTAACAAAATTTTATGATACATAGAGTATTACACTTAAGACTACGTTTAGGTTTTAAATAATAGGTTAAGTACACTTTAATGACTTATACTTACAAAAACATAAATAACAAGTGGACATTACGACGAATAGTTAATATAATAGATCTATTTTGCCATATTATTCTTAAAAATTCATTAAATACCTTCTATTCATCTGATCTTTTGGTCAATCAATCTATGTTCGAAATTAACTAATTTATTTTTGCGCCTCCGCAGACTGTTAGTAACCAGTAATTTGGTAGCTTTTTAGAAACCAGATGTAGCGACCGAGTTGAGACCAGATGTAGAGACTGCACACATAAAGATGCCAGAAGCGGCGAATGAATCACTTTTCAAATTGCGACACAGTATGGGAGTAGTTGCCAAGACAGAGAGTCGTCCAAATGGGATGCAGTATCGACACGGTCGCAAACTCAACGGTTGCGAATACTAAAAGAAGCCAGTGTGCAGTGGCTCTAATGACAAACAAACATAAATTATTCATTACTAGCCATAAACTACAGTAATTTAAGATGTCTCTCTTCTAAGATATATAGAATTAACATGCTACTTGAAAATATTTAATTAAAATGCACCATACAACTAAAAACCCCTGGTAACCCCAACTAAAAATCTTCTGATTCGAGATATCTGGTGTAACTGAAACTATTCTGATCTTGGTCATTGCTGTAGATCCTGGTTTACATGAGTCACAGTAATGCGAATGAGTGTGGGATTAGTCCCAATAACAAATAAATAAATAAAAAAGGTACATGGTAAATATTTTTTTCAAGATCATTTAAGATTATCTTATTTATTATTAAAACATGAGCATGATATTAATGTAACAGATTTTAATATGCTCATATTTTAATCACAACATCTGATCGAAAACATTGAGTAAATTGCATTTATTATTATTTTACCAACGTATATTATTGTAATAAACAATCATACTGGTTGTTTATTACAATAATAAACAGTATATGCCTGTGAACAACTAGTCATTGGAAATGACAATATAAATTTGTTACGTCAGTATTTAAAAGCCATGGCGTTCATTTTACCTGGCACAAGATTTCTACCATAACCAACTGCACTTGTTGACTATAATTATTATAAAAAAAACCAACATTTCAAAAGTAATAAAAAAATGTTTACTTCAGGGAATAATCTTGAACTTTATAATGGTATTACCACGCTGTTTTCTTACTAATTTTGAGTCCTTTAATAATGGATGTACTTATAAATAATATCCCATAGAATGTGTTCGAGCGTTTTTATAATAATCAAAGTAATCCTGAGGTGAATTGGAGTGTTTCTTTACGACATCATCTAGCTGCATTTGGTCACCCCAGTCCGCCTGTAAAATATTAATATTACTTAGTTTTGTAATCTGCCTACTAATGAATTAAATCTATCAATTTAATGATAGCTAACGACTGTATTGAATTATATTAATCATTGCTACTTGTAATTGGTTTCTTTGACAGTCAATAAATAGAGAAAAAAAAACTTATTTACAATTTTTGGTCATGTTCAGATATCAAATGTTTACATATTATCGATAAATTTCCTATCGACATGTTTTACATCACTAGTGACGAAGTTATGAAATCTTTTTATCAACCATGCCTTTATCCCCGAAGGAATGGCAGAGGTATGCCGTATGAAATGTGGGTGTATAATATGTTATACGCCCATATTTCACCGTGTGCTTTTTTGTCCTACGTGGTAAGCCCATTGTTGAGGTAGACAGACAGAGGTTGTGGCGACCTGTTGTTGAAAATTTTTAAGCCACCCTTCAACTTGGCTTTACGACTGCAATGTTACTGGCAACCAAGCACGCCTACCGAAGCATGTAAACGCTCGTACATGGAAAGACCACAAAGTAGTCACTCATCAGTGACCAGTGACTCATCAGTGATAGCGAAAATAGCTTAACGCAGTGACTGTTTGCAAAACACAGACAGTCAGCGTGGCCACGAGCGCTTCTATTATGGTTACTGCTAAATACTATTCTCTTCATCTTAGTGTATATTATATTTAGGGTCGGCAGCGCGAGTGCTGCACCTCTGGTGTTGCAAACGTCCATAGGCTACGGTGACCACTTTCTATCAGGTGGGCCGTATGTTTGTCTGCCACCTCAGAGGTATATAAAATAAACTTCTGCTTCTAAAACCCATCTGGACCTGGACCCCCTTAAAGTTGGCTGCTAGGAGCTATCTTTTGGCTTTCATTGTCGAAATTGTTGGGAGCATAGTCTAGTCCTTTAATCAGCACTACATTCTGTCACTTGTGTCCACTAGGTATATATTATTCGTAGAAATAAAGAGTGAAATTACAAACATTGGTAATCTCTGAATATTTCATCAGTGCGAAAAGTTGATCACTAGTGATGTAGAAATGTCGATAGGAAATCTATCGACAATATGTACAATACGTTAATCAGCAGGTGAACCGCTAACAGGTGAGGTCGCTTATGTCCTTACACCTTCACTGCTAAATACTAAATCATTGTAAAAACAAAATATACTTACAAAATTAGGGAAAAGGTGCCTCTTCTCGTCAAATTTTCGTTCGTTGACGCATCGCAATAGATACAACCTTTCGACCCAGGGCCATATCATATAGTCCAACATGCCTGGACGATTACCGCCAAAATAGTTTGTACCTGGTCAAAAAAAAACAAAGTTTAAAGTCGTGGTTGACGTCTGTTTCCTCAGATGTTCATTTGTTTTCACCGATTTTTTTGAATTTTTCCCGATGTTTTTACTGATGTTCATGTTTCATCGATATTTATATTAGTTATTGAAAAAATATTGTCATTTTTGAAATCGCTATAAATTGTACTAAACAAAGTTCCAAGAAGCGGGATTACACTCGAACCCTTAGGAGAGGTAGGTGGTAGCCAAGTTCTGCTGGGACATTCTTCTGATGAGTTACCCGGGAACTCCAGCGCTACGCGATAGGTGGGGAAACAAAGGTACCAAAAAAGTAATAAAATACATACATACAAATAAGTATGAAAGCTGGAAAAGGACGTGCTTCGTTAGTTTAGACACATCCAAGGAATGAGTAAGGAACGATTGACGAAGAATGTACATTGTGCGAAAGTAGAGAGTAGTAGGAGTCAGGGTTGGCAGAAACATACATATGAAGACCTCATGAGCAAATTTCTCAAAACGGAAAGGTCAAACGTACTCGGATACCCAGACGTGCATGAATGAAGCGATTAATGAATCTGCAGGAAGCGAAAGAAGTATGCATGGATCGTAAAGCCTGGCGATCTGTTCTCTCTGACTACCCTGTCACGAATACAGCGTGAAGATAGTTAAGTTTTTAGTAGGAATACAATCTCACCTCTTGTTGCAAGTTCTTTTTCAAATATATCCAAGGTTTGTATGATTTGTTCACTGCCAAATGCAAAGTTTGTATCGAAGCATTCCAGGCTGCCTTTTATTAACTGAAAAAGAAAAATTAACATTATCCCCGTGTCTTAAAAAACCTAGAGCTTGGAACAAGATTTATTTAATTTTTTTTTTATTTATTGACTCCAAGTCTGTAAGCTGGTGAATGCGTTACGAAAAGTGTGACAGGGGACGCTAACGGAAGATATGAGTTCGATAGAAAGAGAAAGAGTTACATTTCGTAAGGAATTATTGTAGAGGCAAGAGAGAGGGATGCGAACATAGATTTTCTTATTCTCTAACTCTCATACCCAGTAGATCATAGAATAATGTGTTAACTAAAGAGATATGGCGAATGCAGCGTTTACTGTGTCGCCAAGTTTATCATGTTTGAGTAAAAAAGGTCGACGGTAACGTTCAAAATCAATATCTTGGTCAACAATATCATAAAACTGCCTCTGTGGCGCGGTGTGGGAGTGCATCCGACTGCTACGCACGACCTCTTGCGTAGCAGTCGAGGGTTCGATTCCCACCCAGGATAAAACTTTGTGTGATGACCACGATGGTTTATTCTGTGTCTGGGTGTTATTTATCTATAATATAATATAGAATATATATTTAGAAATATATAAGTATGTTTATCAGTTATCTAAATCCCATAACACAAGCTAATATTAGCTTACTTTGGGCTAGATGGCGTGGTGTGAAAAGTGTCCCACAACTACATTTTATTCCACCTCAAGCTCCGAACTTTGGTGGGGTATAGGAAACTGGTATACGATCTACCAAGCATCATTTTTGGCATGTTATTGATAATGAAACCGTTTGAGGAAAGGGTCTTTATACATTTATTAAATTTTTAAACCTTTGTTTTTTTTATTAAATTTAAAATAAGTTTTTTTCCTACTGAAATACATCAAACCCATTGTACCTTATGCTTTACTTAACTGCTAAACTATTTATAATATGGTATCTATATATTTTAAGAGAAATCGTAAAGAGCCAGTGTGTTACATAATAGTATTTGTTATTTATTTCTTTTATATCGCTGAGGTGGCAGACAAGCATACGGCCTACCTGATGGAAAGAGGTCACCGTAGCTTATGGACGTTTGCAACACCAGAAGTGCAGCACTCGCGCTGCCGACCCTTTAAAAGCCTTTAAGGACTCCTTTTGAAGAACCCCATACTTACATAATTATATGGCTAGGTTCATGGTACTAAGCTGTAGACTTGTTTTTTTGAAACTTTGTACCAACCTCATTAAATCTTTCTATCAATAATCGATCCTGCGCCTTGACGTAAGGGTCCCGGGAGTGCAGCTGATTCCTTGGATACTTCTCGTCAAGGTAATCGCAGATGACGACACTCTCGAACAAATACTTGTCACCTTGGTCGGTTGGGATTTCTAGCACGGGGATTTTTACTGAAAAAAATAACATTGTTTCTGAATTATTTTTAATTCATACTGTCATCGAGTTTAAATTGATATACCGGAACCATTTATGCTTACTCAGTAATCGATGGCAATTACATACAAACACTAGAGTTCCCGTTGCAAATAGCAAAAAAAAGGTGTATTGTTATTCCACGTAATATTATTCCCGAAGGGGTGGCAGAGGCATTTATATGCCCACTTTTCAACATGTGTATTCCTGTCCCACGTAATAGGTGATGAAATAGACAGACGTAAGTTGTGGCTACCTACTGTTGAAATTTTTCAAACTGACCATCAGGCCTTTAACCAAGCTTAAAATCGTTAAGCTTGGTTAAAGGCCTGATGCATTTTACTGGCAACCGGGAGCAACGGCTTAACGTGCCTTCTGAAGCACGGAAACGCTCGCAAATGTAAATGCCACAAAGTGGTCACCCATCCGGGGACCAGCCATGGGGAAAGTGGCTTAACTCAGTGATCATTTACAGAACACTGAGACCGCGGGGCCACGAGCGCTAGATTATATTAGCTTAATTTGGGCTAGAGCATCGTCATCCGAATATTTGTCCTAGTTGTATCTTGAGACTCCTGTGGTCCGCTTTCTACATTTTCATTTCTACATCCTCGGCATCCATTGTGGTGAGCCCATCATCATGCATATCATCCCCTACGACGTCAAGCCATAACTTCTCAGTTACCCTTTTATCGGAAATCGACGCACATTTGTTCCCCACGTAGCTCGGCTGCTGCTGTTAGACATGACCATTCAGAGTATATATATGAGAATTTACTTTATGTGCACAAAAACATAGACACATTTCTTAAAAAAAGTGATATACATAATGTAAACACTAGGCATAAAGATAATCTTGTATTACATTCTACTCGTCTCGAAATAATCAGCAATTCTTTTATGGGGCAATGTATACGATTCTATAACAAACTTCCCGATGAAATTAGAATATTGTCAATAAATATGTTTAAGACAACAGTCAAGGCCAAATTGTGTAACAAGGCATATTATAAAATTTCAGACTATATAAATGATAAAAATGCATGGGAGTAAGTCGCTCTAAGTCAACACACATAAATATACAAATATAATGAATAATAATAATAAAGAAACATTATAAATATAATGTACATTTGTTCAACATAAGTGATCTGAAACGTCAGGTTAACTAATATAATTATATGTAATTTGAGTTTGTGTTTATTGTGTGAGTACCGTCCACATAGCTTTTTATAAATTTTGAAATTGACATGATGGTTGCTGTGCAGTTTGAGTATGTCATGCTCGCCTAAAGTGTCCTGACAGTGGTGGTGCATGTATCGGGTCGCCTTATTCCCTATAATACGGTTGAGTAGGGCGATGGCTGATATATGCGTCATACCCGTGAACGGGTGCCGTCTGTTGGGACTGGTCAGCTCATAGCTGTTATAGCAATTATTACAAATAAAACTATTTATATTTGAGGCAAATTAAGTTTAGTCGACTGTTCTCACGTAACTCCAAAGGAGCAATGTAAGTTTAATATTGTAAGCCATACCTGCATTTTAAAATAGCAGCCATTTAGTTTCTTGCCGGAGTCTTCCTCATAAGGGTGGGCTACCTTTAAAACTGGCAACTAGAAACGCTCTCATTTTGATTTGATTTGGTTTCTTTTATAAAGACTCATTACTATATAATTTGTTCAAATATCGTGTAAATAAAACTAATGTAATTACTGGCATTTAGAAAAGAGTGGCCATGAGTTTTATTGCCAGGTTCTTCCTCAGGCTCTACTTATTGCGTTGCGAATCTGGCAGTAAATGTAAATGTAGAAGCAATCATCTTGACGTTTATAAGTGTTACTTTGTGACCTACATGAATAAAGATTTTTCACTTTTAACTTCACTTTTCACTTCACTTTACACTTATTCCATCGTAAAGGTAACACTCTTGTAAAGTCAGGCGGACACAAAGGGAGGATCCTCTGACCAGGTAAGGTGATCACGCCTGGCGAACCAACGGTTCATGTTGGGCTATTGCATAACTTCAGCGTGAGAACTTTCATAGCGCGATATAGAAATCCTATTATAGATGTAGTTCGATAGCTCTATGCTATGTGGCGCTGGTCGAAACTGTCACACGGCGTAAATTATAATAAAAAATAGGAAAGCTAGTAAAGGAGTTACTTACATCTAGGATTTTTAGTTCTGAACCATTCAGGTAGCCTTAGGGGGTCCAGCTTGTAGACCTCGTATCTCGTTTTCTTGGCTTCCAGTATAAGCAGTACTCTGTGTCCATAAGGGTTCATATCCACATGATACAGCCGAAGTTTACTATCAGTCAGAGAGGGGGGTGGTTGGGATCCTGAAAAAAAATCAAAATTCATCAATTTATGAAATGCTTGCTCTGCTTGGCTGTGAGGATACGGTGCCGCACACACTGGCAGAGATGGAGTAGCGATGTGGCCCTGAGACAGCCACAGGAAGGGAAACCTGAGGAGTTACCATAATTTCCTTAATTTATCTACCACGCCTTATCCCCGATGGGGTGGCAGAGGCATATTATGTGCCCACTTGTCATGCGTGACATGCGTGCCAATGGTCTCACTACAGGGGATTCAGACGACCGTGCGAAGTGGACGAGAAAAAGTATGAAGGCGGACCCCGTTCGTCGCGAGACGCAACTGGGACAAGCGCTCAGATGATGATGATGAGTTATGAAAACTGGTTAACGCGATCGTTTTGTTATTTTATGTACCAGCGAGTCGCTAAGGAAAGCTCCACATATTATAAAATGGTTTGTATTAAGTTAAATGCCGGCCAAGTTGAAGGGAAAGAACAGGTGCAAAAGTACCATCATGGGAGTTTTGTAACTTACGAGCAAAGTCGCGGGGCTCTGCTAGTCTAATAATAAGGCTAGAACTTAAACCGTGATATACCTGTTACTGTTTTCATTAATTTAACTTTCTATTACCCGATACATGTTACTATTTTTCTAGTTTGGTTTTGCAAAAATACTTTCTTTCCGACAAAATGATGTTTAAGTTATGTATTTCCGATATATAATTTATCGGAATGATATTTTTAATTATTAAACGTATCATTCGATTCCGATATAAGTAAAAAGCCATGACCTCATTCAAAAATGGGTTAATAGTACCTAGTACTACTGAAGAAAGTAGTACTGAACGAACGGATCCACACGAACGTAAGACAAGGACGCAACATCCTAATTAATATGAAAGACAAGGAAGGAAGTATTTACGAGCGAATTTCAATTTATTTATAGTATTCTCTACCGTGACATTTTGAGTTGGATTATTTTATGAAAACAGTATCTAATAGTTCTTCTACATTATCTATACAAATTATAAAGAGGTAAAGTTTATAAGTTTGTGGGTTCGTGATGTTGTGAGTTCGTGACGTTTTAGGGGGTAATCTCTAGATGTACTAAACCGATTTTGAAAATTAATTCACCAATAGAAGCTAAATTATCAACGTAGGCTACATGCAGCTGACACCGCAAACAGCCTAAACTTAAGACATAAGTATCTGAAATATGGTAAAAGTATTATACCTTAAATGATCACAAAAAAAGTTATTCCCGGGATCCTTTAAGGCAACATATTGTAAATGTGAAAGTTTGTGAAGATTTTTATTATGTATATATATATCATTGTTACTCGAATCACAATTGGATGAAAATCTGTATATATAATAGATAGGTTTTTTCTGGGGGTCGAGTCTACTATTGACAAGCCGTAGAATAGAACCAGAATCGCTGTTTTGAGCTGTGAAAATGCTCTGACTAGCGGCCACTGGCGCGGTACGTGTTAGTAGAAGTCTATTAGAGTACGATTGTAATAGTAGACTACGAAAAATTGACAAAATTCTACCGGTGGCTTTCTATTGAGCGACGATTTCTAATCTATTTCTCCACCATTGAAATAGCAGACTCAGCCCCCTGGTTTAACGCATAAGATACTTTTTAACTGTGGAATTGCATGCTCAACCAGTCTTTGAGCCCGAGGTATGCTTTGCCAATACAAAGCACACCTCGGGCTCAAAGACTGGTAAAGTATAATAAGTGTAAAGTTTCAATGGACTACCAATGTAGTGTCCATTGAAATATTACATTTTTAGGCCCTACCTTTCGTTTTTTAGAGGACGAAATTTTCTTTTTTTGATGTGTAGGGGTGGTCAGTGTAAAGCTAAAACCAAGTTTGTGGGGTCTTCACACTTGTCCCACGGCCGCCCTCTTGGAAATAGGGGTTGAAATGGTTTTTACGATTTATCTCCTAAACTATATATATATCTAACAAAAAAAAAATGCACTCAATTTTTGTTGCAATTTAAATTCTCTACAATTTTGGTTCAGTACCTTTTGTCGTAGAACTATAAATAAAAAAGTTATAAGCGAAGATGGCGGTGTGGCGTTATATTATAGAAAACTTCTTTTATTTCTAAAAAGGGGCAAAGGAGCCCAAATCGGGCAAAATCAAGATGATCTACCTACTATTAATGTGTTATCTAATGGGAATATTTCAGTTTTAAAAAATGTGTTATTAATAAAATAAATAAATAAATAAATATCCATCACGCCTTATCCCCGAAGGGGTGGCAGAGGCATATTATATGCCCACTTTTCAAAAAATTTCATTTTCAATTTTTTTCTTTTTCATTTCTCACTTTTTCTTTTTTTCTTTTGTGTTATTAATCAAATATCATTTCGAGTAACAACGACGTGCCATAGTGCCATCGTCAAATGAAGACCTCATTTGACGTCACCGGTGGCATTATGGCACTTCTGCCTAAGAACAAAAAAAAGCACAGCGTCATACAATGTTTTGTTTTTTTTTATTATGGCTAAGGCCCAATGATTTCATGCCACTAATGACGTCATTGTGAATGAACTATTAGATTTTTAATATTTCAAAATTTTTAATATAAATAAGAGGATTAAAACTGTGGAAAAATAATGGAAGATTAAAACATTTCTTCAGTTCTCGTTGACGGAAGAGGACCAGCGTGCCTTCTGAAGCACGGAAACGGTACAGAGGGGAAAGTCGTTCTAGTTCTATTCGATAGCGGTTCTATTGCGATTAGTCCATAACTAGGTAGTTTACTAAAAGTATTATATATTTCACAATCAAACTTCTCAAGTGCAGAATAGAGACGAAATATCTGTTTTTAGCTTTCAAAATATTTATTATAGACTACTAGAAATGCTACGAGCTACTTACTGGCGCTACGCGTGGTTATAACATTCTATCGGCCGGCAGATAGAATTATATTGGAGCGCAATTGTAATAGTATACTACGAAAACTGTAATTTTTATCTGTCGTCTCTCTATTCTCTTCTGACGCGATTAAATTAGTACTTGGCCCCCAGGGGGCCGATTGGCTAGCGGCCACTGGCGCGGTACGTGTTAGTAGAACTCATTGCCCGACCGATAGAAGTCTATTGGATTTAGTACGATTGTATTAGCAGACTACAAAAACAAGTCTAAATTGTATCGGTGGCTTTCTAATGAGCGACAATTACAATTCTTTTCTGACGCGATTTAATTAGTAGACTTGGTACCCAGGACTAACCGTACAAATATAGTGATCGTTTACAGAACAATTAGCTAGCGTAACACGAGCGTCATTTTATAAGTCCCGTTGAAAATGCCTTGCAGTTACCATTTTTTTAGGACAAACTTTCTATAGTCTAAGTTTACTTGACTTTCTAATACTTCGCTGCCTACGCACTTACGAGTTGTCGCGTGGGATGAGAGATTATTGTTCAGGGTACATCTTGGTAGCAGTACGGCACAAAGAAAGTGAGGCGCTTTGCACAACTTACTAATGTGAACTAGCCTTAAGTTAATTCATATATGTACGAGCCTTAACCTTACCGCTAAAAAGAATGTATTTGACAGTTCTCACTAAGCAAACAGATACACAAACTTTTCTCAAACTGGGCCAGCACCAAACTGGGTCCCCGGTTTGGCGCAGGTGCGGATCTAACCCTCGAAAAAGGTTGTGGGCACAGTCACCCGAAAATAGCCAACTCTTCATCATCATCCAAGCGTCTAGCCCAGTTGCGTCTTGCAACACCCAGGTTCTGCTTTTGTCTGCATCCCCTGTAGTGAGACCATTGCCACGCATGTCATCCTTTACGACGTCAAGCCAGCACTTCTTGGGCCTTTCCCGCTAGGACCCGGCGGGGCTGACATGGCCAGAGATTTGTTTCCCACGTAGCCCGGCGGTAGCCGCAAGACGTGACCATACCAGCGAAGGCGACACTCTTGCAGCTTATCTGCAATGTCACGGACGCGAGGACTACCGCGGGTACTAGACTTCCTCACGTGGTCCATCCGCGTGGCTTCACACATCAGTGGCCACGCCTCACTACTATGTATAAGGACAAACCTAATGATGGTAGGTTAGAAACAGCTATGTTTATAGAGTTTTGATTATCGGCATTGTTGGGAGCGATTGCCGTGTGACCGTCCCAGCCCCGTAAGAGCGCCAGCTTCTCGTTTCATATTTTTCAAATTAAGGCTTTAGATAATAATATCAGCAGTCAATAGAGTTCAGTAGCCCGTTAAATTGTGGTGTCACAGGTGAATTTATGTTGTGGGCATGCCCATCGTGCCAACTATAGTGAAACCGCGCTTGGTTTGGCGCTGTTGGTTAGGGTTCCAATGCAACCTAAATGCCTTTTGGGGCTCGTCGTACCACGCCAGGTATTGTTGATATTGCGTGGTAACGGGAGATGATTAAAGATTCGGCTGTCAGGTGATAATTTCACTTTTTATATACTCTATACTACTAATATTCACATTAAGTGAAATAGCATCTAAGATATAGGAGTATGAGTCTCAACTTAGCCGTGGGAAAAGTTGGTGCATGCGTTAATGCTGGGAGCGGTAATCATCATATACTATCCAGGTAGTAGACACCTCACAAAAATATTTACATAAGTACTTATTTAATTACTCCTGTCTTTATCTATACAAAATACGTACTTATTTCGATGATAACACTCAAGTACACAAACCAAACGAATTAATTTGTATAAATAAATTGTCGACTTCCGTATTCAATGCTCATTGTAAAGTAAGATTTTACTATTTGCTTCTGAAGGGGCCCCACCAAGATCTACAGGGCCCAAGCGACGTCACCAGCTAGCAGTGCACCTAGGGTTACCAGATGGTCGGGATTGTCCGACATTTCATTGGCGTCCCGACAAACGTTTTCAAAAAATATATGCAATAGCAAATTTCTGTAAAATAACATTTTTTAATTTTTTAATTTGGATTATATTACTATATCTATAAGTAGTATCTATATATATATTTTAAAATTTTTAAATAGTAATTTTTTTTTCTTGCTTTTATAGTTTCCAAGATATCTCGATTTTAGTTAAATATGTCATAGGTTAATTACGAAAAACTAGGTCATCATAACAACTGAACGTTCAAGTAGATAATAGCTAAGTTCAATAGCTTCACAAATCATCAGCGGTCTCCCTCCATGCACAGTTTTTTCGCTCCTTCACATTCTTCAATCGCTTCATACGCGCACGTCTGGGTATCCGAGTACTTTTGACTTTCCGTTGTTGAGCAATCTGCTCACGTGGTCTTCATATGTAAGTCTCGGCCTACCCTGACTCCTTCTACCCTCTACTTTCACACAATATATCTTCTAGCGCTCGTGGCCCGCAGACTCAGTGTTCTGTAAACGATCATTGAGTTACGCAACTTTCACTATGGCTGGTCCTCGGATGGGTGACCACTTTACGTTTCCGTGCTTTGGAAGGCACGTTAAGCCGTTGGTCCCGGTTGCCAGTAACATGGCAGTCGTTAAGTCAAGTTAAAGGCCTTATGGGCGGCATGAAAAGTTTCAACAGCAGGTAGCCACAACCTGCGTCTGTCTATTTCAACACGGCAATTGGCTCACCACCTATTACATGGGACAGGAAAACACATGGTGAAAAGTGGGCATATAATATGCCCCTGCCATCCCTTCGTGATAGATGACTAACTCGGTGGCGTTAGCGTAAGTGGTTGTGTAAACGATTGTCGTGCGTAATCTGTTTCGTCATTGATTCCCGGGATGGAACAAATACTTATTAGTGAGATCCACAAACCTATATTTGTTTCAGAGTTTGGATGTTTCCTATGTATATAAAAAAACATGTGTATGTACCAGAGTACACAGGTAAAAAGTGAAACTTCTTTACGACATTTTTTTAGTTTTAAAATTTCGCTTATTCGAATTCGTCGCCTTACGCTGTACGCCTTGCGTCGCCTTAAGACGGAATGAGGTAATTTATTTCCGAGTAGGTCTCGGTGGTGTAATTGGTAATGCGTCCGGTGCGTTGAACCAGAAGATGCGGGTTCGATTCCAGTTCGAGACTGAAATTTTTTTCCACTCTCAATTTATATTTCGTTTACATGTTTAAAAATTACATTTCAAAACTAAACTGCGCCCATCTGCAAGTATTTCAATGCAAACATTAGGTAACCAGTAAGCACCTATTTATTTAATTCAAGGTTAATCTTTTATTTATTTTGCATAATTAAACGACTGACACACAGACATCACAATGCAATTAAATTCATTTGCGCGGCAATTGCGTTGTTGCAATTTGTATATAGCTCATTGGCTATTATGTAGGTACGAGATGAGCACCACGGCTTCGCCTGTGGCAAACTTCGAATTCCCGTCGCACTGTGTTCGGTAGCCTTTTTATCGAGGAAGGCTATAGGCTATATGCTATCACTCTACTAACGTGGAGAGCGGAGCAGTAATGTTCAATGTCAAGATATCGGGCAAATTTTTATACATTACTAGCTGACCTGCCCGGCTTCGTCCGTGACATACTTCCAACCCCGTGGCACCCATTTAATCCCGTCGCTTATTACTTTTCCAAATATGTATGAGGGTTTCCCCGATTTGCTGACATTTATGATTACTGCTCCGCTCTCCTGTGTAGTAGCGTGATGATATATAGCTAAGAACCTTCCACAATAAATAGGCTATCCAATACAAAAAGAATTTTTCAAATCGGTCAAGCTGTTTTCATGCTATGTCGTGACAACGGAAAACAGGTTTCATTTTTATATATATATAGAATGTAGCATTTATTATTATTATTATATTACCACTACTACCTCCTGAGGCGCGGTGGAAGTGTATCCGACTGCTACACAAGAGGTCGTGGATTCGAGTCCCACCCAGGATAAAACTTTGTGTCATGAGCACGATATTTTATACTGTGTCTGGGTGTTATTTATCTATAATATGTATGTATTTAGAAATATATAAGTATGTTTATCAGTTATCTGATTACCATAGTACAAGCTCTGCTTAGTTTGGAAACAGATGGCGTTGTGTGAGTTGTTCCAAAAGTTCCTCAGATTAACGTGTTCAACCAAACAAACAAATAAACAAACAAACTCTTCAGCTTTATATATCAGTACGAATAAAACTTCCCTTGAAACTAAAACCTGGCTACGCCCGTGCAGGTATTGATTACTTATCCAGCACAAATAACCGACCAACGGCCAATATCCTCCTGTTCAAGGTAAAGAAAAGAAGGCATCTGACGTTTACGCTGTACAGCTCGGATGTTTATGAATATAAAGGGTCTCATCTTCAAGCGGTACACCTAGCGCTCGTGCCTAGAGGGCACATACATACATATTGTCACTCCTTTATCACCGATGGGGTAGGCAGAGGCGTACTATACGCCCACATTTCACCGTATGCATTTTTGTCCCACTTAACAGGTGGTGAGCACATTGCCGTGTTGAAATGGACAGTTGCAGGCTGTGGCGGACTGCTGTTGAAAATTTTCAAGCCGCCCATAAGGCCTTCAACCAGGCTTAACGACAGCCATTTTACTGGCAACCGGGACCAACGGCTTAACGTTCAATCCGAAGCACGGAAAGAGACAGAGGTCACACAGCAAGGAATGTTTATCACTCCCTCGCTCGCGCCCTATTAAAGACGAAAGTTATGATAAATCAGCGTGAAAAGTTTACGTTCGGATTTATGCGAAAGTCGCTTACGCACGTCAGTTGCCTGCTCATCGTCTGGAATAAGTAGTGCCCTGATACGCTTAGTTAGTATGAAATATATAGAGTGTGATTTTGATTCCTTGTTCTGTGCGAGAGGAATTGGAAAATCAGACTGGAATTTTCAACAATGCTGAAAAAGTATTCAAACTACAGCTGCGTACATGTTATCGGGACGAAGCTGAAATGAAACTAAACGGAGCATACCTAAGCGACGACGACCTAATAACTTGTTTATCGATTTTTCACGTTTCGTTACAGGTGTGGTAAAAGAAACGAAACAGTTGTTTAAATTTGCTTTTCTTAAAGACTGAATCGCTTTAGTAGGTTGCAGATGAGATGCAAGATTAACATAATAAACACATTATATATAGCAGTAGAATAGCATGCACTGTACACATTTTTACCAAACAAAATTCGGACATTAAGGTCACATTAATTTACACAGCAGTTACTAAACGCAGCACAAAACAATAGTACAGTGACATGCATGACATCATACACAAACAGCTGATTTATGCAATTGAATATCTTTTAATTTTATCGTTAAAAAGCACTTCGAATTTTTTTTAAAATTTAAAATACCTTTTTAATTTTATAAGAGCTTCATACAAGTTTTCTTTAATAATAATTTATAATTACAACAGTAAAACACCGGAATTTCTGTAAAATTTTACGAATATCTGTCACTAGTAGCTATTATAATTCTGTACGTCTGTACGTATTAGTTTTGGACAACAATATTTCGCTAAATTATTATGACTTCTATAAAACACGCAATATTATTGATTTCATAAATGATGTCACTATATTTCTATACAATAACAAGGTACCTAATTATAAAATGAAGTACACACTTACCAAGGTTCCTGTGCTGATAATACGACATGGTCTGACAATTTTTCACGTTAAATTAAAAGAAAATTGTATAATCGGTGTAACCGCGTTCGTCTTTAGCGAAAACCGGTGTTGAAATAAAATAGTAACGTCATTCGTAAAATTATAGCTGGAGGGGAAACATATCTAGCGTACATGACGGCCGCAGTGACGTAATCAATACTTACATTCAAAGTATGTCGCCAGTGGGTGTAAAGACGTTTTTTATTGTTTATTCTATGAGATCCGCAGATTTATGACAAAACTCAGAGCATTTTTTTAGTTTTTGCAAGCAACTACAATAGGTCATTAAAAGGTTTGCACAGAAACAATATCGCATATGTAATACTTTTATGGGTACCTACTTACGCTATGTTCTCATCAGTAGCGTAATTCACAAATCTCGGATCCAAATCCTCTACCGCGCAATTGTCATCGATATTCATAGAACTCGAATATCGATGACATTTGCGCAGTAGAGGATTTGGATCAGAGATTTGTGAATTGCGCTACTGATCTATTAATTCAGGTGAGGTTGGTTTGGATCATTCGTACCCCCTAGATCTTGGTTGTATGTCATCCACCTGAGGCCCTTATACCCTTTAGATTCTAAAGAGTTACTATACTATATCAATTTATTGTTCTAAAGCTTAAAACAATAATTTGTTAGAGTATAACTTAATTGGAGCGGAGCTCCCATGGATCAGCTTCAATGGCGAAACGTATGTGACGCCATAACTCTACGAGTTCTAAATCAAGTTTCGTAATTTTCGTACTAAATCAAATTTACAGGTAAAATTGAAATCATGACGGAGCCAGAATTTTTAAATTCGCAAAATTTGTAATGTTATTTTCAAAAACATGGTGTCAATAGATTTTCCATTGAAACAAAAATCAAGATATTCTTATGAAATAAAAAAAATCATTCATAGATCCGCCCTTTCCGCTGAATATTTTACATGATTTTTTTCCCGTCCTTTTCTCTGATGTTTCGTTCTAAAATATAGTGTTAGCGAAGCTATCTGCTTAGCGACGAGATCTACCTAGTATCTAAGTCACAATACGTCAAGACGAAAAATCTGTAGAATATTGACAAGGAACAGAGATTATACTCGTAGATTAAGAACATTAGATATATTAGAACATACTGATTTATGGAGGTTATCACACCAGGAACTTGAACTAATCAGTTTGCCATACTGTTCCAGAGGGCATCTAACAGACTACTAGGCACTATGATGTCTAGTCCTAACAGCAGTATTTAGCAACGTCCTAACCAGACAAAAAGAGAACTTCAACAATTTCTTGACGAAATTTAAAATGTTCAATAAAATTTACCAAAATTACCTGGTATTTTTTCCAAGTCTAAACGAATGCTTATGGAGGTTCAACTGAATTCGCAGCAGCTTCTATCACACTTCTTTTGGATAATGGATAGATTAATCTCTGAACAAAGAAAAGAAATACCTTATGCATTATCCCTATCACAGTCCCGTCCAATAAAATAATCCATCTACAAAATCATATGGATAGTTGAACTACGTCACATTTTATGTCGAGTAAGCTAAATATGTCGATGGCCCCTATTATGACATCATCTGTGACCCGATTATCAACAATCCGACCAAGTATAGTTGAGCAAAACATGCAACTTAAACACTGTTTATCTTGTGTGTTTTTAATTTAGCAGGATACATCGAGCAGAAGGCCAATCTTGTAGGTGAAGTAACTTTTTTTACATACTTACCTACATTTGAATACAAATGTAATTTATGCAGGTTTTTTTTTATTTTAGGAAATGAGTCATACATACATATACCGCGAGCATCGGACTCAGACGGATTGACCAGCTCTCACTGAGTCCGTTGCTCCAAAATTGTCATTATTTCGGGATTTTGATTGTCTAGGGTGGCTGGCGACTTCCACGCTGAGGTCTCGAGTTCAAATCCTGGTCGAAACAAATATTTGTGTTATCCATAGTAGTTTGAATATTTTATATGTATAATATAATAAGAAATATTATAATAAGTACTAACTGACCCGCGCAATTTCGTTAGCGCCACATAAGATAGAAAAATGAGAGAGAATTTTGACAAACAATTGAAAAATGACAAATTTTTTATTGAATAAAAAGTATCCTATATTACTTCTAATACCTCAAAGAGTATGTGTACAAAGTTTCATGACGATCGGTTAAGTAGTTTTCACGTAAAAGCGTAACAAACCAACTTACATTCACATTTATTATATTTAGTAGGGTGTAGTGAACTGTCTGCGTTGTTCTATGTCAGCCGATCTGTATGTGTACAGATGACGTAGTTCAATTAACCCGTCGACAGTCCACAAACTCTCCTCCAGTGACTCCCAGCGCCACACCCCGGGAACCACGTCGGCTCGTGGGCTAAACCTAGAGGAGGGGCTTGGGTACAACATATCCCGAGCTACTCGGTTGCCCTCCGAGTTGTGTTTGCTACAGCAATTGGCTTTTGGCTACAGCAATCCACTGCCAGTGGCAAGACACCTAGGCAATTGTAGGATGGCTTCAAGGCGGCGGTAAGGGCCATGTTATTGCTTGCTAGGCTACTGCATCCAGCCCCCCTCCGGTCGTAGCGGTTCTCCGTTCCACTGGATCAAGGGGAGCATGGACGAGAGAGTGCCCCTGCGCTTGCGCGAACGTTTGAGCACTTTAACATATCCTGCGCATCTGACCGTTTCCGTTGATAGACTCCGAACTGGCAAAGTCTGGTGGCGATAGACTGAGGTAGAGAGGTTCAGTTGGATGCAAACCGAGCTTTGTCCGAGGTCTGCACACCAGCGGCTCTGGGGGTGTGAGTACATACCGTGGTCGCTTATACTCTG
The DNA here is from genome assembly GCA_948477245.1 of Thumatha senex. Taxonomy (NCBI): domain Eukaryota; kingdom Metazoa; phylum Arthropoda; class Insecta; order Lepidoptera; family Erebidae; genus Thumatha; species Thumatha senex. Next base: position 14,988,090 of record OX419752.1, on the reverse strand, counting down.
AACTGGGGGGACAGGGTAAATTCGGCAGCACCCAGAGTGACAAAGCAGCCCTATTTAGGGAAGCACTGCTTTCCTCGCTCAGATGGGGAGGGGGCTAGAAAATGTGGTCGACGGTACAACAATAAAAACAATAAAAACAAATATTTTACCCCAAGTCATCATATGACATTTGGCGCTTGGAATGTGCGGACTCTGCTTGATCGTGACGTTAATGCCTGTCCAGAACGGAAAACTGGCATCGTAGCTCGTGAACTTCGTTGCTATAACATTGATGTGGCTGCTATCAGTGAAACACATCTAGCCGACGAAGGTGTTTTGATAGAGCATGGCGGTGGCTATACTCTCTACTGGAAAGGAACCACTGCGAGACGTTCAGGCGTCGGGTTTGCTGTCAAAAATCACATTGCTAAGAGTCTGCAGGAATGTCCAGTTCACATTTCGGACCGTATTACAACCTTGCGTCTTCATTTAAATGACCTTAACTACCTTAATGTGGTCAGTATTTATGCACCGACACTGGATAATGCTGACGACAAAAAAGAAAAAAAATTATGAGGAATTATCACAGTGCCTTCAAAAGATACATCCTAATGAGAACATACTGATTTTGGGAGACTTTAATGCCAGGGTGGGGCGAGACTACGAAGCCTGGCCTAGGGTTCTAGGGAGGCATGGAGTTGGAAACATGAATTCACATGGCCAGCTGCTGTTAAGCTTATGTGCTCAGTATCAACTCGCTATAACTAACACCATGTTCCGTCTTTCTGCTAAGCACAAAACGACATGGATGCACCCGAGATCTAAGCACTGGCACCTAATTGATTATGCTATCGTAAGACAAAGAGACGTGTCCCAGGTCCTAGCTACCCGTGTTATGCGCGGTGCACATTGCTGGACTAGGCTACATCTCCGACTTCGTCGCCCTTGTCGAAGCAGCCAGAGTAAAGCTAAACGGTTGAATCTGGAGAAGCTAGCTAACTCCGAAACGAGGAGGGTTTTTGCGGAGGCTGTTTCTACTCGTATTAATGTTGCACCGACGGTCCCTGATACTTCTACTATTGAGTCTGTTTGGGATTCTCTGTCGTCGTCTATACTGAATGCCGCAGCTGCAACTATAGGTGTAAAACCACAGCAACGGGAACATTGGTTTGACGAAGACGATGGGATTCTGATGAGAGCAATCGCCAAACACAGAGATTTGCTAAGGCGCAAAGTAAACAGCTAAAAAAAGTTAGTGATCGTGAGTTGCGCAAACTCACGAAAGAAGCTAAAGACAAGTGGTGGGGGGATAAGGTGCAGTACATACAATGGCTTGCTGATAGTCATCAGCTTGGGGAATTTTATAATGAGGTTCGCAGACTCCTGGGTAACTGCAATTTTGTGAAAGTGCCGCTGAAGTCATTTGATGGCTGTGGTCTTCTGAAGAGCAAGGAAGAGGTGCTTAGGCGTTGTTCAGAACACTTTGAATATCTGCTAAACGTAGAGCGAGCTGTAGATCTCACTGTCAATAACAATCTACCTCAATTTCAAGCTGCAGCAGAGCTAGATGATGCCTTGTCTCCGGACGAAGTTGTCTGTGCGATTAAAGAACAGCATAATAAACGTGCGGTTGGCTTAGACCTTATACCAGGTGAGCTACTAAAATGCGGTGGTGGTGAGTTGCACACGCTGGTCTGGAAATTATTTGTTCGCATGTGGGGGGAGGAACAAGTTCCAAAGAAATTTAAATTGTCACGCATTAAGGCCTTTTATAAGAACAAGGGGGACCGAGCGAAATGCAATACTTACCGCGGCATTTCACTTCTTTCAGTTCCCGGCAAGGTTTTCGCCAAAGTGTTGCTAAACCACCTAAGAAAAAATTCTGAGAAGATCTTGCCAGAAACGCAGTTTGGTTTTCACCAGGGTTTCGACAGGGGTACTTGCGAGGCAATCTTCACAGTACGGCAGCTGCAGGAGAAAAGCAGAGAACAAGATAGACATTTGTATATCTGCTTTGTTGACCTGGAAAAGCGTTTGATAGCGTTCCTCGTGAGGCCCTTTGGATGGTGCTGAAAAAACTTGGATGTACGGAGAAGTTTGTTAAACTCATGCGTCTCCTGCATGATGACATGAAGTGTTGTGTGGTGGCGGAAGACGAGCAGTCGCAATTTTTCTCAGTTTCCTGTGGAGTAAAGCAGGGTTGCGTTCTAGCACCCACTCTGTTCGCCCTTTTTTTGCGCTCGTAGTCCGTAAAGTCATTGCGATGTCATCTGTGGGGGTCCGACTGCGTTTTCGGACAGATGGTAGTCTTTTCAATCGATCGAGACTAAAGGCTAGCACTAAAGTATCTCTTGCGCATATTGAAGATATTATATTTTGACGACTTATGTTTTGTGGCAGAATCCCCGGAAGGTCTTCCGGCAGCAGTCAGCAGTGCTCAAAATTTGGCCTGAAGATCAGCGTCAAGAAGACTGAAGTTATGTCTCTGGACGTCCATGGTCAAGAGACGCTCACTATTAAGCTCGGTGAAGACGTTTTAAAGCAGGTTGAGAAGTTTCAATATCTGGGGTGCATAGTAACATCAAAGTGTGACCTTGACGCCAAAATCAACAGCAGAATCAGTGCTGCTGCTGCAGTCTTCGGTGAATTAAACTCTAAGGTCTTCCGCTCACACAACTTAAAGCTAGCCACAAAAGTTTCTGTGTATATGGCTGTTGTACTACCTAACATTTTATACTCTGCTGAGACATGGACACCATACCGTCGCCACATTCGACAATTGGACCGATTTTATCTCAAATGCCTTCGTTCTATACTAAATGTTCATTGGTCTGATCGTGTGCGGAATACCGAAGTATTGAGACGAGTCAATGTGGGAGGGATTGAGGCATGCCTCATGAGAAGACAACTTCGGTGGTGCGGTCACGTAGCACGCATGTCGGAGCAGAGAGTAGCTAAGCGCATCCTTTATTCGGAACTTCAGGAGGGCAAGCGGAAGCATGGCGGCCAACTCTTAAGATTTAAGGATGTGCTCAAGCGGCACATGAAGGGTTGTGGCGTAAATCCATATCAGTGGGAAGAGCTAGTGGCTTATCGCAGAGAGTGGAGGTCACTGGTGCAACGGCAAGTGTCTGATTTTGAGACTCGTCGGCTTTCGGAACTGGATTCCAAGCGCGACGTTCTAAAAGCCCGACCACCAGCGGCAATCAATTACAATTCTGTCAATGGTGCTCTCACTTGTCCACTCTGTGCCAGAATTTTTTAAAACAAAAGTGGTTTTTCTAGTCAGATGAGAGCCCATGAGAGGCGCCAGTAGGTGAAGGGACGATCGCCGTAGCCGAAAACGATTATTATTATTATTATTTAGTAGGGATGTTTATCAGTTGCTTAGATAGTAGATACTATAGCATAAGCTTAATTGGTTTTCGTTCGTCGGTGTCAAGGTAACTATCATATAACTGCGTCACCCAGAAGCATTCATAAATCATAACATTGGTAAACATCACTAAGTTAAGACTGCCTCGGTGGCGCATGCACTAGCATGCGACTGCCGCGACTTAGGTCCCGGGTTCGATACCCGGGTCAGATCAAATATTTGTGTGATCCACAAATGATGTTTGTTTCGGAGTTTGGGTGTTTCCTATGTATGATATTTATGTATTTAGAAATATATAAGTATGTATATAAGTTGTCTAGATCCCATAACACAAGCTTATAGTAGCTTACTTTGGTTTAGAGAGAGCTGTGTTAAAAAAAATCCGAAGAATAAAAATAAAAATGGTGGTCTAGTCTAAGGTCAATAGTCCGACGAAGCAGGATGGCTTAGCACAAAGACTACAATTGGCTTACATTTAGAGCTCTAAAGCCGTTGGTTCTGAAGGCCTTATAAACCACCTTTTACTTGGGACACGATATAAGTATATGTGCGTTAAGTCCTATGCACATGTTAAGCAACAGGGTTACTTCAAATCTACATGACACCCATTTACTCCCGTCGTTTATTAATTTTACTTTGTCGTTTATTAGTTTTAGAAGCGCTTGTGACCCCGCGGACTCAGTGTTTTGTAAACGATCACTGACTTACGCAACTTTAACTATGGTTGGTCCTCGGATGGGTGACCACTTTGTGGCATTTACATTTGCGAGCGTTTCCGTGCTTCGGAAGGCACGTTAAGCCGTTGGTCCCGGTTGCCAGTTACATGGGTTACATGGCAGTCGTTCAATCAAGTTGAAGGCCTTATGGGCGGCTCGAAAAATTTAAACAGCAGGTAGCCACAACCTGCGTCTGTCTATTTCAACACGGCAGTTGGCTCACCACCTATTACGTGGGACTGGAATACACATGGTGAAAAGTGGGCATACAATATGTATGCCTCTGCCACCCCTTTGGGGATAAGGCGTGATAGATCAATAAATAAATTAATTTTACAATAATGTATGTCAATTTCCCTGTTTAATTGACATATATGATAACTGCTCCGCTGTTCTGGGCAGTAGCGTGTTGATATACTAGCTAGGTGCACTTGCCGTCCCCGGTAAGTCTAAATGGAGTGACGCGTTTTGCCGTTTTTCGAATTCTTTTATCGATGTCCATCTATGGCTAAGATGGCATAAATTTAGGGCGGAAATTAAGACACACCTCTTGAAAAGGGCCTATTACACAATTAATGATTATTTGAATGATAAAAATAAATGGAAATTAGTTGCTTGCTCTTCGCTCGAACTACTTTGTGTTATTTTGTACTTGTCTTGAATCTGCATATATATGTTGTATTTTAACATTTCTGCATATTGAATAATTTGAAACGTCTGACAACTAAAGGTTTCTAAATTGACTGCGTTTAGTCCCAGTAATAACTAATATAAAAATAGGTAATTTGAGTTTGTGTGAGCACCAAGTAGACTTATTTATTATTTTGAAATTGACATGATAGTTGCTGTGCAGTTTTTGGGTATGTCATGCTCGCCTAAGTGTCCCGGCAGTGGTGGCGTATGTATCGGGTCGCCTTATTCCCTATAATACGGTTGAATAGGGCGATGGCTGATATATACGTCATACCCGTGAACGGGTGCAGTCTGTTGGGACTGGTCAGCTCATAGCTGTTATTGCAATTGTTAAATTTAAGGCAAACTAAGTTTAGTCGATCGTTCTCACATAAATCCAAATGAACAATGTAAGTGTGATTTTAATATTGTAAGCCATACCTACATTTTTGAAAAGAGCATCCATTGACTTTCTTGCTAGATTCTTCTTCTTAAAGTGTAGGCTGCCCTTAGAACTGGCAACTAGAATAGCTCTAATTTTGATATGATTTTAAACACAACATTGATTTTGTTTTTTTGTTTTGTGTAAATTCATTTTACACACAACATTGATTTTGTTTTGTATAAATTCATTACTATATAATTGGTCAAACATCATGTAACTCAAACTAATGTAATTACTGGCGGTTAGAAAAGATGTGGCCATGAGTTTTATTGCCAGGTTCTTCCTCAGGTTCTACCTATTGCTGTGCGAATCTGGCAGTAAATGTAAATGTAGAAGCAATAATCTTGACGTTCATAAGTGTTACTTTGTGACCTACATGAATAAAGATTTTTCATTTCATTTTATTTCATTTTCATTTCATTTCATGGCTAGATGTTGTACTATGGGTTAAATTTGATCAAAAGGTGTTGAGTGGTTTGGGAGGAGTTCGAGGACAAAGCAAAATTCCGAATCGGGAAAGAATGGAGCTACGTTCACTTCGTTCGCTTCGCTCCAATAATCTATACCCTTCCTCAGTAAATGGACTATCCCACACAAATATAATTTTCAACGCGAATGAGTTTCCTGATATTAAAGCGTTCTATTAAACAAAAAAATTCTTCTGTTTTATAATATTAGCATTTAAATGTATGCCTGTCCCACGAGGTAGGACTAACGAAAGCGACTGGAAAGGAAACGTTGTTGTTATTACTAGGGTAGGTATCCCTCAGTTTAATTTTGTGACTTGCCTGAGTAGGTATGAAATATTGACTATTTTCTCAACCCCAGGTCAAAGATCCTTGAAATAATTGTAAATTGTAGCAGAGCGGACTCAGTATGTATAATCTTTACCCTCACTTAATCATCATCATCACTACATATTATAAAACAAAGTCGCTTTTCGTTGTCTGTCCCTATGTATGCTTAGATCTTTAAAACTACGCAACGAATTACGATACGAGCGACTGGAAAGGAAACGTTGTTGTTATTACTAGGGTAGGTATCCCTCAGTTTAATTTTGTGACTTGCCTGAGTAGGTATGAAATATTGACTATTTTCTCAACCCCAGGTCAAAGATCCTTGAAATAATTGTAAATTGTAGCAGAGCGGACTCCAGTATGTATAATCTTTACCCTCACTTAATCATCATCATCACTAAATATTATAAAACAAATATAAGTAATATTAGTATATAATATAAGTCGCTTTTCGTTGTCTGTCCCTATGTATGCTTAGATCTTTAAAACTACGCAACGAATTACGATGCGGATTTTTAAATAGAGCGATTCTTATAGAAGGTTTTTATGTATGATTTGTTAAGTTTTTGTATAAATTGACCAAATTATAACGATATTTGTTGGGGATGTCGGAAAAAATAAGCCGTCTGGGAGCTTTCAACAAAAACGCTGCCTAAACCCTTTAAGTTATAACAAAATAATGTATGGAGCAATTGTGTATCTTATGTAGGTCTACAAAAAAGTCCGCGACGATATATGTCTATCTCATAAGAATAACATACTATATCCATTTTAATACTTTAAAAAACCATCAATTATTAAGCGGTAATTTGCTATTAATACTTATCATTTTTACTACGTTAGTTGACTTCAAAATTTTATGAAGATTATTTTGCCCCTTTACACCTTGCAAATTAAATGAATATCTTACGAGTTATCGCAAATTCAAAATAAAACGAAAAGAAAATAATTTCGTGTAACCATCTCGACCGGGCCGTGCGGGAGGAGCGGAAGAGTAATCAATGAATTTGGAAAATGCTCATACATTATTGTGAATGCGAAATTAATAAACAACGGGATTAAATGGGTGCCACGGGGTTTGAAGTATGGCACGTGCGAAGCCGGGCGGGACAGCTAGTTATATATATAAAACTAGCTGTCCCGCCTAAAAAATACTCAAATAATTTATCCTCATAGTTTTAGAATTTAATTACCTAGAGTAATTAAGATTATTTGTAATTCGGTGAAATGATGGTTATGCATCTATGTACAATATAGCCCTAAGATTTTTAGGTAGGTAGTTAAGTGTTTATATATGTATTGTCAGTATTAAGGTTAACATATTTACTATCTTCTTGTATTGCATATATATAAATTTCGTTGTTATTAGTACGCCAAACAGCTACCACTCGTTACCTTCTTCCGAATTTCTCCATCCAAAGGTTGCCTGGTAGAAATCGCTTTATGCGATAAGGCCGCCCATTGTACTGTTCCCGCTACTTACTTTCTCAATGTACAAATGTATTTTTTGGTGTACAATAAAGTGTAAAATAAAAAAAATAAAAAAATAAATATATATATATAATATTCCATGCTTGTTAGTGTTGTTGTGTTACGTCAAGTTGAAGGCCATATAGGCGGCTTGAAAGATTTCAACATTAGTTAGCCACAACCTGCGTCTGCTGTCTATTTCAACACGGTAATGGGCTCACCACATATTACGTGGGACAGGAATACACAGGTGAAAAGTGGGCATAATATGTCTCTGCCACCCGTTAGGGGATAAAGCGTGATTGACAAATAAAAATAAGCACGCCCTTTTCCAGCTTAACGCTGACGCTTTCACTCAAACCTGCCATATTGCGTATCACTTCGTTGTGTTTTCGGTCGGCCAAGGTTACGCCGCACAATTTCACGAAGTGATCGCATCTCCACAGCATTCAGCTTACTTTTATGCATCTTCTGACATACCCAGGTTTCGCTGCCGAAAAGCAACGTTGGCACTAGCACTGTGTTATGAATCGCGAGTCGTGCTTCTTTTACGATGCTTTGTCGCTTTACTAATTGGGACAAAGCACTGTTAACTTTGTTTCCGGCAGTTACTCGCCGTTCTACATCCAAATCACATCTTCCATTCGCGCTAAACATACTCCCTAAATACACAATTTCATTCACTTGCTCTAGACATTCCTGATTTACCCAAATCTCGCACCTAGTTCTTACGTCTTCTCTTTCAAACACCAGAACCTTAGTTTTACTTGCATTCAAGCGAAGACCCTTTCTTTCACACTCCTCTTTCATATTAGTGACCAATGCCTGAAGGTCGGCTTCTGATGAGTACAGCAGACAATTTATTGTTAAGTCACCAAAATTCACACCCATATCACAATCTTTCAACTTCTGCAGGCAACTGTCCAGATAAACTATGAACAGCCAGTCAGACATGACACAACCCTGTTTGACGCCTGTCCAGACAGCAGCAAGTCCCACAAAGTTTCTCTCACAACGTTCTAATCAACAATCTAATGCTTTCTCCAGATCCACAAAAGCGTAGAAAACCTTCTGGTTAACAGCCAGAAACTTTCCGCGATCATGCGGAGAGAAAACACTTGATCCATGCAACCTCTTCCACGTCGGAATCTGCATTGAGCCTCCCACAAATACCTTTTAGACTTTTCTTGCATTCTTGCCGTTATAACCCTTGCATACACCTTACTAGCTAAGCTGACCAAGCTAATCGCCCTGTAGCTGGAGCAGTTTAGGTGAAACGCACCGCTCGACACCCCAAGCCGCTTACACCGGTGTTGCCCTCTGTCGCCTTACAGGCTTATCATGCCTATGGCGATTGTATAGGGGGCCCATCTAGTGAGTTGGCGAGTCACCGTCTGCCAGTAGTTTAATAATAATATATTAAAATGGCAGACGCCGTTTTCATCAATAGCTTAATTCATCCGATCCATTTAACCCCCAACCTAATAGCCCATTTCATAGTTAGCACATTTTACAATAGTTTAGCTCCCATTGGAGGTGATCCATTACCGTTCTTCTACATAAGGCGGGCGTGGACTATCTGCAGTGGGGGTCCCATTCCCTATTAGATTAAAATTCTCGAAGGGCCTCTGCGTGTTGGACCTATGTCCCCATGTAAGCCTATCAAAAGTCCGGGCATCTTCATGAGAAAAAAAAACGAAGATACCCGTGTAAAGAAGAGACATAATAATAAATTTATTTTCGTCTCATATCATACATTAAAAACATTTTACAATAAATTGCTTATAAATAGAACAGGTCTGACTAAAAATAACAAAGGTAAGTTTGTACTTACAAACAAACTTACTACTTACTACTTGTTTGTACTTGTTTGTTACTTTTTTGTTAAAGTAACATGTTTAATTTAATAGCTACGGTAAAATAATCAACTTAGTACAGAAGTGAATATATAAGTTGCCTTGTCTGAACTAGGAATTAACCTGTGTCTCAGACCATCGCTTGACTAACCAATATGTAAGGGCAGGGCAATTGATTTAGCCCTAGACTTGAACTAATAAAATTTAATTTAAAATATTAGAAGCGCTCGTGGCCTAGCGGTCTCAGTGTTCTGTAAACGATCACTGAGTTACGCAACTTTCACTATGGCTGGTCCTCGGATGGGTGACCACTTTGTGGCATTTGCATTTGCGAGCGTTTCCGTGCTTCGGAAGGCACGTTAAGCCGTTGGTCCCGGTTGCCAGTAAAATGGCAGTCGTTAAGCCTGGTTGAAGGCCTTATGGGCGGCTTGAAAACTTCAACAGCAGGTAGCCACAACTTGCGTCTGTCTATTTCAATACGGCAATGGGCTCACCACCTATTACGTGGGACAGGAATCCACACGGTGAAAAGTGGGCATATAATATGCCTATGCCACCCCTTCGGGGATAAGGCGTGATGGATATTTATATTTATATTATTTATTTATAATAAAAAATATCGAAAAAAATATAAAATACTTAAAGAAATTTTAATACCAATAAAAGACTCATGTCAACTCAAAATCTCTAGAATATTTTCTGTGTCATGATAATTTAGTTCACCCAGATATTTTGACAGGATCACTTTGCAAACCTTAAAGTTAGTTGTATATTGCAAAAACCTATTAAACTTATTATAAAGATATGGACCTAAAAATATATAAAATCTATTTACGAATGCATGTTTGGTCATTGATCTGTCACAAACTATGTCCTTTCTTCGTCGATCACTCGATATTGTACTGAGAGGAACTTCAGTGTGCTTTTTAGGTATAGTGTGAAGAATAAATAATTGACGTACAGTTAGAACATTACACGCTTTATAGAGTGTATGTGTAGGGAATAACAAGGGGCGAAAGGCTACCTTTAAAACGGCTCTTTGCGCACGTTCCAGAGGGAGTAGGATAGTCTTAGCCGCACCCCCCCCCCCCCCCCCACCCAGGAAGTTATGCAATATGTTAGCATAGACTGACACAAGGCCAAGTACACCTGTTTTATAAGAGTATAATCGGCAATATTGCGTAAATTCTTAAATATATAAATTAGCTTACGTACTCTACTGCATAATAAATCAATATGTTTACTAAAATTTAGATTTGTGTCAAGAACCTAGATATTTTACCTCGTTTGTAATTTTCAAAGCGGGGCAAGTACACGCAGTGTCATCAGATTTGCTACAATTACCTGCGTAAAGGCTTGGGTTAGAAAAATTCGTAGTTTATATTTCTCATTCTAAATATTATGTACTTACTCTTATCAGTGTTCAGGGTTAGTAAATGATCTTGAAGCCACTTAGACACAATATTAAGACCTCTCTGAGCAAATGTATTAGCGTTATCACGCGAATCGGCTGGGAAGAGTAATGCCGTATCATCAGCATAAGACATTATGACTCCATTTTGTAGTATTAGGTTGCAAAGGTCGTTTATATAAATAAGAATTAGAGTTGGTGATAAAATGCTTCCCTGGGGAAAACCATTACAAGTGCTTTTTTGTTCAGCACTTGTCCACTGGCCGATTCTCACACATTGATAACGATCACTAAGATAGTCAGAAAAAAGTTTCAGTTGAGTTCCTATTATACCAAGAGCCTCAAGCTTTCGCAAGAGAATAGTACAGGAAACCGTATCAAAAGCTTTCGCAAGGTCTAGGAAAATCCCAATGGTGTGCATACCCTTATCCAGATTACTTGTTATATAGTTAGTAACTCGATGTACAGCTTGGTCCGTAGATCTTTTAAGCCGGAAACCAAATTGATTGTCTAAAAGCAGTTTCTTGTCTTCCAAATATTTTCTCAGTCTGTTGTTTATTATTTTTTCTAATACTTTTGATAGGCCCGTTAGTAATGAAATTGGTCTGTAGTTATTTATATCTTTAGGGTCTCCAGATTTAAGGATATGTATAATCACAGCTTTTTTAAGCAATTTAGGGAATGTGCCCGTCCGTAAACATAGCTGAAAGATGTGCGTTAGAGGCGGTGCGAGAATGTTTTTAAATCCTTTGATTATAACATTAGAGATGTTATCCCACCCAACAGAACATGAATCTTTTAGTCCACTAATAATATTTAAAATTTCGCCTAAGTCAGTATCCAGTAAAACAAAAGAATTCAGCTCCGAACAAAAAGACTTAGCTGTACGTCGGGTGGATGATCTATACAAAGTGAGTGCCTTTTCTGCGAGGTTTTTACCAACGTAAGCAAAAAAATTATTTACATTTATCATCGGTTCAGAAGGGACTGGGTCTGTTGATAAAAGATCTAGTGCTGGTTCACAGTTTTTTAAATGGAAGGTGTTATTTTTGATTACTTTCCATACCAACTTATTATTATTGCCAGCCTTTTGTAACTCGTTTTTTTTCATATTTTTTTTTTAATTTTTTCAACAGATAATTACAAAAGTTCCTATATGCTTTATAAGATATTAAAAGTGTTTGATTTTCGGGTGCTGCTTTAGATTTCTGGTGTAAATTATCTCTGTGCCTTATGCAACGAACGAGACCTGGAGTTATCCAGGGCTTGGTGTTCATATACTTTTTCGGCGTAGTAGTAGTGTGTGTATTTTTCAAAATAGCTTGTTGTACTGAATTTATAAAATAACTAAGTGATATATTTGCATCGTCAGTCACATAAACGGGGTCAAATTGAATATTACGTATGTCTCTTTCAAGATGTCTCATATTAATCCTTGAATTGCAATGTATCTGTCTTTTTCTAGGCACCGTTAGTTGTAATGTTAGTAAAACCGCGTGATGATCTGTAAGTGTGGAGATAGTAACCAAGGTTAGGGCTGGGGTATGTGTTTTTATAATAAAATGATCCAAACATGAGCCAGTAATAAAAGTTGGACAATTATGAGACGGTAATAGTCCGTGAAAACAGCAATGTTCAAATAAGTATCTGCTTTGTCAGCACACGTACCTATTCCAATGTCAATGTTAATGTCCCCCATTAAGATTATTGTTTTATAAGACGATAAGCTTTTTAGATTAGCATTAAGCGATTCTAAAAACATGTCAGCACTTTAAGAAGGAGGTCTGTAAATAGCTAAAATTACGATATCGGCACTAATTTTAAGTATTAAGAAATTACAGACTGCAAAATGAGGCTCCTCTACCGACACAGTTAAATCACTTCTGGAGTAAACCACAAGGCCACCATTTTGATTAATGCTTTGCTTGGTTTTGTGAAATATATAACCATCAAGGGGGGGTATGACTGACTCAGTCGTTAACCAACACTCTGTTAACACAATAACGTCGCAACTAATATCTAGTCGATGCAACAATACCTGAAACTCATGCATGTTTCGGTTTATACGGCGAATGTTTTGTGTTATTAAGGTCAAAGATATTTCATTATTGGGTATGAAAGATTTACATTCCTCAAACCTACATTGTTTTATGTCTGACACAGAAAAAATATTCAAATCACCCAGCAGCTTGTCTGCCATGATGGAGTATAAAATAAATTAAGTTAAAAACTAAGAACAAGTCATCATCATCATCCGAGCGTCTGTCCCAGTTGCGTCTCGCGACGCCCGGGGTCCGCTTTCCTACATTTTCTTCTCCACTTCGCACGGTCTTCGGCATCCCCTGTAGTGAGACCATTGGCACGCATGTCATCCCTTACGACGTCAAGCCAGCACTTCTTGGGTCTTCCCCTCTTACCGGGACCCGGCGGGGCTGACATGGCCAGACATTTGTTACCTACGTAGCCCGGCGGTTGCCGCAAGACGTGACCATACCAACGAAGGCGACACTCTTGCAACTTGTCTGCAATGTCACGGACGTGAAGGCTGCCGCGGATGCGAGAGTTTCTCACGCGGTCCATCCGCGTGACCCCACACATCCACCGCAGCATCTTCATTTCCGTGACACGCAGCTCCTGCTTGTGTCGCTCCAATATCGGCCACGTCTCACTGCCATGTAAAAGGACAGGTCTAATAATGGTTTTGTAGACCTGTCCCTTCAACCGGATCGGCATTTTAGGGTCACAAATGACACCGGTCATCTCCCGCCATTTGGCCCACGCAGCAGCAATGCGTGACTTGACATCGCAATCGATGTCACTGGACGTGTGAAAAACAGATCCCAGGTATTTAACCTGGTCCGTGCGCTCGACCAAATCACCGCCTATGCGGACGGATGTGGGATCTGTCGAGTTTATTGCCAAGTACTCGGTCTTCGCCACATTTAGTTTCAGACCGCCGTTCTCAAGCGTCTCCTTCCACGCCTTTACACGTCGCACCAATCTGCCCCTGTCCGCGTCTGCCAGCGCAATATCGTCAGCATACATGAGCAACCATGGAGGCTGCTCATGTGGGTTTCTGATGCTGTCCGACAATTCGTCTAATATTACACTGAACAGAAGCGGACTAAGGACCGAACCCTGGTGTACCCCGACGGTGATGGGGAAGGGTTTCGTGTCGCCAACAGCAGTCCGAACCATTGAATCGGAGTCACAGTACATGTCCCGCATAGTGTCAATATAGACCTCTGGAACCCCTTTGGACCGCAGTGCCCACCAGATCATCGCACGAGGAACACAGTCGAAGGCCTTCTGCATGTCTAGAAACAAACAGTGCAGAGGCGTGTTCTTCGACCTGTATTTCTCTGCGACAACCCTCAGGGCAAAAACAGGGTCCGTGGTCCCATGACCAGGGCGAAACCCATATTGACACTCCGAGAGAGTACACTCCTGCCGGATCCGAGAGTCTATAATCCTCTCGAAGATCTTCATGGTGTGGGACATCACCTTGAAGAACAAGTGCTTACTATAAAAGATGTTGGTGGCGCTTCTAGGCGCCTTCATAGTCGATGGTGTTGATATACCTGTCCTCCGCAAACTTACGTGCTGGGCATACTACAGCACTACACTACACTACTAGCACAGATGGGGGCAGCGGATTTGTTACTGCATTCTTTAAAGGAGTGCCCGTGCTCTCCACAGTGATTACAGGTAGGTTTGGTTTCTCGGCAAAATTTCGCCGCATGACCAAACTGTTGGCAATTGAAATCTTGTAACTGTGGTAAAGTCTTTGACCTTGCAAGATGTCCAGTTTATATATATTCGGCCTTGATTTATTAGGGCTTTTCTTACATTAGCAGGCACTTCTATGATATAATTACAGGTTGGAAGGTCCTTTTTTCCGGATTTGTGGCTTAGCTTGATGGCAGTTAGGAAGGCATAACGAGTAGATTCCGGAAACTTATCTACCAGGTTTTGCTCATAAATGTATTCAAAAACCTCTTTTTCGGTTAAAGAGACGGGCATACCAATGACAGTAATTCTAGGGCGGCGTTTAGTCGGTTCTTCCACGTTAAGGCCTGAAGATGCTAATTTTTCTGAGTTCCTAAGCTTTACGATGTCCCATTTTGATTCAGTGCTTATAAGGACACCTCCGTTCCTCACCTTTTTAAGACTACGTACATGTAACTTGAGTTCTTCCGGTGAAATGATCTTTTGAACAAGGGTTTTTGTCTCTTCGCTGGTCTTGGTTTTATCACTTGGATATATTGCTAACGAACTCAAATTGCAAGGACGGATGAAATTGTCGGTTCCTTCTTTTACCATATCAGCAAAACTGCAAGGGGTGTTTACCGAGGATTTTAGCTTATCTTCGACAACCTCCCTGAACTGTGCAGGTATGACCCTGCACAGTTCAGGGAGGTTGTCGAAGATAATGTCCTCTTTTTCTTGAAAGTGCTGTATGATGGTGTGCGCTTGAATAGTTTTTTGCTTCAAGGATTGGTATAGAACAGCCATATCCGCAGTCCAATTTGAAATTCTTCGGCACAGATTGTTCACGCGCAATTTTTGATTGGAGTTCATTTTCCCTTCGGCCTCGATAGTGCAAACCTCATTTAAACAAGCTTCAATGTTTGCCATCCAATGCTGAATATCCGACGTGGGTTTCACTTCTCTAGGTAGCTCGGTATCAACGATCGGTTCCGGGATTGGAGTCGAAGGAGGACTTCGACGGATTAATTGGCTACGGCCAAACGGAAAGCCTGGACTTGACATCTTTAAAACGGTTCGAATCACTTGGCTATACGGTTCAATACATTATTTGTGATATGACTAGATAGGCATAATATATTACACACTCGCGCTAAACTTAGGTCGACACAAAAAGTACTTTTCTTTGAAAGTGTACCTTTATTAAGTATTACCCTTGTATTAATTTTATGTGAGAGAAAATAAATAAAGTTATTATTATTATTATTACTTTACACCGCGGAAGTAATTATGTTGACTACAATAAATACATTTATTTAAAACATTTTCTAATTGAAAAGACAACACGTCTGCTTAGTCAAACGAATGAAAGTCAATGACACCAGGATCCGGAGCGTCACAGTGAGCTCCACTTCCCGATGCGGCATCTTTGTCCTTACTTGCATACATCTTTCCATAATATTCACACCATCTCCGCAGGACGTCAGTTTGTTTTGTTTGGACATCGTTGTCAACACTAAGCACTTTATTCATACTGCAGACTGTCGAACAACTCCGAGTCTTGCCTACCTCTTTCCAGAAGAGCTTGGCATTATCTCGGAAATTGGACGACAACCTTTCATCCGCTTTCATTCTGCACCTTTCACGAATATCCTCTATCAGTGCCTTCGTGTTAACTTTTTGCAGTTTGTATCTCTCTTTCATATTCAAATCATTCCGCGAGGCTAAGGAGTCTAACCATGCTTTCTTCTTCATTCGTACTGCTTCTTTCACTTTATCATTCCACCATGCATCGCGCTTATTACTACTGCCTCTTTTTGTCTCTCCACACACTTCCACAGCGACATTTACCATACTATCCGTAAGGTTCTGCCATACGCATTCCACATTCCCACTACTAACATTGAAGTCGCCAAGCTTTTCGGCTACCCTCTCTTTATATTTATTCCTAATGGACGCATCCTGCAGCTTCCAGCTTTTGATGCTATAAGTCGGCTCAGGTTCAGGACACTCGGCACGAAGACGCCAACCCGCGAACAGAACCCTAATCCTAGTTATGACTAGGTAGTGGTCTGATCCCAGCTCAGCGCCACGATAAGCCTTTGTGTCCATCACAACCCCCTGACTGCCATGCTCACTCTCTGGTACTCCAGACCATAGTGCGAGCATTCCACCCGGGAGCTCCAAGACTTCGTTGCCCTTGCGTTTGGTCTCTGTCAAGCACACAACACCTAATTTTCTCTCTTTCATTACATCCATCAACTCATTCATCTTATCTTCAATTCCTCCTCTAATATTCCACGCAGCTACCCTGCACTCCATCCTCCAACCTTCACTTCACGCCGTGTCGGGCCGCGCGTGTAGGTTGGCGGTCCCCTACGCCGCTCTGGCACATACTTTTCGCACAAGCGGAGACTAACTGATGCGCGTCGCCTCAAGGGCACGCCCTAACATGGTTCGCCTCTGTGGCACTCGTGTTGGAGTATAATTGCAGCCTTGGCTGGCAGGGATGGTAACGGGCACGCTTCTACTCTTCATCCCCGCTTTATATTAATAATCATTAATACTAGCTGATTCACATACTTCGAATTTCCGTCTCACCTATTTAAACTTGTCGTTTACAAATTATACAGTAGGTAATGTATAAAAAATTGCTTTTTTGAGTATATAGCCTTTACCAAAAGTGTTAGATATCACATTTTTCGAGAAAAGCTTTTCAATTCGACCCAGTGGTTTCTGAGATTAGCGCTTTAAACTAAACAAACAAACAAATTATTCTGCCTTATATTAGATTTAATAATTCTTATCAGTCACACATTTATCCCCTAAGGGGTGGCAGAGGCATAATATACGGTCACATTTTGTCGCACGTAACTGGTGGTGAGTCCATTGCCGTGTTGAAATGGACAGGCGCAGGTTTTGGCAGGATTGCTTGTCCATGTCGGTCACCCATCCAAGGACCAGCCATACGTAGCGGACAGTGGGGGACGCATATATGGCTAGGAATAGGCATGCGTCAGATAAGCAAAAATTTAATTTTGAATAAAAATAAATTTGCCATATAAAAGTGGAAATAAGTCCCCTTTCATACCTCTACTCGTACACTATCTTCAGAACGCTTCAATACCATTGACGGACAATCTAGACAGCCTCGGCATAGACGTCCGTAGATAGCTTAACCTCAAATCGTTTATAGAGAGCTGTATTGAGCTAGTCTCACGGAAGCTAGGAGATCTAAATACGGTGAGGCGGTTCTCACGCCACACCAGACATGTCTTCTGTACAACAAGCAGATTCGTCCATGCGTTGAATACTGCTCTCACCTTTTGAATGACTATGCAGCGCTATAGATTGTCCTGAGGTAATTTGTGTCCTGAGGTAACAAGAAGCCTTATACCGCTAGTGCAGCGTAGAACAGTAGTTTCATATTCTGCTTTGTACCGTTTCTACCACGGCGAGTGTTGAAGAGCTCTTTAACCTAATCCCACCATCTCCTCTTCGATCCCGAAAAACGCGTAGCGGGCAGAGTTGCCACTCTCACACTGTGGAGTGTATTGTCACCAGAACTGAGAGGTTCAAAATATCGTTGCCAGCGCACGTGTTTCACTCCTCTTATAAACAAGGCTTCTTCAAGCGGAGCGTGAAGTGACACATCATGGGGCCGCAACCTTAAGGGGCACTGTTAATAGTCTTGTGGATTGTTACAGTGACTTTCAATTCACTATAAGACACTTTTGCGAGCTAAATATAACTAACTAACTATCTTCACGCTGTATTCCTGACGGGGTA
This sequence comes from Thumatha senex, assembly GCA_948477245.1. Taxonomy (NCBI): domain Eukaryota; kingdom Metazoa; phylum Arthropoda; class Insecta; order Lepidoptera; family Erebidae; genus Thumatha; species Thumatha senex. The sequence goes on along the minus strand of OX419752.1, from coordinate 14,969,871 downwards.
GTCAGAGAGGACAGATCGCCAGGCTTCGCGATCCATGCATACTTCTTTCGCTTCTTGCGGATTCATTAATCGCTTCATACATGCACGTCTTTGTTTCCGAGTACTTTTAACTTTTCCGTTTTTGAGCAATATGTTAGGTACGAGTATATAAAAAAATTACGGGTTGCACTTCGTAAGTTCGAAGCACTGCCTTCGCCGCTACAAGGATAGCCGCCTGAATCCTGTCCCAGTATTTTGGAACTGGTTCGCCTTCAGTGTCAGTGCACTTGTCACCGACAGCTTAGGCGAACTCCTGGGACCTGGCTTCATTAAGCAGCAACCACCTGATGCGGCGCTGGCACTGCTCGACACATTTGGCTTTGGGCTTCACACATCATGACAAGGAGACGGTGTTGTGCAGTGAGACTCTCCGGGATACTATCCTAGAGAATAGGAAATCGATTTGAGTTGCACGCCACCCGCTCCGGTAGGTGATGAGATGTACATGTACACCAGGTATTTTTAAAAGCAGAAAAAAAAATATTTGAATTATATTCAGAAAAATCATATAATTTTAACCAAACCTTTCAGGAATATGTTAAAAATTATTCTCAGATATTTAAACAAACATGTTATCTTGCAAAGTCAAACTTTATTAAAAATAAAATCTCTAATTCTGTAAATAAAATAAAAATGACTTGGAATGTCATTAACTCTGAATGCGGTAGAACTATGGTGACAGAAAGGGATTTCCATTTAAAAGTAAATGATTGTAATGTTACAGGGGACCTGGAAGTGGCGACGGAATATTACCTATTTTGACGACAAAATCTTTGCAAGCGTCTTCCAGTTCCACTGAACATTTATTAGAAGAATCTGTTCCTTATTGCAGGGATGCATTTGTATTCACAGATATCTGCGCTCAGGATATTATAAAAACTTTTATTTGTATTGAAATTAAGAAAACCGAGGACCTTTGGGGATTATCAGTCAAAACTGCATCATGTATCATTGAGGTCATTGCGCCCCATCTAGCAACTGTGTTTAAAGACTGTGTTTCTAGTGGTATATTTCCTGATTTAATGAAACACAGCAAAGTCATACCCTTGTTCAAGGCTGGCAGCGCTACAGACCCGTCTAATTTCCGACCAGTGTCAGTGCTGCCAACTTTGAGCAAAGTATTTGAAACAATAATTTTGTAGCAAATGCTACTTTGATATTCATATAATATTTCATACAAAACAGTTTGGTTTTACGAAAGGGCGCTCAACTTCCGATGCTGGTGTTGAGTTATTAAAATGTATTCATGAAGCTTGGGAAGACAAGCAAGATGCATTAGGTATATTCTGCGATCTATCCAAGGCTTTTGATTGCGTTCAATTACATCACTATGGAATAAGAGGCAAAGCTCTCGACCTTCTGTTTTCATATTTGAACAATAGAATACAAAGGGTCGATATTAATGGTACACGTTCTGTGGGATCCATGGTTACAATGGGTGTGCCACAAGGCTCGATACTTGGGCCATTCTTGTTCCTCATTTATATTAATGATTTACCATTTTATGTTGGGGACAGGAATAGGATTATTTTGTTTGCAGATGATACCTCATTGATTTTTAAAATTAGAAGACAATTAGATAATTATGACGATGTAAACAATGCAATCACGAGAGTAGTTCATTGGTTCAGCTCAAATAATCTTTGCCTAAATGAAAACAAAACTAAATGTATTAAATTTACTCTACCAAATGTAAAACAAGTTACGGCCAATGTTCAACTTAATGGACAAGTGTTAGAGTTTGTGGAATCAACTGTGTTCCTTGGTATAACTATTGATGCCAATTTGCAGTGGGGCCCGCACATAGAAAAGACGGCCTCTAGGTTAAGTTCGGCTGCATACGCTGTAAAAAAGATCAGGACTCTAACAGATGTAGATACGGCTAGAATGGTTTACTTCAGCTATTTTCATAGAATTATGTCTTACCTCTCCTTTGGGGGAGTGCTGCAGATGTAAATAACATTTTTGTTCTTCAAAAGCGGGCTGTACGCGCTATATATAATTTGGGCCCCAGAGTCTCCCTCCGAGAAAAATTCAAAGAAGTAAATATTCTAACCGTATCTTCACAATACATTTTTGCTAATCTTATGTATGTCCAGAAAAATCTATCACAGTTTACTAAACTCTGTGATATACATAATATAAACACTAGACATAAAAACAATCTTTTGGTTCACCACAGTTGGCTGCATAAGATTGGCGATTCTTTCCAGGGTAACTGTATACGCTTTTACAACAAGCTTCCCTGTGACCTGAGAAATTTACCATTAAATAAATTTAAAAAGTTTATTAAAAGAAAGCTTTGTGAAAAAGGTTATTACTCTAATCAAGACTATTTACAGGACAGGGATGCCTGGAAATGATCTGCTGGCAAATAAAATACTATAGTCATAAAATATTAAATTGTAAATAGGCCATCAAAATAAAATTGAAATGGTTTCGTTGAAATGGTCTATGCAAAATAAAGACATTTTGGAAAAACGTATTCACGATGGCTAGAATAGCGATAGTCTTCCCTTCAGTGTTGCGGGTGACGTATCCCAAACCCCCGCTCAAACTCCTCACACCTCTTACCCACATGACCGTTCAGATCCCCACCCAAAACAATTCCCTGTGACCTGTGATCGATAAGCACCCTAACGATCATAAGCCGGTCGCTACAGCGTTTTACCTCCAAGATGCCGCTCTGCAGCCCCTCGGAGAGCAGCACGGCCACTCCGTTCTACCCACCAGGTGAGCTGTCTGCAGAGGCAAGGCTTAGTTGCCTTCCCATCGAGTCTACTGCAGGAACACCACGTCTACCCTACGCCTGGAGAGCACCTCGGTCAACTCAATAACGCGCGCCCAGTCAGCGTACCAATGTTGTTTCTGGCAACCAGGCCAAAAAAAATTATAAAACACAAATCTATTTGTAAAAAAATCTGACAGATTCATAAATTTCACACAGAAATAATATTTTAAAGAATAAATAATTAATTACATAAAATTGTAATGAGAAAAGTGTAAAAAAAGGAATTTTGATAATTATTGTGTATGGTCAATCACTTCTTGTTAGTTTGCAGTGTAAATTTTTTAAAAACAATTTTAGTGTACAAATTGTGTGCTTGTTTAAAAGGGAATTTATGAAGGTAAAATACATAATAAGGCTTCGTTCTGCTGTTTTTTGCGGTGCAGGCGGTGGGATATGTGACAATGGCGTTGTGAATTAACTGCTCTCTCGCTATAAACTGAATTTACAGCGGCACAATTAAAGTATTTCTCTGTATAAAGTTCGCATTAACTTCCTTCAGTAATAGTTACCTTAATTTAGATTACACTAAGCGAATAAAATATCCAATTCAACCATACTGTTTTACTAACCCTGCTGTCGATGTATTATAATGATATACACAGGATTGTTGACATTCAAACAATTTTGTTTTGTTGATATAAAATGGTAAGTAACAAGATGTGATGTCCTTTCTTTATTAAGCAGAAAGGAAAAGGATAGGTGTATCCTTATTTCTATAATTGTATTTAACCTTAACAGTTTTGGCATACTTGTGCGATATTTATTTTTTAAAGTGTAAGTGCAGATATAAACAAATAAAAAAAGGAAAAATATCCAAACTGGTTCTAAAATTCACGAGTTCAGAGAATCATACTGCTTGAATAACGCTACTGTTAATTTTAACTAGTGCCTCACAGCTCCTTTAGTGACATACTTTGAACTCCCGTTGCACCTATTAAATCCCGTCGCTAATAACTTGTATTTGATTATTATGATTACTGCTCTGCTGTCCAGGGTCTTATCTTATCTTTATCCTTTATACCTTATATCCAGGGTACTAGCGTGGTGCTACATAGCATAATTTTAACCTTCCTAGATTAATGGGCTACATACATACTGTGGCTGCGGCGACCCTATGTTGAAATTTTTTTTAAGCCTCCCATGATGCCTTTACTTTGCTTAACGACTGCCATTTTATTGGGAACCGGGACCAACGGCTTAACGTGCCTTCCGAAGCACGGAACTGGGGTGGGTCTAAAGGGCTGAATAAATTTAATAATTTATTCGGCGGATTTATGGGGCTATCCAACACAAAAATATTTTTTTAAATATAAACAGTAGTACCTGAGATTCAGAGCTCAAACCCCTGTTATGAATTTTTAGGTAGGAATATTGAAATTTTATGTTAATGCAATTTTTTTAAAGTATACAGCTTAACCCCTGTAGGACAAAGGACACAGGTTCAAGTTAAATCCGGAACCCAGTTAACCATTTAGGCTTTAAATAAATTTATTCTAAAATCCTTTCTTAGTGGAAGGCTTTCTCATACTAATTATTTACGCGTCAAATCATTCAGAAAATATAATGGTTTCACCAAAAAAAAGTTCTTAATTGGTTTATAACTAATGAACTTAGAAGAAAACATCTTGATTTGCTTACCACCTCCTATTTTAGAAATTAGTTAAAAACTGTTCTTTTGAATATAATATTCTTTCCATAGTTATCCCATAATGTTTTATCAGTTATAAAAAAAATTGCATATGATAATTTTGAGATGCACATTTCCAGATACAATGGCCGGAGAAATTGAAGAAGTGGTAATCAAATGTGAGGTAATACTGATATCTGATGAGGAGGCAGAACCTGCACAGAAGAAGAAGAAAAGGTATGGAATTGTATCTTATGGGTTATTTCATTGCTTTGTTCATTATCTAGACATTAAACCAATGGTCCCGGTTGCCAGTAACATGTGAGTTGTTAAGCCAAGTTATAGGCTTTATAGGTAGCTTAAGAAATTTCAACAGCAGGTAGCCACAACCTGCCTCTGTCTATTTCAAGACGGCAATGGGCTCACCATCTATTATGTGGTACAGGAATACATAGGGTGCAAAGTGGGCTTATAATATCTTCCGCCCCCTCGGTATAAGGCCTAATGATGAATGCCTAATGATGATGAATGATGGCCTAGTGATGAATGATATTCAATACCACTTTCCATTCCAGAATAAGAAAGCGTTCCATACCCAAAGAGAGATCTCAGTGTGAACAGTGTCCGAAATCATTTGCCACTAAGTATGAGTTGAAGAAACATGTCCGAACTCATACGGGAGAACGTCCCTACATGTGTACCAGCTGTGGCAAGACTTATACACAGCCTGGTCACCTCAGCATACATCAGCTGTCTCATGAAGGTACTTTTTTAGTTTTTATTTTAATACTATGTCTCATGGTAACGAGTTCGACATTCACACTCATATATTACAATGGGTCTTGTGGATTTATGCATATATAGCAATGGGTCCTGTGGATTTATGCATATATTGCAATGGTTCCTGTGGATTTTGGGGCTCAGGCTGGTGGAGAGAAGATAAACTCGAAATAAAGATTGCCCAGAGTGCTACAGTATGGTAATCATTCTCCAAAATGGAATAGGGTGAGGCCTACATTCAGCACTGAACTGCAATAGGTTAATTTGATTGTTTATTTTATTATTACAAGCTTGTAATAACTTGTATGATTGTATTAATATGCATACGGTGAAATGTTGGCGTAAAGTATGCCTCTGCGTACCCTTTTGGGGATAAAGGCGTGACAATAAATATATATGTATGATTGTATGTTTGTTAGGGTGGAATCATGCAACTCAATTTTGATGCAGATATCTTTAACCTATTGAGCTGAAATTTCGTATACATGTTTGGTTTGCATAACAATACAAGGTTTGCTATTTTAAATCCTAGGGAATACTAGGTATTTTTAATGCGCTGCTACAATATGGTTATAAAATGAAAGGGCTTGCTGAGAATAACTTTTTTCTTATTAATAACTAACTAAAAATAACTTTGTGTTTTTATATGTACATACATAACTCGTAAAATAATGTAATAAAATCTGATATGGGGAACTACTGAAGATGGGACTTAAGTTTTTCGTTTATGCTTACCTAAAATTTCAAAAGGTTCTCTAAAAGGGGTCTTAGAAGGTTTATAAAGTGTCGGCAGCGCGAGTGCTGCACCTCTGGTGTTGCAATCGTCCAAAGGCTACGGTGACCACTTTCCATCAGGTGGGCCGTATGCTTGTCTGCCACATAAGTGGTATAAAAAAAAATATGGGTATCAACTGAAAGGACAGGTTGAGAATTATTTATTTTTTAGCACATGTATATAAAAGCTTGTTTTAAAAACTATTTTTAGCTATTAATTTATTTTACAGGTATAAAAAACTTCAACTGCACCGAATGCGGTTCATCCTTCTACAGAAAGGCTGATTTGGATCGCCATGAGAAGATTCATTTAGGAATTAAACCTCATGTCTGTGAAATTTGCTCAAAGAGTTTTACGCAAAAGAATAATTTAGTTATGCACGTCAAAATGCATGTAGGGGATAGAGCTCACCAGTGTACCGTATGCAACAAAAGATTTATGACTCGAAGTAAAATGTTATTGCATTCAAAAAGGCACGAGAATACAAAAAAGTCGAAAAATAGTTTGGGAGTCATTGGACACGATATGGAAGTAATAGGAAATGATATGGACAGTAGTTAGATTTTGCTATACAATCTCTCTGCACAATTTGCAATAATAATCGACTCTGCACAACCAAAAATTTACTAAATATTATTAATTGTGCAGAGTCGATTATGATTGCAAATTGTGCAGAGTCCATTATGATTGCAGATTGTGCTAATTTGCAATGGAATATATTCCATTCTTCTGGTACTAAAATTATTGCTGTTGCGGAAATCTTATGCTGATCTGATTGTAAAGTGTATGTTTACCTGAATCAATTCGATATTCGCCATATAGCGAGTTGTATACATAAATATGTACCAAACAAATTTTGTTGATGTTTAAATAGAGCGCTGTGGTAACACGACACGAACTTCAAATGCAGAAAAATGAGCCAACTAAAAACTGCACTGGATTAAACAAAATTATTAGCATTTTAAGTAACTGATGTCATTATTTGTGTACTTATTAATTTTAAATGCATTGTTCCGTAGTTAATAACATAAAATCGTCGAGCCTCAGCCTCTATACTCAAAAAATTAACATAATGACAATGACATTGTTCTTTTTTATGTTTATTTCCGTCCCTAGGCAAAGGCTAGAAGTTTATTAAGGTCGTTCATATTTTGCCTAAAATATGAATAATCCTTCATTATTTTCCATTTCTAAGACATAAATAATTATCAGTGGTAATCCTCGAATTGGTTTTTCATTAACAACACATTTTAAAAGAGTGCAAAAGTATAGATAGATGCAATTTAATTCATCGACTTGCCAAATAAAATACATGACGTATAGTTATTTTCCACCACGAAAAAACTTAGAGCAAAAACGAAACGCAACTTGAAGCAGACGAAGGTTTTGTTGTGAAACTTGACGTTTTCTGTTTAACACACACACAGCGCCCTCTACATAAAAGTTTTGCATTTTCTTCCCCATTTCTACAGACGATGAAGTATGTGAGATTGAAGAATTATGGAAGACTCTTAAGGAAGGTCTAGTGGAAGTTGCGGTGGGAGTGTGTGCGGTAAATAAAAGAAGCCAAGGATGTAAGGTGAAGAGAATGTGTGCAGAAGTCATGAAAGCATTGTCCGACAAGAAGAAGGCATGGTTGGACTGGCTGACTTCAAAGGTGAATCAAAGAATGCAGAGGGCAACAGATGAGGATGTAAAAATGGCAACGGATGAGGATGTAAAAATGGCAAAGAATGAATATAAAAGGTATAAACGAGTTGCAAAAGAATTTATAAAAAGAGAGAAAGAGAATGATAGGGATAAATTTAATAGTAGGTTGTCTGATAATTTCCAGCAGAATATAAAATTCTTTTGGAAATCTATAAAATCTGTGAGGGGCAACAAACATCATCGAAACTCAGTAATATCAGAAACCAGCATGGCAGTTTTATAAAAGGAGAAGAATGTGTGCTAAAAAGATGGAAAGATTATTTTGAAAGCTTATACGAAAAAGAGGATATGGAAGCACAAACGAGTTCTTGGGAAAGAAATGAACTAAGCAACGAAAGCATCATTAGTATGGAAGAAATTGTGGAAGCATTGAGTAGTATGAAATTGGGTACGGCTGCTGGATTTGATAGGATTTCTGTCGAGATGCTGAAAGCGGGACATGGCGTGGTAGCTTGCCAGCTGTACCTCCTTTTTAATCTTTCCTGGAGGAGTGGCAGCGTGCCAGGAGATTGGTGCAAGGCTGCCGCTTTACAAAGGAAAAGGGTCACAGCAAGAGTGCAAAAACTACCGCGGCACGAGCTTGCTCAGCAACGTCGGCAAATTGTATGCAAAAGTTTTGATAAAAAGAGTGATGAATGAAACTGAAGGGAAAATGTGGGATGTACAAGCAGGATTTATGAAAGGAAGAGGATGCACGGATCAGGTCTATGCCTTACGATGCATAGCCGAAAATTTTTTGGCGAAATTTCATAAGGTCTATTGCATATTTGTAGACTTGGAAAAGGCATATGACCGAGTGGTGAGGCATGAACTATGGACAACACTGGCCAAGTATGGAGTAAGCAGTCACTTGATACGAGCACTGAAATCTCTCTATGAGGGCTCCAGTGCTTGTGTCAGGATCAACGGAGCTTGCACAGACTTTTTTCACATTGAAAAAGGTGTGAGACAGGGTTGTGTAACGTCACCGGCGCTGTTTAACCTATACATGGACCGTTGTTTGAAAGAACTGCAAGAGAGTGCGTATGGTTTAAAAATGAATGAACTGACTGTCAAATGCCTCCTATACGCTGATGACCAGGTAATACTGGCATCATCGGCGGAGGAGTTGCAGTTGATGGTTAACATTATGCATGATACGCTAAAAAGCAAAGGAATGAAAGTGAATGTAAATAAGACAAAAGTAATGGTTTTTGAAAGAGAGGAAAGTATGACGGATTGCTCGATTTTAGTCGAAGGAAAACGAGTGGAACAGGTGAAAGAATTTGTATATTTAGGTTCAAAATTTGTGAGAGATGGCAAGTGTGATTGTGACATTGAACGAAGAGTTTTGGCCGGAAATCAAGTGAATGGAGCCATGCACGCCTTTATGAGCAGTCAGAACGTGTCTGAGAAGGCAAGAATGGCTGTGTGGAGTACTTGTTCCTACACTAATGTATGGCAGTGAAAGTTGGGTGTGGCAGAAGAAGCATATAAGTAAAATTAATACAGTGGAAATGAGAAGTCTGCGGGGTATAGCTGGAGTGAAATTGATGGACAAAGAAAGGAACAGTGTGATAAGGGAACATTGCGGTATGGTAGAAGAAGTAGTGACTTAGATAGAAAAAGGTATGCTTAGATGGTTCGGACACGTGGAGAGGATGGATGAAAGTAGACCAACGAAACAGATTTATCAGAAGAGAGTGAATGGGCAAACTGGTAAGAGGCGACCTCGATGTACATATGTCAATCAAATAGAAGACATTTTGGAAAAAGGTCAGGTCAAGAGTACCCTTAACCGGCGTGTGTGTATGAAAACACTTATGAAAGTGGAAGAAGCGAAAGTTGTATGCCAGGATCGTAGCAAGTGGAAAGCCATAGTCTCTGCCTACCCCGATGGGAGACAGGCGTGACGATATGTATGTATGTATGTATGTATTCTACAGACGAATGGCAAGCAACTGACACCCTAGGACGATTTAACCAATGGACGCGTAATGTACTCAATAAAGAATGAAATCACTTTCAACCAACTTTCGTGCGATAGGATTACCCTCCGAACGTGTACGATAGACTGAGTCCGCGGAACAGCGACTTAGCTAAAAATGCTTTGCAAATGGCAAGCGGTGTATAGGCGCAAACGGTAAGATAGCGCGTCCATTTCTTAAATCGTCCTAGCTGACACCGCTTATGCGACTTTCGCCTACAGCCGGACGGCATACGGTATTATAATTACTTTCGTCTTTATTAAGGCGCTAGTGATGTAGTGATGCTCTGTGAAAGCAACTGTTACTACTAGATGAAAAGAAGATATCATGGCTGACCAGAATTCGTCTTTAATTAGTTATAAGTGCTTACAGTACTCAGCGATATAATTTATGCACATCGGTCTTTAGAAAGAGACATCCACTGGTATCGGTTTCGTAGAACGTTACCTCTTTCGCACACCTCATTACATATTTAGTGTGCGAGAGAGATAACGCTCTACCAAAAATCTAAAATCTAAATCAAAGGTTGCCTGTAAGAAATTGCACTTAGCGATAAAGCTGCCCATTGTACATTTCAATACCTGTATTCCATATACTTGAAAATATTAATAATTTGTGTAAAATAAAGTATATTTATATTCTATTCTAAAACAAATATTTTTTCGCGGTAAAATTATGCCGCCCGCTTTATTATAGACTTACATACGAAGACCACGTGATCAGATTGCTCAACAACGGAAAAGTCTAAAGTACTCGGATACCCAGACGTGGATGAATGAAGCGATTAATGAATCTGCAGAAAGCGAAGGAATCAAGCTAGGATCGTAAAGCATGGCGATTTGTCCTTTCTGACTACCCCGTTAGGGATACAACGTGAAGATAGTTTAGTTAAAATTTAAATATAATATTTGGTTATTAGTGTACTGTGCGACAGAGATGACGCTCTCTGAAACCGAAATCAGCCGAGGTCTCTTTCTGTCCGTAATTAAATTTATCGCCGGGTACTGTGTAAAGAAATTTTATTATAATATGGTTTAGTATAAGGTTTGTGTTTTAATAAACATTAGCATTCCGGATAAAAGTTGTTTTATTTTTTTACTGATTAAATTCCGCGTCTCCCATTTCATTACTGACTGTGTTGAACGATGCTTAACCCATTGATCGTATATAGATCACAGCTAGGGCTATGAAATAATTTTTTAGTTGTATTCGCCTTTTCTTGGGCTGGCAAACCAAAAAAGATATTTATGACGTTTGTTCTGCAAAAAAATCTAAATTTCGACACTCAAATAATCGGAAAATCTCAAAATATGGATAAATATTTTTCAACACACTTGCTCGTTAAGTCGATCTAATTGCATCGGTTTTCGATACATAAAGACGCTCATAAAGCACGCGTGCGTTATGAACTCAAATGGTGAAGTTATATTCCATAACCGCACTATTTGCTTTTTTTTAACAGCAATTGGTTGTCATAGAAATCGTAGGTATGTAAATAAAAATGTAGAAAATATATATGTCAATAAATAAAGATTATTATTATTTCTCTTTATTTAAACACATTACATATAAATAATATTTGTAAATAAACATATATAAAAAGTACATTTAAAAATATAAAACATAGCATCCCACCGGCGTCGGGTACAGGGACCAAGCTACCGGTGGTTAGGACTTCAGAGAAAGCAATTTCCTCACAATACGTGCCGTGTCGAGAAGAACTGCTTTCCCCAGCTGTTTAACGAGAGCCTTTGTAGGTGCTGATCAAGGCTCTAAAAATTAAAGGTATATTGAACTATTTAATTTTTTTGTTGAATATATAAAATACAATACAAGTATAAATTTGAATATCCAAAAAAGAATGAATAAATAAAATAAATATCCATCACGCCTTATCCCCGAAGGGGTGGCAGAGGCATATTATATGCCCACTTTTCACCGTGTGGATTCCTGTCCCACGTAATAGGTGGTGAGCCCATTGCCGTGTTGAAATAGACGCAGGTTGTGGCTACCTGCTGTTGAAATTTGTCAAGCCGCCCATAAGGCCTTCAACCAGGCTTAACGACTGCCATTTTACTGGCAACCGGGACCAACGGCTTAACGTGCCTTCCGAAGCACGGAAACGCTCGCAAATGTAAATGCCACAAAGTGGTCACCCATCCGAGGACCAGCCATAGTCAAAGTTGCGTAACTCAGTGATCGTTTACAGAACACTGAGACCGCGGGGCCACGAGCGCTTCTGAACATAAAGTTTTTCTTTCTGAATAAAAAGTACATTTAAAAATATAAAACAGCATCCCACCGGCGTCGGGTACAGGGACCAAGCTACCGGTGGTTAGGACTTCAGAGAAAGCAATTTCCTCACAATACGTGCCGTGTCGAGAAGAACTGCTTTCTGTATCAGGCCCTTGACCCAGCTGTTTAACGAGAGCCTTTGTAGGTGCTGATCAAGGCTCTAAAAATTATAATTATATTGAACTACACACATCAACACGGTCTAGGGATATTTTTAAAAAAGCGAATTACTATCAATATGTTAATTATTTATATGACATGTATATATTTAAAAGATACGTTATTTAATATTATACCATTTTTTAATAATGGTTATGGTACTTCGATTAAAATTTCAGGATTTTATGGAAAAAATGAAGCATAGACGGAAACCGTACATGAATTAACTTTTAATTTATGAGTAAAAACTGAAAAAAATTAGAAAAATCATTTAATTTGTGTTTATAAACTTGAAGTTAGTAGTCTGAGAAAGCGCCCATGATGTTCATAACACATCGGCAACGATTCGGCATGCTCAGAACAAGGTTGTCAATGTCTTGCTGCGGAATATTGTCCCATGTCCTTCTGAGGTGCGCAAAAAGTTGATCTTCTGTAGCCAGATTTTCAGGAACTTCCTTCAGAGCTCTTCTTTGCAGCATATCCCACGCATGCTCAATGGGATTTAGATCTGGCGATTGAGCAGGCCAGTCTAAGGCCCTAACATTGTGTGTATGTAACCAAGCTGCTACCGTTCTCGCCGTGTGTGCCCGGGCATTGTCGTGCATGAGCAGGAAATCTTGCCCCATTTGTGTTCCGTGGGGCAAGATTACGGGCCCCAGCACCTGTTGGACGTATCGTTCTGCCGTCTTATTGCCCCGCACCCAAACGAGATCCGTCCTTCGTCCAAGACGAATTCCTGCCCAAACCATAATTGTTCCTCCTTGGTATGGGTGAACTTCCTGAGGGTTCTGAAGACGGCTCCATCGTCCAGGAACTCGCCAAACACGCGTCCTTCGTGAATCTGGATGGAAGCCGAACCTGGATTCATCCGTGAACAGCACATTGGACCATTGCTCACGGCCCCAGTCCACGTGGTTCCGAACCCATTCTAATCGTCGTCCACGATTGCCTCTCCGTAAAGGTGGGACCTGGAGTGGTCTACGAGAGCGTAGATTGCTTTCATGCAGTCGCCTTCTTACAGTTTGGTCACTCACAAGCACTTGGTGTTCCACTCGCAGCCTTTGAACCAATTGAGTCGCCGTTGCATTTGGTTGAGCTCGCGCAGTAATTTGCAAAAATCGGTCTTGTCTAGGGGTAGTGATGCGACTTGGCCCCCGGTGCCTCTCCGCTACTTCACCTGTGGCACGATAGCGTGTCCACAATCTTGAAATTACATTTTGGTGGGTCCCTATGGCCTCAGCAACATTACGCTGAACAGACCCAGCTTCCAGCATTCCCACAGCTCGTAACATCTCCGCATACGTCAAATGTTGGCGTTGCATGGCTACAATACCTCAATTTTAACTTTATCTTTCGTTTAAAAATGAAAAAAAAAACTGTAACTAAACGTAATTTGTATTGTTTTCTAAATTTCGCACAAATGAAAATTCCCTCTCCTACACATCAAGACATTTTATGCCACCGAAACAAAAGAATTTTTAAAAATTTGAATTTGGAATTAGTCTGAGATAAATTACAAACAAATCGGTGTATAAAAGATCCCAATGCGGTCAGTACTTTTCGAGTTATTTAATTGAGTATGAAATATCCCTAGACCGTGTTGATGTGTTTATTTAATTTTTTTGTTGAATAAATGAAATACAAGTATAAATTTGAATTTCCTAAAAAGAATGACATATAAAAATCTAATTCATTATTTATGAAACCTACTGACATTTTTAATATTATAATGAACCTCAAAAATTCTAATAGGTTACGATGACATACACACTAAAATAATTAAACTAATACCTTAATATGTAGCACCTGTTCTTAGTCATATTATTAATTTAAGCATTGAGCAGGGACCCAAAAGACTGAAAGTAACCGTTATTAATCCATTCCTTAAAAAAGAGAGTATAAACTCATATAGACCAATTGCATTAATTCCAATCATAGCAAAGATATTTGAAAAGGTTATCTATAGTACTATATACAATTACTTTAAAGAGAATAATATATTTACCGAAGAACAATTTGGATTTCGAAAAGGAAAATCAACTAATACTGCTCTTTTTCATTTTTTGGAACAAGTAATGACAAGAAAAAATGTATTATATCTCTCTTCATGGATATGACCAAAGCATTTGATCATGTAGATCACGAGATATTATTATTAAAACTAGAGAAATATGGAGTAAGAGGTAATGCATTTGCTTTAATAAAATCATACCTCATAGGAAGAGTACAGGTTACGTCAATTAAAAACTCGATAAAAATACAAAAAACCGAAATAAACTACATTTCGAAACCCAAAATTGACAAATATGATGTGCCACAGGGCAGTATTCTTGGGCCGCTGTTGTTTTTGGTGTATATAAATGACCTCCCAAAAGCGATCAACGAAAATATGATACTATTCGCTGATGACTATTTTTACAACTGACAATAAAACATTAAATTATCAAATTGACATAAATAAATCACTTATAAATATAATTGAATGGATGACACAAAATAATCTGAAAATAAATTTAGAAAAAAAAGCATTTTTGGAATCAGTGCAAAGATATATTATAAATTGCCTGATTACATAAAAACCTCTGAATCCATTTTCATATTTAAGGAAAGACTATAAATTATTAACTGATAAGGCTTATTATTCGATTGAGGAATACTTGGATGATAGGAATTTATGAGTTTTATAGATTAAAAATAGTTGGAAAGTTGTGTTAACGTGCTATAGTGATAAATAGTGATATATATGCAGTAAAATGCGATTTTCTTTCTCGCCGCGTAAAATCCACTGAAAACCTCAGTATAAACAACCACTATTATACTGGGGTGGGACTTGACCTTGACTTAAGACTAGACTTGGCTAAGACGTAGAGGACGGGGAAATTTTAGGTAATAAGAAAGAAGATTGACTATATATGAATTTAGATTTAGCTAAATGGTCTTAGTAACTAGGCCATAATATAATTACAAAAAAAGAGGCAGGTTAAATGTCAATATGACCAGCACACGTAGTACCATGGGCGTACCCAGGTTCTGGGCCAGGGGGGGCAAATCCGATTTGTTTAAGCGCTCGTAACCTCGTTAACTCAGTGTTCTGTAAACGATCACTGCGTTAAGCTACTTTCGCTATAGCTGGTTACGGATAGGTGACCGCTTTGTGGTATTTCCATTTACTAGCATTTCCGTGCTTCGGAAGGTACGTTAAGCCGTTGGTCCCGGTTGCCAGTAACATGTTGAAAGTTAGCAAAGCTGAAAAGAAAAATTCAACAGCAGGTAGTCACAACCGGCGTCTGCCTATTTCAACACCGCCAACAAACACACACACCGTCGTACAAACATCACACACAACATCCTTGGGGATTATATCATAGTTAAAAGTTAAGACATCCATAGGGTTACCACACGTAAAAAATGCTATTTTAAAAGTAACTTCTGAGGGTCTTCGGCAGAACGGTTTAGGACGTGTTTATGGCAGAATAACATATAGTGCTAACAATTTTTTATGTAGACGACCATGATTCAATCAAATCAGCCTATGGACGTAGACGGTAGGCCCTAATCACACCACAACACACGCTTCTGCGCCTTTCGCATATATCTTATACGACCGTAACCTATCTTTTTAAGAAACATCTAGAAGCTATTTTTTTTAATTTTATCGACAAAACTAGAGGACCTGAACCGAATCAACTGCCCCCCTGGGTACGCCCATGCTAGTACATATTCATAGATATGATATCGTTATACATACATATTAGTCTGTGACCAGCACCAAACCAAGTACTAAGTGTATGGTATAGTTTTAGGTTTTACCGTCCTAAAAAACACAAGCCTGTAAGCCTGTAATATTTGTCATCTGCCGTCTTCGTGTGGGCCATTGCGGCTCACCTGTGTTTTTACATAAAATTCGAGTACGAGACTCGTCACTGTGTGAATGTGGTGATGAATGATATCTTCTTCTCTTGTCCTCAAAACAATTCTGACTTATATAGCGAACTTGTTAGGCTAAAAATTTCTCTTCCAGTTATTGTTAAGTCCCGCCCATCCTTTCTGACAATTACTTTTTACCGTGATGGCGTTCATCCGTCGTCACAATGATATTAGGCTTTGAATTGTCTCCTTCGGAACTTGTAAATACTACCTATGTACCTAACCATAGTATCTAATTTATTCATTGGTACCTACGTACCCTATGTATCAGTGATTTTTTAATTTTACTAACACAATCAAGATACACAATTAGCAAATACAAAATTGTTAACAGTGCTTATTAATAGTATACACACGGAAAGCTCCATTGTACGTTAGACAGTGGCGGAACTGCCGGTACCGGCACCGGCATAGGTCCATAACAAAAAGAAAAAAAAAAGTGGATGGTACCTACTTTTCTCAAGAGTCTGACACATCCTGATGGCTCTTGAGTTGACTTTCTCAAATGTCTGTGGGTATGTAAATAATCTGAGAGCTTCCTTCTCTCGAAGCTTTTAACTTGCATTTGGTATAACGTTTACCCTTTATTGTAGGGAGGAGATCAGTTTCATATCTTAGTGCTATCACTCACTCCTATCAAGTTTATTTATCCGAGAGGTTTATATAATAAATAAATAAATATTGTGGGACATTATTTATACACACCTTCGTCTAATCCAAAGTACCTAAGCTAATATAAGCTTGTGGTATGGGATCTAGACGACTGATAAACATACTTATATAACTACTAACCTAACGGAGGTCCGAAACTAGTCGGGCTATCCCGAAATTCACATGTGAGTATAACCGTAGTTTGTAATAATGAACAACGCTCACGAAAGTTATTATTCTAATACTTATATATTTCTAAATACATACATATCATAGATAAATAACACCCAGACACAGAATAAACCATCGTGCTCATCACACAAAGTTTTATCCTGGGTGGGAATCGATCCTACGACCTCTTGCGTAGCAGTCGGATACACTCCCACCGCGCCACAGAGGCAGTCAAAGACAAAAAAGTTAAATCCGCAGAGGTAGTGTTTCTATACTACGAAGGTAGTAGATAAGTATACGACTCAATTCATTGGTTCTGCAGTTGAGTAGTTCTAGAGTTTATCGACTATATAAACAAACATAGCTCTTTATCTACATCACTACATGTTTTGTCTATATGTTCTCGAAAAACTCAAAAACTACTTTGCCGAATTTTCTGCTGTTCACCAATATAGAGTGATTTTCAAAGAATGTTTTAGTATTAAGTTTTTGTATATATTGGCTAAAATATTTTATTTATATATGTTGAATTTGTCTGACAAAAATATAAATCCTATAGACTTATAATAAATATGCATAATTATGAAAGTGTCTACAGTACTTACATAAAAAAGAACACCTTTTTTTATTTCTCGGGCTGTCTGTCGTTTGGGCTCTGAAACGAATAGAATTCAGCGGTCAACGCCCACCCGAAATACTTACAATGGAACTTGGAATTTTTAGAATAAGTAGCTTATAATGTAGGCACGGACTAAAATGCCGATCCGGTTGAAGGGACAGGTCTACAAAACCATTATTAGACCTGTCCTTTTACATGGCAGTGAGACGTGGCCGATATTGGAGCGACACAAGCAGGAGCTGCGTGTCACGGAAATGAAGATGCTGCGGTGGATGTGTGGAGTCACGCGGATGGACCGCGTGAGGAACTCTCGCATCCGCGGCAGCCTTCACGTCCGTGACATTACAGACAAGTTGCAAGAGTGTCGCCTTCGCTGGTATGGTCACGTCTTGCGGCAACCGCCGGGCTACGTAAGTAACAAATGTCTGACCATGTCAGCCCCGCCGGGTCCCGGTAAGAGGGGAAGACCCAAGAAGTGCTGGCTTGACGTCGTAAGGGATGACATGCGTGCCAATGGTCTCACTACAGGGGATGCCGATGACCGTGCGAAGTGGAGGAGAAAATGTAGGAAAGCGGACCCCGGGCATCGCGAGACGCAACTGGGACAGACGCTCGGATGATGATGAATGTAGGCACGGACTAAGAATTGATTTTTGGAATTTTCAACCCTAAAGGGGTTAAGGGTTAAACGGTATAATTAAAGTACGTTATATTCAAAGTTTGAAACATGAAATTACGTATGTCTACTTATTCTTAATACTACTATAATAAAGACGAAAGTTATAAGCTTGTATGGATGTATATTTGTAACTCTAACACGCATAAATGACCAAAAAGATTTTCTTGAAATATGAATATATTTCTTGAATAGTTTGGAATCAGATGGCGTTGTGTGAGTTGTCCCAACGATATTTATTTATTTATACAACAGAATAACACATAGACTGTTTTTTATCATGGAAAAAAGTTCCTGTGGAAGGTGGAAAAAAGTTCACCACGCGGACGGAGTCTCGGGCGTCAACTAGTTATTTATAAAATTAGTTATAGGTTACACGTGTAATATTTTTATTTTAAAATATCCTCTTCATGAAAGTAAAGTGAAAATTGATGACAAGCTTTTAAAAGTTATCCTATAAAAATGCTAACGAATATGCTCTTGGAATATTAAATGTTGTTATTTTTCTACTGACCATAGATAATATAGAATAGGGCAAGTTTAAGCATTGCTTGCTTGAATATTAATAATCGTTTTTTTTATTGGTTTAATCCCACCCGCATTCCCATTAGGTATTGTGACCTCTGTAAACCAGGATCTGCAGCAATGACCAAGATCAAAAAAGTTACACCGAGCCCGATCTCGGTGAAGTCCCAGGCGAAGTTAAAATTCTTGGAACCCGTATCGAATTTAATCAGAAGTAATTTGAAGGAGTTGGAAACATACCTACATATTAATAATCTGTCATCAATTTTTGCGATGCAAAGCGATGGATGCGATAAGGTCCGTGAGGATCCTACCCAGATCTTCAGTGTCCAAGCTACAAGTGGATCACCGAATGACGTCATGGCGAAGATAAAAAAGGTCTTGAAACAAAACTCTTTACCGTTGGCCGACTGAATACGAAATCGAATTGAGACGCAATTCAGCAGGTTTGAATAAAAGTGACAGCATTAAGCTGGAAAAAGGCGTGCTCCTTGACTTGGACACTTCCAACAAATGAATGAGGAACGATTGACGAAATATTTAATATAATGTGAGATATTAGAGGGTAGAAAGAGTCAAAGTAGACCGAGACTTTCTTAAGTAGACCACGTGAGCAGATTGCTCAAAAACGTAAAAACTCAAAAGTACTCAGATACCCAGATGTGCACGTATGAAACGATACTGAATCTGCAGGAAGCGGAAGAAGTATTCATGGATCACGAAGCCTGGTGGTTCGTCCTTTCTGACAACCCCGTAGGCATACAGCGTGAAGATAACACGTGAATTCTATAACCTGCGCAGACACGAGAGTCTCCTATATTTGCACAGCGGCAGGTATACATAAGATAGAAAGATAATTCTTTATTGCACACCTTTACATACAGTATTTTCAGTACTAAAACTACAAGTGAGAGTACGATGGGTTGTATACAGTAAAGAAATAAAAGAAAAAGAAATGCAAGTAGAACTTAGAGGACAGAAAGTTGTTCTGCTATCTTAGAGCATCTTGGTTTAAGACAGTTGAGTGGGAGGGAGACTGTAACCTACTCATCGCAGACCTCCTATATCCCTTCATCGAATGTAACAAGACTATTCTTTCGAAGTCTACTGCCCAGGAAGATATACTGTTGACAAAATGTCTGATTTCCAGGGGTGTAAGGCCCTCCTATACATCTCCAAGGGCCAAGTGACGCCACGTGCTAGTGGTGCTCCAGCTGATTAACAGACGAGGCAACGACGCAGGCCCTTAAGGGATTGGGAGGTGAGCGTTTCGATTGCTCCGCCACGGTGTCCAATCAAAAAAAGCACTCCGTCAAAAATTTGTCGAAATTTGTCAAAACCGAATGCAACAAACCAAAAACTTGTCAAAGTAGAAATAAAGAAGATATTAGGGTTTAAAGTTGGCCGCGCGAACGAAACGTGGAGGATTGCGCGGCCACGGAGATCTCAGCAACTACATGGGGTAGAGATCTAATTATTTTTGTCAATTAAAGATTGAATTTGTCGAAAACAGAAGTATAAGCTCTAGAGCAATATTTTACGAAATATTCGCCTTTGAAGTTATGGCCGCGCAATCCTCCACTCGTTGTTTCTTTAATGTTGTTTGATTATTTTCTAAACCTTACGATTTCTTATAGTAAAATTTACAGAAGAAGAAGAATCTTAATTTGTTCAAACTAATGAAAGCAATAAATACTACTAAAGTTTAGTTAAACAGGAGATATCGATCCAAAACAAAAAGTCCGTGGCCACGCGAAAGAAACGCTACTTTGTAGGCTCATATCTCACTACCTATAATTGCTAGGATTTTGGTCTGAACTTCCATTTATTCGGCATATTAGCCTCATTATAATGGCGTATTGTATTACCCTCAAAACAATTTACAACTCGTGTTAAATCAAAAATAATGATGTCTCGTATGATGTTCTACCAGGGTGACAATAATTTCGATATAATTAGGACATACACCTTTTCTACTACACTAAATGCATCTATTAGAAATAATTAATTTATATCATAACTTAAAGTTAAATCTTCAGCTTGTATACTTTTTGTTTTGTTATAATTTGATAGCCATGGAATTCCAAGGAATGAGTTAAACCAGTAACCTGAGGCTATCGAAACGCTGTGCAAAAAATTCCACCACTATGGAATAAGAGGCAAAGCTCTCGACCTTCTGTCTTCATATTTGAACAATAGAATACAGAGGGTCGATATTAATGGTACACGTTCTGTAGGATCCATGGTTACAATGGGTGTGCCGCAAGGCTCGATACTTGGGCCATTCTTGTTCCTCATTTATATTAATGATTTACCATTTTATGTAGGGGACAGGAATAGGATTGTTTTGTTAGCAGATGACAACTCACTACTTTTTAAAATTAAAAGACAATTAGATAACTATGATGATGTAAACAATGCAATTGTAAGAGTAGTTCATTGGTTCAGCTCAAATAATCTTTGCCTTAATGAAAATAAAACTAAATGTATAAAATTAACTCTACCAAATGTAAAACAAGTTGCGGCCAATGTTCAACTGAATGGACAAGTGTTAGAGTTTGTAGAATCAACTGTGTTCCTCGGTATAACTATTGATGCCAATTTGCAGTGGGGCCCACACATAGAAAAGACAGCCTCTAGATTAAGTTCGGCTGCATACGCTGTAAAAAAGATCAGGACTCTAACAGATGGGATACGGCTAGAATGGTTTACTTCAGCTATTTTCATAGTATTATGTCTTACGGTATTCTCCTTTGGGGGAGTGCTGCAGATTTAAATATTATTTTTGTTCTACAAAAGCGGGCTGTACGCGCTATTTATAATTGAGTTTGAGAGTTTCTCTCCGAGAAAAATTCAAAGAAGTGAATATTCTAACCGTACCATCACAATACATTTTTGCCAATCTTATGTATGTCCAGAAAAATCTATCACAGTTTTCTAAACTCTGTGATAAACATAAAATAAACACTAGAAATAAAAATAATCTTTCAGTCCACCATAGTCGACTACATAAGATTGGCGATTCTTTCCAGGGTAACTGTATACGCTTTTACAATAAGCTTCTCTGTGACCTGAGAAATTTACCATTAAATAAATTTAAAAAGTTGATTAAAATCAAACTAACTAACTATCTTCACGCTGTATCCCTGACGGGGTAGTCAGAGAGGACAGATCGCCAGGCTTCGCGATCCATGCATACTTCTTTCGCTTCTTCGAGATTCATCAATCGCTTCATACACGCACGTCTGGGTATCCGAGTACTTTTGACCTTTCCGTTTTTGAGCAATCTGCTCACGTGGTCTTCATATGTAAGTCTCGGCCTACCCTGACTCCTTCTACCCTCTACTTTTGAACAATATATTAATTTCCATAATATTCACTCCATCTCTGCAGGACGTCACTTTGGTCTGTTAGGACGTCATTGTTAACACTAAGCACTTTATTCATACTGCAGATTGCCGAACAACTCCGGGTCTTGCCTACCTCTTTCCAGAAGAGCTTGGCATTATCCCGGAAATTGGACGACAACCTTTCATCCGCTTTCATTCTGCACCTTTCACGAGCTTCTTCTATAAGTGCCTTCGTGTTAATTAAAATCAAGCTTTGTGAAAAAGGTTTATACTCCGTTACAGACTATTTGCAGGACAGGGACGCCTGGAAATGATCTGCTGGCAAAGTGAAATAATATTAAATTGTAAATAGGCCATCAAAAAAAAAGCCTTCCTAAGTTTCTTGCCGGTTCTTCTCAGGTGGGCCGCGTTCCGAACCGGTGGTCGCTTTAAATATTTTAAATAGTGTATGACATTTTGCAAGCGCCGTTAAAATGGTCTATGCAAAATAAAGATATTTTTATTTTTATTTATTTATATCTATGTGGAGACTGCAGACTCAGTTCAATTTGCGGCAGTTTTCGCTTACCATCCTTTTTTTTATTAAAGCTTAAGCAAATGACGCCACTAAGATATGTATCATATTACCAAAGCTGAAACTAACTGAGCTAAGGACGTCGCATGCCACACCATCATGGTATCGAGCTTTAGCGTGTCGCACAAGCGTGCATTCAAACTATGGTGCGCACTTCCATTTGCCACATAACACTCTAAATATAAAAATGTCTTTATTTTGCATAGACCATTTTAACGGCGCTTACAAATATAAAATATAAATAATAAATAAATTTATATTTTATATTTGTAAGCGCCGTAAGATATGTATCATATTACCAAAGCTGAAACTAACTGAGCTAAGGACGTCGCATGCCACACCATCATGGTATCGAGCTTCAGCGTGTCGCACAAGCGTGCATTCAAACTATGGTGCGCACTTCCATTTGCCACATAACACTCTAAATATAAAAATGTCTTTATTTTGCATAGACCATTTTAACGGCGCTTACAAAAGTCATATTAGTCACTAATATGAAAGAGGGGTGTGAAAGTAAGGGTCTCCGTTTGAATGCAAGTAAAACTAAGGTTCTAGTATTTGAAAGAAGTGACGTAAGAACTAAATGCGAGATTAGGGTAAACCAGGAACGTCTAGAGCAAGTGAATGAACTTGTGTATTTTGGAAGTATGTTTAGCGCGGATGGAAGATGTGATTCGGATGTAGAACGGCGAGTAGCTGCCGGAAACAAAGTTAACGGTGCTTTGTCCCAGTTAGTAAAGCGACAAAGCATCGTAAAAGAAGCACGAATGGCGATTCATAACGCAGTGCTAGTGTCAACTTTGCTTTACGGTAGTGAAACCTGGGTATGTCAGCAGATGCATGAAAGTAAATTGAATGCTGTGGAGATGCGATCACTTCGAAAATTGTGCGGCGTTACCTTGGCCGACCAAATACGTAACGAAATGATACGCAATATGGCAGGTTTGAATGAAAGTGTCAGCGTTAAGCTGGAAAAGGGCGTGCTGCGTTGGTTTGGACACGTCCAACGAATGAGTGAGGAACGATTGACGAAGAATATATATTTTTTCAAAAGTAGAGGGTAGAAGGAGTCAGGGAAGGCCGAGACTTACATATGAAGACCACGTGAGCAGATTGCTCAAAAACGGAAAGGTCAAAAGTACTCGGATACCCAGATGTGCGTGTATGAAGCGATTGATGAATCTCGAAGAAGCGAAAGAAGTATGCATGGATCGCGAAGCCTGGCGATCTGTCCTCTCTGACTATCCCGTCAGGGATACAGCGTGAAGATAGTTAGTTAGTTAGTTACAAAATGTCATACATTAGAACTAAGCATAAATTTAATATTTTTAAAGTGACCACCTGTTGAACGCGGCCCACCTGAGAAGAACCGTCTTATTGTATCTATGTATACACTAGCTGACCCGTGCAATTTCGTAAGAGGCAGAGAGAGAAAAAGAGTGGGGCGTACGAATTTAAATTACAATTCTAAAGGAAGATGACTTAGATTTGGGTTATATATGTATTTTTAATGCCACATCAAAAAAAAATAATAAATAATTGGTCAAAAATAAAATAAAACATTTGGGGTGGACCACCCTACCCTTATCACTAAGGGGTATGAAAAATAGATTAGGATCGATTATCAGATCTATCAAATAAATTTAATCGGTCAAGCCGTTTCGAAGGAGTTTGGTAACAAACACTGCGACACGAGAAGTTTATATATTAGATAAATATAGACAAAAATGCAGAAAGTGAAATGGGCGCGTATAGTATGTCTTTGCCTACCCCTTTGAGGCCATAGGCGAGACTGATAGGTGATTTTTGAAATTATTATTATATTATTTATCTATCACGCCTTATCTCCGAAGGGGTGGCAGAGGCATACATATTGCATGCCCACTTTGAAATCAATTTATAATTATTCATTTTTCAAAATAGTTCTGTACAGATCTGCTGGTGATTGTTACACCGCGTGGACAATTTACGTCGACGACGAGCAGCGCCCGCTTTTGTTATTGTTCATCATATTATTGTGATGTATGTTCCGGTAATGACTATATTTACTGTTCCATACAAAATGTTTAGTACCATGTCGTACTCCATGTTTTTGACGCGCGCCTTATATAAAATATGTCATTTTTTGCCGCGCTTTCAAAAACACAATGACTGGTTTGTCGCAAATGTTTGACGGTTTGACGCGCATAGTCGATACGCCGCTTTACACTTTTACTACTAGTAACGTGATATTTACCATGCATTAATTTCATTCTTTCATCGAGTATCAGATATTTCGGATCTGTTACAAACGCCATGACCACGAATCTACTAAAGCTCGCATTTATTTATTTGTTATTTTTTTTAAATTACTCTTGATTTTAACAATTTTTACATTATTACACTTTTAATGATTTTTAATGTAAATGATGAATAAATATATTAAGTTTTTTTATTTACTCGTATTTTTACTTTCAGATCGATCTAGATGTTATTCAATTTCATAGCTGTCCTCAAGTTATTGAATGTAAATGTATTCCGAACTAAAATTAAATTATTGTCACCCTGGTAGAACATCATATGAGACATCATTATTTTCGATTTAACACGAGTTATAAACTGTTTTGAGGGTAAAACATGACGCCATTATAATGAGGCTAATATGCCAAATAAATGAAAGTTCAGACCAAAATCGTAGCAATTATAGGTAGTGAGATATGAGCCTACAAAGTAGCGTTTCGTTTGCGGGGCCACGGACTTTTTGTTTTGGACCGATATCGATTGTTTAACTAAATTTTAGTAGTATTTATTGCTTTCATTAGTTTCGACAAATTAAGATCCTTCTTCTTGTGTTAATTTTACTATAAGAAATCGTAAGGTTTAAAAAATAATCAACATTAAAGAAACAACGAGTGTACTTCTTTTTTCGTCAAATTTTGACAAAGTCAATCTTTAATTGACAAAAAGAATTAGATCTCTACCCCATGTAGTTTTACTGAGATCTTCGTGGCTGCGCAATCCTCCACGTTTCGTTCGCTCGGCCAACTTTAAACCCTAATATCTTCTTTATTTCTACTGTGACAAATTTTTGGTTTGCATTCGGTTTTGACAAATTTCGACAAATTTTTGACGGAGTGCTTTTTTGATTGAACACCGTGGCGGAGCAATCAAAACGCACACATTGGAAGGTCTGACGGTAGTCGCTCCCAACAATACTGAAAGTAACAAGCCATACCAAAGCAGCTCCTAGAATCCATTATGAGCGGACCCCAGGTTTATTTATTTTATTAATTTATTTATTTTGAAATATTATATATTCATAACCACGTTGGGTTTGGAAGTGACTATAAATACGAAAAGACGAAGAATGGGTCTGAATAGTGTTTTTTACTTTAAATGCTTTGGCATGAGTAACATCGTATATTTCTTTTTTTTTTGTAGAGATATTTGTATCTCTACAAATAAACGAAAAATACGATGTTACTCATGCAACAGTCGCGCTCTCGTTCTCACCGGAACGCCGCGCCGCGCCTTGTTGCAGTCTGTGCGAGGCTGTGACGTTAAAATGAGCGCGCCTAATCTCAACAATACAAAAAAGAACTAAACTTCTCGTCAATATAACTTCGGAAATACTGCATATATTGAAGTGAATAAAGACTAATGTAATGTACATAAACTACGCTTCAATTTTAACTGTATATTTTGACTTATGACAGTAATATTTGGACCCTTTTGTGTTCTCCATAACTAACATTTTCGTAGGTACTTCGGAAGGCACGTTTAACTGTAGATAAATCTCGGTAGCCAGTAACAAGGTAATCATTAACATGTGAGCAACACCTCTGATCATCAAGTAAAGCTTCTTTAGCTCCATTCTGGTTATGAGAAGAAGAGTTTCTTGCCTCTACAGTAACATCGTAACTCTCTCTTTTTTTATCTTCACTAACTTAAGTATATCTCCGTCTCAACTTCCGTTCGCCTCGCCTGATCACACATTTCGTAACGCCCTTTTCACGCATTCACTAGCTTACTCCTCAAGTCGAGCATGCGTAAATAAGTTTTACTTAAAAAAACACACTAAAATAGAAACCAAAACACTTGTAGGTAAGTACATAGTACCCCTACTATCTTTTACCCCTTCACCAGCTACACCAAAATGGACAAATAAGTAGCTATTAAATATCTGTATCGAATGTAATGGATAAACAAATAAATCCAGTATTTTAGTCACGAGCCACCCACGCATATAAACTAAGCAAACTTTACTTTATATAAAAGGGGAACTTCGTTTGATCAAAGCCATTCCGTCTCGATTCTTGGTGATAGCGCCATCTCTTGTACCGACAAATAACTAATTAAAATGTTCAAGATTACCGCTATTGTTTCACTAATGCTTATTGGTAAGTAAATTTTTTTTTGTATTTTCAAGGTTAGGGTTCGTAATGACTGTTTTCTGACCTGGCAACGGCATTTCTGACATGGTATTGGTACTTATAGAGTCTTCATCAGTCAGTCAGCACATACATGCTGTTAGTGTTGAGAATATCTTGGATCCTAGGGTTCCTAGTGAGGATTTTTGTCCCTTTGTTATCGGTAAAGTAAAGTAAGAAATAAAAATTCTTTTGCCTATTCCGTTGGAGTTATATTCTGTACGTCGTCTGAATGGAAGAATTAGAATTTTCTGTCAAAGTAGGGACGTTCAATTTTAGGCACTTACCTAGATTGAATTAAATTTGGTTTTGGTTTCTTTAGTCTTATGGCGGTCAACTTAAGGGCCCCCAGGCGATGAATGTCTAAATATCATTAGGAAAATAATTAAAAGTATTTCATAAGTTTTTGTCACTCTCGGGAAACCGGTACACAAATGCAAAATACTCATTTTGAGTGACCAATCCCTGTATAGAGTCTTGTCAAGGCCCAAGTTCCTGAACCGATTTTAAGACAAATATTCAATAAATAACATCTGGCACAAAGGCCAAAATAGCCATGCCATAAGCTGCTTTAATAAAAAATATCAAAAGGAAATATTTGTTCTCTGGAAAGTCTGTTGGATAGTCTATACTCTAATAAATTACTTAATTCACATTATAAAATTAATAATGCTAAATTCATTCATCAGCCACTTGGTCACAGGCCGTTTGTAAACGACATAAGAAAGAAGCCACAGCCTCAAGTAACTTTCCTTCAGGTCAGTCAGGTTTACAAATAGATGGATGTAAAATTGTAAAAAGCAAAACTAACGCCATCTAGTATCTATTACTGCAACTATATTTTATCTTTCTCTTTCAACACTATCTAGTATGTGATATTGCAACTATATTTTACCTTACTCTTTTCTTGTAAATAGTAGTATTTTTTAAATACGTAGCTCGCTAAAATGGCGCCGACTGCTTGATAGAAAGCCATGGTTTTGTTACTTTTCAATTATTTTTTAATCTATAGTTAGACTTTGTTCTATTTTTTTCAACGTTGTCTTGACTATCTTCTTTATTTCTGTTGTTTAGATTAGAATGGATATTAACAGTAGACTTGAATGTTGTTTAAAATGTATCATTTCTTACGGTAATTTTCTCAATTTTTTATTGTCTTATGTACGCAGTGTATTATAATATTATCATTATTTCTAGAGTAGAAAATTGTTTAGTTGTCGTCATTTAGAAATTATACTACCTACTAGTGACCGGTAACGGTAGAATTATGTAATTTTTACACATTACATATTTGATGAAATCATTTATATCACTATATCGCATTGCTTCTTCTTCGTCTTCAGTGTTTTCCTAGTGGCTTCCAATCCCTACCTGGATTAGTAGCCTGGGATCTATTTCTATTTTGGCTGTTGTGAGCTGCTATCGTTTGATTTTTGTCATTGCTGGAAGCCAGTGCCGTCTGATCTCCCAATTCCACAAAGGCGCTGTTTCGTTGCCTCTTCCGCCAGCCTGCAGGTGCGCCGCTAGTAGGGCCCCGGAGATCTTGGTGGGGCCTCTTGGCCCCCAACATCACATTGCTGGACATCTCACCAATTATACTAAGCAGACCAGATGGATTAGTATAGGATTTTGTTTTAAGTTATCCTATTGTCTTCGCCATTAGCTCGTCGGTTTGTCAGAAAGTGCGCCACTTGCAGGTGAAACTGAGTTGGATCATAAAGAATTCTGTAGAACTCCATCGCTTCTATTTATGTGTATGCGACTGCCGCGACAGAGGTCCCGGGTTCGATTCCCGGGTCAGAAAAAATATTTGTTTGAGCCACAAATGTTTGTTTCGGAGTTTGGGTGTTTACTACATATGTATGTTTTTAAAAATATATAAGTATGTTTATCAGTTGTCTAGATCCCATAACACAAGCTATTAACTTACTTTGAGCTAGACGGCGCTGTGTAGAAACAATGTCCCACATTAATTCTCTTTATTTAACTATTAATTAATTTTGTGCTTTAATCAACAAAAATAATAACACGCTAAATGAGATCGTAATTACCACACAATAGCCTAACATGCTACTATAAACCAATTTCTGGACGTGCCTATGATTTTCCATCAGGAGAAAGGTGTCATTTTTAGGATTCAGTAAAAAATCAAAAGGAAAATAGGAAACTATTATATAATCACATTGTTGCCCGCGCTATCGAGTTGAAATTAAAACTATATACTCAGATCTACGGACCCTTGAAGCTGTGAAAGAATTTAACTTGTAAGTTACGTAGTTATGGCTGTTTATGACGCAAAATACGTCACGAAATCCTCGGTAGGCGAATCGAACACGTACTCGTCCGGTTTTTTATAGGTAAGATAAAAAAAACAACAATCAAAGAATAATAAAATATTATTTAGATTTAAACTCAAATGCCTAGTGTAATCACAGGGTTGATCCACTTCTTCAGTTTAGTGTGTATGTGGTCTGAGGTCGACTTTTATTTGACTGTTTGGAGCAAGTATCGCTTGGTTTATGCGACCTGCCAACTCCGTTAGGGCAGTTAATCAGCTGGTGCCTCGCTAGTCAGGGAGGTCGCTTGGGCCCCGAAGATCTTGATGGTATTCCTTTACACCATTTATATTTTGTAATTATTTTATGGCCTGGTTAGCCAAATCTTAATTAATATTTCTTCAATATTCTTTCTTATTATCTTAAATGTCCCCGTCCTCTACGTCTTAGTCAACGCTAGTCTTAAGTCAAGGTCAGTCTCACCCCAGTATAATAGTGGTTGTTATACTGAGGTTTTCAGTGGATTTTACACGGCAAGAAAGAAAATCGCATTTCACTGCATATATATCACTGTCTTTTACTATAGAACGTCAACACTACTTTAATGTCCAAGAAACCACCACACTCGCAAATAAAACAAGATAAATGGACTAGGTTTAGAAAATAAACTACAGCAAGCGTCCGTTGAAGTAATTTTTCCCGCGTAAAATCCTTACACCATTACTTCAAAACAATGATACACAGATTGAATCCGTGACCTTTGTCTAACCAGGGCAATGTTCTAGCCACCTGAACTACCCGAACCGTATCGAATCAAGTTGAAATTCTCCACCATATTTTAACCGTCATTTTAAGAGGATGACCAGAGCCATCTATCGAGCTTATGAATAACTCGATACCAATGAACAGGGTTACAACCATTTTTGTACACAGTGGAGTCCATTGCATCAAGCAATGGACTCCACTCAGTCTATGGATAAATTTTTAAAGCAATTATTATGTTAAATTTCTCTAATTTTTTTTTTAATCTATGAGAAATTTATCAATAGAAATTTATTTGAAGCGCTCGTGGCCCCGCGGTATCAGTGTTCTGTAAACGATCACTGAGTTACGCAACTTTCACTATGGCTGGTCCTCGGATGGGTGACCACTTTGTGGCATTTACATTTGCGAGCGTTTCCGTGCTTCGCAAGGCACGTTAAGCCGTTGGTCCCGGTTGCCAGTAAAATGGCAGTCGTTAAGCCTGGTTGAATGGGGCGGCATGAAAAATTTCAACAGCAGGTAGCCACAACCTGCGTCTGTCTATTTCAAAACGGCAATGGGCTCACCACCTAGTACGTGAGACAGGTAAATCCACACGGTGAAAAGTGGGCATATAATATACCTCTGCCACCCCTTCGGGGATAAGGCGTGATGGATATTATTTATAGAAATTTATCCAAAATTTATCCATAGACTGTGTGGAGTCCATTTCATCAATGTTTAAAAATGGTTGTAATACTGTTCATTGGTATCGAGTTGTTCAGTGGAGTCCATTGCATCAATGTTTAAAAATGGTTGTAACACTGTTCATTGGTATCGAGTTGTTCATTAGCTCGATAGTTCGGGTAGTTCAGGTGGCTAGAACATTGCCCTGGTTAGGCAAAGGTCACGGGTTCAATCTCCGTCCCGAATCGAACTGTCTTTTTCCACTTTATTAAAAAAAAAATATGAGAAATTTAGAAAAATAATTTCTTTAATAATTTATCCAATGATACAAAGATAATACTCCTGACAGCTGTCACTATTTAAACATTATATTTCATAATGAAAATTTAATCAAATTTTCTTACACAGGCAGCACTCTCTGG